>OY970811.1:21383696-21983696 GCA_963853775.1 Xanthia togata
AATCTAAAAACAAAATAACGAGAAACCTTAACAAAAATCAATCTACCTACTCATTCGAAGGGCCGCCGGTCCCTTGACATCATGTCGACGTTTTTATCATTATTTTCATTTCATTTTTCCACTCGTCTCTCCCCCCCCCCCCCTCGCCTGCTACTCATCCCTCCCCTCATTCCCCCCGCTGGTCCCCGAGGGGCGGTGACGCGACAGGCGTCGCTTCATCAAAACAATTTTATTCGCGATGATACTGCTACGCAATGGGAGAATAATGAAGAAGTCCCATTTTGTTTAAATGTTTGCTACAGTGCCAGTGGCAGTGCTACGCGCTAACGCGGCTACGATTTGCTCCGAATTTAGCCGCTAAACACAACAAAAGCAGATGCTGCACTGCACTCCTGAGAAATGCGTACACTGACTGGTGGTCCTCATATGGGCTGACCAAGATTATTTGTTTAATTTTATTTATTCATAAACAATTTATATTGTGTTGAATTCAGGCAAATATAGGTACATACAATTTACATACAAATAAAATACAACAATGAATAATTTTAGTTAACATTCAAATATTGTGTCAAACAGTTTCAAATGTCAGTTTTAAGTATAATATCGAACAGTTTTAAATGTAATGATAAAAGATACATTACATGTCGCCAAATAATTTTAAATTTTAAAATGTTAAAATAATTAAAAACAGAAAAATTCAAATATAATTCATTTATTATTGTGTGACTATTTGTGGACTTTAAAGACTGCAACCTCTGAGTTTGTTTCAATCCTTCTCCTCAGAGGAGTCAGATAGGAAACACTGAACTCGTCTAGTTTTAAAACATAATTAATTGTTGACGTGTAAAAGTGTATTTTGATGTGTAACATGTTTCCTCTCGCTTTCCTGCAGTCTGTGCGAGTGGTTTCGTGAAAAGGGACGGAAGTGTGTAACAGGAAGCCGGGGAAGCGCGCGCTATTTGATTTAACCAATGAGCGCGCGCGGTGCTACAGTTGGCACTCAGATGTCACCAACCCATTTTCCGAGAGGTTGGTGCTGTCAGCCAAGATGTCAGATGTGACACATCATATGCAACCACTGTAAGCCTCACTCGTGATTACTTGAACTCACACACTGACTTATTATTAGTAGTACTTGTTAAAATGTTAAGAATATCGTATAATTTTACAATGTTTGTAAATATGTGAGCACCATGCATCTATCACATAATTAATTTATGTCATTCCTTCATTTTTCATTCTTTTTACCTATCGTGGTATAGTAATCTTATTCGAGGTGCATCGTCTTCACATATAATTATATAATTAATGTATACAGGATATTGTGAAAATATTTTAAAAGAATAACGGTGGAGTTTCTTGCCCATTCTTCTCCATACGAAAACGACCTTTTGGAATGGGCGACTAGAATCAATTATTATATCTTTTTTTTTTGTAAATGTTGACGTTCATGTGCCTTTTTTGTGCCAAATTGAAATAAATTATTTGACTTTGACTTCGTTTTTCTTTTGAGTCAATTTGCGGGTATAGTATAAATTAAATTATTTATTTGTCAGATAACAATGATCCATTTATGTTGGTTGGTTAGTTACAAAAGAAAAAACTTAAAAGCTATGTTAGTCTGTTATTATAAGTACGTACTAAGCTCACAGAAAAAACAATATTTAAATATGTACATAAATGTGAATGTATAACATCTCACCGTTGTAATGCATCACTTCTGCATAACCAGCACTTGCATGAAGTGATTCATTATCGGTGAGTCAAATTTGTCCACTAACATCTTCAGAATGCTATTAGGGCTTGACCGCGTTCTCTCCAATAGCGATGCTGTCTTTCTCCTCACCATTGCGTGGAAGTCATGAACATGCGCCTGCGCGAACATGCCAGAAGCACTAAAAAAGCACACCAGAACCACCAGAAGCACTATAATTCATCATTTCATCATCATCCATTCTCCTGCCTTTACATAAATTTATTTGGGTTATAAACATATTTTAGATATATCTTCCATACTTCTCTATTGGTCGTCATCTCGGTAGTCACCTCCTTTCTTGCCATATCATCTTCCACACAGTCCATCCATCGTTTATTTGCTCTTTCGCTACTCTTATAGCCATCGACATTCATACTCAAAAGTTTCCTCTCGACAGTTTCCTCATTCCTCCGCATCACATGCCCACACCATGGCAACCGATTTCCACACAATGAGTAGGTACGTTTGAGTGGTACTTTTGCATCTATTCTGTGTGTTGACACTGCGGTGCGGTGGAGGCAATGCTTTATGTGCCTTTTATATTGATGTACTGTTATGTATACTCTAGTTTTTGAACGCTATTGGGAATGGAATAAAATGAGTCTGGCGAGAGATTGAATTTATTGGCCGACGGAAAAATTGTAGCTGTATCGATGTTTGTTGTATTTTATTGAATAGATACAAACTCGTATATTGTTTTATGTTCAGAACATAACAGACGCTATTTTGACATGATGAGACTATGCTTAAGTTAAGACATATTATTGGGAAAAAGATTTCACTTTCCTATTTAATAAGTCTCTGCCATCAAAGTTATTAACACTCAAAAATCAATCCAAGGCTGGACATAAGCATCTTCCACACTATATTTTTTTAAATTTATTTATTTATCTTCATTTCAGGTATAACCCATACATTTGTTAGTATTCCTTAACCTATGTTAGTATAACAGACTAAAACACACAATAACTTAATTACGCCACCTCACAGAGACACCTGGCAACAGGACATGCACTGCGCACAGGTGCCAGTTGCCACACTATGAATTGTTTATATTAAGCAACTATATTTTGTCCTTAAGGCCCTTCTGAAAGACACATTTAGTATAATTGTGGTAAAAGTTTTTCCGAAAGATATTTTATTTATTATCAACAAAGCGAGGCACCTCCACATTCTTTACTCACAACATTATTTATATCTGTCCGCAAGACATATTGTAATAACATATAAATATTAATTTTATTTCTTCAGAGGTATATTTACGTTTGTTCTAGAAACATGAGTTATCATCATTTGGTATGTACATGTGTTGAATTATTTACAATATTGTTTCATATTTGTTCCTAAAAGAAACCTCTTTACTCGAATAAACATCGCTTTGATTTTAGTGATATTGAATTTCAGGCAATTTCAGAAGCTAAATGAAAATTTAAAAGCAAATAATACCTACTACCTACCAATAAAATTATAGGAAAAGATAATTCAATTCAATTCAAAATATTTTATTTCGCAAAAACCTACAAGGGCACTTATGAAACGTCAGAAGCTAGGTGCACGGTTCCAATTGGTCGTTTCCTATGGAGAAGAGCCGGCAAGAAACTCCACGGTTACTCTTTTAAAAGTAAATGATAGTCAAAGATAGACCGACCATCGCTTTTGTTGAAGTTGAAATCGGATGACGAAGAAAAATAATAAGCCATTCTGTATCTTGCTTAGGATCTCGATACATTATAAGAACTCAAACGCTACCATAGGAAAATATTAGTCAGCTAAAATTAGAATATTCATATGAGGCAGCTAATGAAGTATTATCTCTTTTCATATCAAACAAGGCACTGACCGATAACAGATAGATAATGGATAGATAATTGCTTTAACTCATGTATTATAAGCCCACTGAACTTCTCACCTCACACACCAAAATAACTTCCAACGCAACGGGCCGGAATAGCGCCGCGTATCCTTCCAAAAAGAAAAGCTCGTTAAAAGCGATGTGTCCAAACATTAGTACTACAATAATATACGAACAGTCCACTTTCACCCAACGAGAACAATGGACAGCCGACAAATAACACATTACACACCCAATAGCCGACCAAAAACCTCATCAAAACAAAGCGAAATCAACCTTACATTGTTTTCTATAAAGACCAAAATTATTTAACTTGTGAACTTGGCATTTCACACTGCAATACAAACTGTATAACAAGAGCTTAAGGTATAAATTCGGGTGATAGTTAGTCAGCAGTACAGCCTTCATTTAATTTCGTGTTTGGTGTACAATAGCTGTATTTGTAGTTAATTGATTCACTTATGTTAACGTAACAGCATGTTGTTGAGGCTGGGTTTAGGATGGGTGGGGGTAATGACGGCGCAATAGTTTTGGTACATAGTAAGTATAATCAACCATTCATTGTGTACTATCATGATATACTAATAAGTATAAAACCGAGCTTAAAAAACCTGTTGAAAAAGCTACAGCAAAGTTAAAAGTAACTGTGGTTTTGGAAGTTGGTGTATCGGTATTGTTTTATTTTTGTGTCATCGACTTCCGAAACTTAAAGTTATTTCATAGTCCCTTTTTTCCGTAGTCTTTTCCACAGTAAAACGTAAGGAGTACATACTATGGCAGTCGGTAACAGTGTAACATCAAAGAACGAATTTTCGTAATAAGATCATTATTTTAGAGATGACCTTTTACAAACATACTCGTACCAACGACTTACATCTTTTTAATATTCTTGTAGAACAGATGAATGAATATTAATTTTGTAAAAACTTTTTACCCTCGAGTATCTAACAAAGTTGCAACAAACTGCTACTACCACACGTAAGTATAACTAAACGCTATACCTTCATAAAACATCCCACATTTTCATTCCGCCATGAAACTCGTGAACAAACTGCAGCAAAGTTCCCGCCAATATCAGTGACGTCACTTTTTGTCCGCCATATTGTGCGCCATGCATTATGCACCGCTTCGTTAATATTGTGCTCGCTGACCGGAGTTTCTGAATAACTTGCACACAATTTCAAATAGATATATTTTTGATTCTGAAATGTTTGGGTGACATGTGGGGGCGGATATTTGATTTCAATATCTGTAGTTTGTTGCTGGTTTACGGAAAATGGTGACGTAGAAGTTAGTTTAGTTTCTGTAACATGTAGATTTTGAAATGATTGTTCCTTTGGTGAATCTATGTGTATTTATTTTATTTTCGGGGAGCTTACTGTTTAGTATCAGTTGGTATATGCAGATACAATGTACCAAACTTATTGCTATTAACAAGCTGCCACTTATCCTACCAACCCCTGCTCATATTCTATCAATTCTTATGCATCGCCTTCTCCTGTTAACTTAAAGATAATCATCTAGCCAGCAAGCTAAGTTCGCCTGGACTCTACGACCTTCCTAAATATTTCACTAGAACGTCAAAATTATTTTAAATAAGTACCTAAATTTTACTCGAAAGTAAATTCCAAAATCACCTACACACCTTATCAAAATCAACTCAAACAAACTCACCCTCGACAATCCACGTTACATTTACATATTATTATAAACAGGACGAGTGAACAGAACCATCTTCCTTCACGAGTTGTGAAGCGATGTGAAACAATTATATGAAATACACAATTACGTACAAATCCGTGCCTGTGGGGGGCAGGCAAAGAGGGGCGGGGTGACCGCAACCCCTTCGCGTTGGGACCACCCACTAGGGCTGTGCTGTGAAGCCTTTCAGAGGTAAATATGTTTGAAGTGACGTATTTTGTTATAGTCTGACTATCCTCATTTTATGGAAGCCGTAACCACTGTTTGTTAAAAATATAATATTATTTTGCTTCAATACCTAAAATTGAAGATTGAAACCAACAACCTGCTGGGCTGCCAAAACATATATAATGATGAACATGACTATGAAATATGATAGACAGTTACTGTAAGGCAAACTGGTGTTACAGGCAGTAGCATTTACACAAGTCACAGGCATAATTATGATGTAAAGTAAAATGTTGCTTAAATTAATCTAATAGACAAACAAAAAGTATGCCACCCATTGCTATCAAACGAAAACGTCTGGCACATTGACCAACAAATGTAATGGCATTCTTAATTTGTATCACACTCAAAACAGCATAAAATTCCTAAAGCAAAAATTTCAACAGCGAAAAACTTTTTTCAACATCCGCCACCATCCTCTATTGATATGGGATAAAAGGGCCTACAATCCTACATAAAAAGCCCATGTTTGGTATTCCATCAGCCCTATGTGAGGGCGTCTCAATTGGAGGGCTAACGAGGAGCCATTGCCCAGGGGATCCCTAGGGCACCCCTGTTAACGTGCCCGGATCAAGCCTTCTTTAGGGCAGACCTTTGTGGTGCTCCATGAAAATATGTAGGTTGTGTATGTGTGTACGTGTTGGTGAAGTGTTTGTATGTTCTTGTTAGGTAGTCGCTGAGAAAAGTGTGAGAATATTTATAGTTTAAGTGATTGAAAAGATAGTAAACGTAAACGTAATGTGTGTTCTTTTTCTTTGAAAGATTGTTTGTCTTTGTCTCCAGAATAAAGTATGTCTTCTATTGTCATTGCAGTTATTTAAAACTTACCAAACATATTTCAGGAAAGGTATAAATTCGTGCAAATCGAAACATTTTCAGTGGCTGACTAACATAAAAACGTACCTTCGACTAAAAACTACCTTCCTTCTCAGTTTCTTCATCATTTAGGTAATTATTTATTTTGATCTCAAAAAATATACTCCACACCTAATAAACAGAACACACCTTCAACACACAAAATTAATTCAAACGACAGACAAACACACAAAATCTGTGCTCTATCATCTACAAATAACTCCCCTTGCCACCCCCACGCTCACCGCACCCTGTATCTACGCGGGGGTGATACAGCGTGCTCCCAAAACGTTTTAATTGTGCGGGACTTTGGAGGGTAGTTTACACTTAATGTTTGTCACAGAGTTCTTCAGTTGTCCCTGTTTATAACCAAACCGCAGGCTTTGATTGCGCGGAGGTTCCGGAGTTCGTTACAGGAAGGAGGCTTTATAACTCTTTTGAGACCCGCGGTGTGACTGAACAACTGTATGCGAAACAAAGTTGAAATTGGTGGCTGTTTATTTTTGTTGAAAGGTTTCGTAGTATAAACTTGAGTGCTTGGCCTATTTAAGTACAGATTTTAATTTTGTATGTGACGCAAAACGAGATGGTGAATGAATGATAACGGAACTATTATACTAACTCGACCTCTTTTTTACTCTATGAGATAATTAAAGCTAAAACATATGCAACTACGTTTAGTGATTTTTTTATCAGAGCGTAAACTTCCACGTCCAAATTGATAGTTAATTTATTTATTGTATTCTGCTCGGGAAACTTACAGCTAACTTATGAAATGTTCTTAAAAATCAAATTGAAGGTCAATTACAAGTTTCCGCTGATAAACACTAAAATAAAAACGAACCAAGATCGGTAAGAAAAGTAGGTAGGTAGGAGGGCAGGTAGTTCTTTCAATAACCGCTGAAAATGGTCACAGAACATGTTGTCACGACCACAACGCTCTATATCAGGAAGGAAAATCCTCTAAAGATAATATTTGGGAGGAAATGGCAGAATATCTTTTACCAAAACGAATATGTATTTTCCTATAGCCCGAAAAAAAATAACAAAAACCGTTCAAACCATGTTCAAACATTAAAGTCAAAACACTTCCATTTCGCGAACAATGACAATAAAGGCAAGTCGACGTCATCACTTCCTTATTCGTAAGGCTTGCTATTCATGGCACGCGCGATCATAAGGAGCGCCATCATCGTAGCGACAGACGATACGCGTGTCGTACAAGCGATGGCTTGTAATAAAGCGATGTGTCGCGATATGTCGCGCCGTGTGGCGCCGACAAGCAACACACCTGTGCTCAGATAACGTTAGGACTGTCGCACAAGCGCGACTGATAAAGATTGTTGGTGATTGTTTTTGGTGATAAAACTACAGATTAGGTTTTTGGATTGTGTAGAATTATTTGTAAAGTATTAACTATCTTTGAGATTGTATAGATAAATTTAAATGGAATCAAAACCATCATAGGCACTCTGTAACTACTCCTTTGTGAAGTACTAAAGTCACTTTGCATAAGTTTTACCAAAATAATTATTGTATTTGTAATATTTCTGAAAAACGTCAACAGCCAAATCGCTTTACATTACCTACCCGTAGATTTTTTTTTAAGGTTTACCTATTGCCTATTTAAAGTGAACATAAACAAAATTAATTTTAAAAAGAATATTTCAAAAGATCCAGTGTAAATAAAACCAACTCTCAACAAAATAAAGTCCCCGAAAACTATTCTGATAAGTGTATGCAGTGAGCGTGTAGCCGCCCTTATCGCTACGCCGTAGCGTGACATTTGTTCGTAGCGCTAAGAGATACGTAGCGGCGCATCAAAGCTTCGTAGCACATTATTAAAATGCTACGCGTTTTATTTCGCTTTTTATATTTTTCGGTATCGCGTATGTGTTGATTGTATTATCTTGAACAAGTTTATTTTGTGTACGATATTGGTTTGAAATATGTTCGTTTTTGGGGAATTATTTACTGAGGCGTTTATTATACATAGTCATGGATTTTCTATTATACTTTACTACTTATAATACCTACTACCTACTAACTTTATTATTGTTAGGTTAGGTTAGGTTATGGATAGTTGATATAATTCCTCTCTTTTTTCTTAAGATACAATAAAAATATAACATAACATCACGCCTTGTTTCCCCGGAGGGTTGGGCAGAGGTGTACCTGTAGTAGGTACACCCACATTTCGCCAGTTACTTATTAAGTCCCATGTAATAGGGGGCAAGCCTATTGCCATCAACTGGGCCCAAATCCAGACTCCGGGCTGCTACTGAGAAAATCCAGATAGAAAAACCCAATAACACTTTGCCCGACCCGGGAATCGAACCCAGGACCTCATGCTCAGCAGTAGCGCTTGCGACCACTAGACCAACGAGGCAGTTAAAAATAAATTTTAACATATTCTTTAAAAATTACCATTATGTGTCATTTTAGAGCGGTAAGTTGGAGTTATTTTAATCATGTCATTTAAGCTTCTTCACCATGTTACATTTCTACAATCTTAAGATCCTAATTAAAATCTTTATTATGTAGTATTACCTACTTAAAAGTCTTAAAAGTCACGTCTAAAACATATCCTTTTAAAGGCGTACCAAACTGGTATAATCCTTTAAAACTATCCCTGTTTACATCGATCGTTATCCCCCCATAAGCGCAGTTTTTGTGTCCGCCATCCGCCGTCCTCTCTGATATCACTTTGATAACTGTCCGCTTTTTGTCCGGCTGGACACCGGACATCGGACGCCGGACAACTTGCGGGCTGCGACCATCTCATATAACGATATGGGTGTATTAAGAGACGTTTTATCTTCGTGTACATATGGCCTTATAGAATGTCTCCTAGGTGTATTGCTGAGTTTAGAAATTGTTATACCTATTGTTAGTAGAAAGAGTTATGAACATTGTTATGGTATGGTATGTAACAGAGTTATGGTACTTTGGTAATGAGAGTACTGGTTTCTACATTCCATCAGCATTTTTGTGAATCTTTATAAGGAGATTAAGTGGAAATCTTGTGAGTTAATATTTATAAGTATTTAAGATTAGAAAGTCTGGTTTAAATTTGATATAATAAAGAGTTCAGAATAAAACCTATTCTCCATAACGGAACTGTAGAACTACTTTAGGTTTTTGCTCAAGCTTTGCTCGCCAGATGTGCGGCCTGGTTTGCTCTATTACCAACAGATAACTGAAGACTTCAGTTTCACAGCATAACCATGAACCAGAAGCTCAATGTCTAAGCCAATACACAAACTGACTCAAGACTGCATATCGGTCTATGAGAACACTCTTGCAACAAAACATTGTCAAAGTTCTGTAGAATCAGTTTTGACGAGACTGAACAGTTTTCATTTAGGGGTTCAACATGGTCGGGGGTAAAGATTGTGGTGGTAGAACATGGACTAAACCGTTTTATCAATGATAGACAAAGATGTTTTGTTTATTCTATTGTTCACTATCTACAATCAACTATCTTACCACATAAAATAATTTTCCTAACAATAAAACTATGGGCGTCCATTATATCCTGAAGAAAACAACATAATACATCGACACAGCGCCGTCATAACCGTCACCTCATCGCGAAAAACAAAGATGGAGGCCCGGGAGGGGGGGGCGCCCCTCTCTCCCCCCACCGGGAGATGTGCAGGGCTGTACGTAAGGAAGGTGGTAAAAGGGTTTTGAAAAAATATGATGTTTTAAATGTAGAAAAATTGTTTTCAAATTTATTTAAGGTATTGATTTTAAAAGTTAATCTAATAAAAACGCCTTTGCCTATCTTATATTTTATCCCTTTGCGGAAAACAGGTGTGATTTTATGATTATGGTATTTAAAACTGAATATTGACTTTGTACTGTTTATGATGATCAGAGAAATAAATAATTGAAACTCATAAAATAATGGCTTTTGCTAATAAGAGCATCTAATATTCATTTAAAAAACGACTTTCATTAGCTAACCAATCGAATGTTATAAATTACAAATATTCTTTTATTTTTTAAATCTTTCGGTTTTAATAAGCAACTTCTCATTTCTTCAATAATTCGAAAAATTAAACTTTTGTCAGCCCTATATCTAGGGGTGTACGCGAAAATGTGCGGTGAGCGAGCGGCGGCGGCGGACGGAATTATGTTATTTCTTAATTTAATTTCATTAGGCCGGCGCGGTGCGGGGGGGGGGGGGAGGGTTCGGCAGAGATTGTGCCTTTATGTCCGACGTGTAATTGTGCCGCCCGGGCCTTTCATGACCGCCATGAAACGGCTATGAAAACAATCATCTATTTCAGGATAAATTATCGAGCTATGATTTTTATATTTAATCCTTTTGGGAGGATGGATTTTTTTTAAAGTATTTACTGTAACCCGGGCATTGAGATATAGAAAGAAAATGTCACAAGAGTGACAGACCATGACAGGGACGACGCTTGATCATAGCTTTGCAAGCCGAACTTTTTCTATAACTCGATGTACTCGTACATATTAACAGTCGATTACTATACTCGAATAGTCTGTCGCTAAAGCTGGTAGCTGTTTTCAAAGATACTTTCAGATAAGAAAAAGTAACTTGGAAAATATGACATGGAATATGGAGAAAAACTGCGATAGTTATGCAGACAGTATTGTCAAAACTACCGTTTAAGACAGTCGCTTAAAGTCTTCGAAACTTAAGTTTCTCAGAGAATATCAATAGTTATTGGATGTACCTAATATCAATTAGAGGCACACCGAGTACGTTCACAATACAGTTAGAGAGACCGCAGTTACGATCATTTCTGTTCTTTACGACATACAAGCTGTTGTAAACAATTCATGATAAAATAGATGGGACTCTGTAGGTCTCGTTTGTAGGTTCTCTTGCTAGATTATCACACTTTTTGTAACCAAGTTAGATGAATAAACTTATAAGTAATAATTAGGAGTACCTAGTGTTATAATTATAATTCATCATAAGGATAGTAAGGATTATATATTTTAAATATGTTCTATCTCTGTATTTTACAACAAACACTGCTTTAGAGTAGGTTTATATATTTTTAATACAACGTTGATAGGCTGACAGACGTTGGTAATGTCTGTGCATCGTAAGCCATTTGTAAAACATGTATCCCGAATTCACTATGTTGCAAATAAATTTAGTGATATCAGTGCGCAAAGCCTTCACTAGGTAATAAATGTGCCAAAATGATTCTACTTATATAATATAAGAAAAAGATTAATAGCACAGGTTAGTAGACACCGCCAGCGTTCCTCTATTCCGTGTTAACATATTGGCCAGTCAACAACACGGAGCGGGACAACTGACTGCTATAATAATTTAGAGTTCCTAGTTCAGGTGTTATCTTTTTGCCAGACGAACTTCCCGGTTGAAAATATGGGAGCAGTAGCACATAAAACAGTTGCAACAAAACCTAATAAAACGAACCAATTTGCGGTCTTCTCGCGACCAACGACCGGCGACCGGCGACCAATTACCATACTTCACCAACCAACTACTAACAAAAACATACTTTTTGCCAAAAAACACTTCATTTAACTGTCCCACTATCGAATAACTGGACACAATTGAATGTTGCATCACAAACGTGAATTTTAATTCCGGGCGACATATGCTGGCCCCCGGCCCCTTGGCCCCTGGGCCCCTAGGGGGTGGGCCGAGGTGGGTGTGGGGACACACTGTAATTAAAAAAATGTGTGGCACTTCATTCGTGCGCGCCAGTGCGACCGCAGCCTAACGCGCCTCGCCCTAACTAATTAAGAATTTCCCCAATGTTTTTGGGATTTTAATAATAATCTCTTAATGTTTTGTGTAGTGTATCTGCCTCTGTTTATGTAGGTAATTGGGCAAGTTGAATTAAATTTTGAATTTTTTCATTATCTTTGGTTTTTTTCTAGTTTTGACTTAAAATTTACCAGATATATCATTGCGTAAATTATAGCAGACCATTTTTTCAAAGAAAATCGGCAATTCTACTAAAGTGCCTAATGGCACTGCATATTGCAGAATAGATTTAATTTCACCATCCTCACGGTTTTAGGTTATGTTGTAAGTGTTTTAAAACATTTTAAACTACTTATTGAATACACAGTAAAATTCAACAATCTCATGAACTGGTTCCGTGGAAGGCTAGAATACCATTCGAAAACATCGTTGAATTAATATTTATATCAGAAAGCTATAATACCTATACTAAATTGTGTATTTCTATATCAGGTTGAGTAATAATTAGCTATTCTAGTATACAGCATAATACATAATCGAACAATAAACCACACAGGTACTGATTAATTGTTGCCAAAATTCAATCAAATTTCTGTCAAATACGGTAGCAATAAGTACAGTCGCGCCCAAACTATTCCGCTCAGTTTTAATAACATCATATTTTGACACATCTAATATTGTCATAGATAAACATATAGACGTACAATTTAATTATATTGTCCGTTTATGATTGCACTCTATGCGTTGTCAATATTATAACCCTCTAACGATATGAGGCTACATTGACAAAGTAATTGCGTTGTGTCAAACGTCAAATACTTGAGTTTACACATTATTACCTGATCACTTATCAACTGATAGCAGTATTATGTTATCGTATTTCATTTAATAAGCTCTCGCCGTGACTATCTATAACTCGATGTGTTTAGCTTTTTATTAAAATCTGTCGCGATCCGTGACGCAGCGACATCAAATGTTATTATATTATGTGTGTTTTTAATAAAACTGATACGATGAGATATAGGAAATTTTGTGAGTTTATCAATAATAATATAATTGATTGGAGTTATAGCGAATAACATATTAGTTTGTGTCAAAAATGTAATCAGCGCGTCAAATTCTAGCGATAATTTTTGGGAGTGATTGTACTATTCCATACCTGACACACGACACTCTATACATAGATGCATATTAGGTACATGATTCTTTGTATACGAGTATACTGACTATTTGAACTATGCCAATTAGAAATGCAGATTATTTAAGAATGAAAATCTCAAATACAATATAATTTTCCCCCTATTTTTACAGCGACATATAATAAATTTCTTTAGTATTTTACTTCAGTCCTTTACTGAGACATTCTGAGACAAAGCCTATCCACACATAATCTATCATACCCCTTTCACATAACCTACCAAACATCACCATCATTTTAACAAGTCTCATTACACAATTGCTACAATACCGACATGCGGTTATCTCGAGTATCGAGATTAGCGCGTCATATCACATTGTTTTCGACTCGAAACAATATCGATTGGCGGCATCGTCGCTCGAATTAACCGAGTACAAGTTATAAATTAATTTAAGAGGCTGTTCTCGTGTAAGAACACTTGTTACCCTCGTAAAGGTGGCGTGATATGAATTGGGAGCATTGAACGATGTTTTTGCGTCATTTTATTGCATTATTTTAGTAATGTAATTGGTAGGTATTACAATATGCTTTGAAAATATGCGTCAATGGTAATAAAGGTGTGTGATTATTTCGTTATGATAGTTTTCTAGGAACATCTCTGCCGATCCCTTCATGGACAACAGGCGTGATGTAATGTTTGTTTTGTTTAACTTGCTATCTTATAATCCTAGCTACTGTAGTTTGTTATTGATTAGTATATTATTATTTCTTATTGAATTAAATATTTGGATCAATTGTTTAGTCATACGCCACATTGTTTGAAAATGTTAGCATTCAGGTAAACAGGTAAATAAATTATTTGGACGTAAAATTAATTTCGCAGTATCTCGGGTTCATAAACACTCCAGAAACCTACATGTATGGACCCGTGGTCACTGAGAATTACCCTCTATCTGTTTCTATTTGATAAATAGAAAAATCCCTTCGAGAACAGCCTTGTTGGACTATAAGTACTTACCTACATAAGTACAGAAGTGTCTAATAACCACACACGTTCTCTTTTAAACATTATCTTTGTTACTTATCAAAGAAGTCATAATAGTATTGTAAAAATTGTCATAAACTTCATTGATAAACACCGACCGCACCCAGTTAACTGCCATAACTCATAGGATCCTCTGTTCGTTGAAACTGATCTCATGTATTGACATATTAAATTATGGATTCGTTTGACAAATTGTCGCTTTCCGCGAATTAATATTCATAACTAATACTCAAAAGCTTGTGAATTAGTCATTTTATTAAATAATCCAATTTAAGTCGACAGTTAAAAGAAAAGTTTGTCGACGACGACATCGAACTCTGTTATTAGGGGAATAGGTACCTATTGCTTTAATTTAAATTTAAACTTTATTTATTTGCAACGCATGTTATAAAATGAAAATATTGTATCACTATTGTGCTGCCTTGCAAGGCGTAGGTACAAAGATTGTCCACAGTGAAAGGGGTACAGGTAGTAAGTAATTAGCCTCTGTAATTATTAAAATAAATGATCAAATCCTCATTTTACTGTAAAAACTTAAGCCAATAGGTGATACGCGAAAAATAGCCCTTTTTCATAGAGTCGGTTTACATTTATTGAACAAAATTTCGCCTACATTAGATTAACATGTGTTCTGGTTTTAAAACAAAAAGCATTTTTAGGGCTCCGTACCCAAAGAGCTGTCCGCCCGTTCGTCCTTCCGTGTGTCACAGGGCTGTATCTTTTGAACCGTACTAGGTAGACACTTGAAATTTTAAGTGTGTATTACTATGACCGCTAGAACATAAAAAAATAAAAATAAAATAATGCAAAAAACTAAAGCAATCTCCATACCAGAAACGTGTCAAGTAAATAAATAGTGTTAAATATTGTACGGTGGTACGGAAAACTTCGTGTGCAAGACCGACTCGCACTTGACCGCTCTTTTTCTTATTTAAAATGTGTTTCAGCAAAATAAAATTTAATTCTTAGTAATATTATTCGCATTTGCAATATAAGTAATACTTTTTAGGGTTCCGTACGTCCGAATGGAAAAACGGAACCCTTATAGGATTACTCGTGTCTGTCTGTCTGGCCGGCTGGCTGGCTGGCTGGCTGGCTGGCTGTCTATCTGGCTGTCTGTCCGTCAGTCAGAGCAAATTTGCTCCGAATCTACTAGACCGGTACACATATGAATTTCTGTGAGCCAAACACGGACGTGTAACGTAACTAAATTAATTTTGAATATGGGGATCACTTGTTGTGAGGATTTCAGTTTTTTTTTTTTTGTAATTTTGAAATAAATACTCTTAAAGATACTTGAAAAAATATATGAAAATATCCCCACTTATATCTGAAACTACTGAGCCTAAAATTAAAAAAAAAATACAGAGAATGGTTCTTCACTTATGTAAAAAACAATTCTCTGTATTTTTAATATACGAGACCATAAACTTTCAATAACATGGTAAATCTCTCAATAGGTATTGTGCGTACAAACTTACATTTGCAGTTGGAATATAAAGGACAACATGTTTTTCAACTACAATAATAAGTTTGTTCTTGGGATAAATTCATTCCAACTACGGAATCCTTCATTGTGCGTGGTTCGACACGCACTTGGCTGGTTTTTCTTTGTGTTTTTGCATCTTAGGTTAGGTAGTTAAGGTACTTAGTCTTCAAAATTGTTCATTGCATAAAATCATACAATCCAAACAACAATATGATCAAATATATTACCTTCATATTTGATCTTATTGTTGTTTGGATCCGCAAAACTATAATGTCCCTTAACGTTTATTTTTCCAAGATACAACAAACGCAAAATTAACATCATCGGAAAATGAAAATGTCACATCCATTACCGGATTAGAAGAGACTTCATCAAATTCTTGAGTGAATATCAGTCAATGTATCACGATTACAAATACCTCCATCTGTAAGTATTAGCTACAAATCAATCGATCGGCTCTGTGGGCGAATTTATTAATTCCGAGAACAAATGACTTGTCTGAATATTTATTACTTTTCGATCGATAAATGTCGATTCTTACGCAGAAGATTGGTTTTTATTTTAAGCATTAGTAATCTGAATTTTGTGCGACACAAAATTGTATTATTTTTCTTCTTTATTATTAATCAATTGGTTCGTATCTGCGACATTTCCTATATACATCTTAGGGATAGGAAATGCGATGGACACTACTGATATTTTTAATTCCTTTAGTTGCAGAAAAATATTTTTTTCATGAGATAAATAAATGTTTATTTTTTATTTTCGTTTCTGGGTCCAGTCGGCTGTCACAGATTAAAAGGTAATTCTCATTAATCTCCTTCAAATTATTGGAAGTTAAAACTTTTCCCCACCTAAGAACCAATCCTATGCAATGCTTATAATGAAATTAATAGTGACCACCAATATCTTATCATTAGATCGATCATTAAAAACGATAGGATATAAAAATATGTTGCCAGTATTAGGTACGATACTCGTATATTTAGACTTTATTAATTCACTAGGAAAAATTGTTACACTTAGGTAAATACGAGAAAAGTTCTCTAAGAAAACCGAATCTCCTCACGAAATCCGATTGATTTTACATTTTCATCGCTTATAATAAACGAAGTATGTTTTATATCCAAAAATCAAACCCATTCTTCCACAGTCTTTCAATACAATAACCAAGTTAACCAAATCCACACACTACATCCACCCGTACGTGAACAAAGCCGTAATGCCGGCCCAAACGGCCACAAACGACCTTAGGGCTATAACCGGCCGCTAAGGGCCGACGGAACACGGCCGACGGCCACCGGAACAAGGAAGGAGGCTGTATCATGACGTAGTTCCGGTGTGTGGGTAAGATTGTTACAGGCTGAGATCTGAGTGGGATACATTGTGGGCCGGATAGGAGTAACCATGTGCTTTGTGACGCTTGACTTGCTAAATATTTTAGATATTATGTAAAAAAGGAGTAATATAGGTACTTTACTTATAAATTCAACATTAATGATGTACCTAAGTAGGTACCTATTACGCGTTGAAATGAGCAACTAGCTTCATCTTTCTGACTGACCGACTCCTTGACAATTAAAAGTGCCTGTAAATGGTTTAATTGAAATAAATACTTTCAATTTAGTACATACTCAGTGTAGTACGTAGGTACGTATTTTATGAAACTATTCTAAAAATACTTTATACTGCGATACGTTAAATAAAGTAGATACTACCTAAAATTTGCTATCGTAGAGTATAAAAATAATAATTTTAAGTTGCTTACTTCCAATTAAGTATTAGTAAAGGATTTCTCTAGAAAATAAAATATTATTAGATACCTACCTACCCAATTTAAAAAAAAAAAACAAAAAGTTGATCGCCAATAAACCATTTCTGATATTTAATTCATTCATTGTTATTTGGCGATCATCAAATATAATTATTAGGAAGGTATAGAAACAACATTAAAAAGTCATTTAGTTTCCTAAGAGTACCCGTTGTGACGCGTTGATGTCTTTTATACGACTACTGACTATTTGTGTTACCTATTTGCATACCTACATGAAAACACGAATGAACCATCCAATTAATAAAATCATTTAAAATTCAGATAAAATGTTGTCATTATACCTAATATGAAAAGCTCATTAATATTAAACATGATGTATTTTATAATATTATTCATTTGAACTACAGATGCACGTCAAAGAGATCAATTTTATTTTTCACCTGTAGATTGTTCAATTATTTAAATAGGTATATAAATACAAAACTTGAATTCTACAAATGCTTGAAGCTGAATAAAACTCTCTCCCATAACATACCTACCTACCTACATAACGGATATTTCTACTTCTATTTACATCATTCATCTACCATCATTTAACGGGAGGGAAATAGATTACAATGCACCCAAAAAGGAGGTAAAACAAATATACTTTTCAAAGGTCAATATGCAATCTTTTCACAATCAGTTATATCTGCCGTCTTATGATGGAGAGAAATAGTGGTTAGTACTTATGAATAAGGGTAGTCCGCAGTGTGACAATAAACAATAACTTGAAGCTCTAACTTAAGGGATGAAAATGACAAAAGTAATGAGTACTCACTTGACTGTAACCGCTCCCTCCACGCCATTGGGTTGGAGACCAGTCCCTGGAACCCCGGCCAGTACAGTGGCTTGTGCTGGAGGTAGTGGGCCATGCCGGCCGCCGCCGCCGCCAGCGACAGCCTCGGCGCCAGCAGACCAGCGCCCACGCTGGCGCCCACCGTCGGACGGGACAGGATGTGGTCGATTCCGTGAGGATTCGGGGCAGGAGGAGGTGCCTCCGCCAGAGAACTCAACGCCGCCAGAGGAGCCCCGAAACCATTCTCCAAACCACGAGACATAGGCGGCGAACCACGCAGCTCAGACATCTTAGACAGTTCACTGCATGTACTATATCACCACAGAGTCCGATGAACGTCACTCGGTCATTGCACCCGTCAGAGCAACCGTCCGCCCGCGCGCGCGACCCGACACCAAATGAAAAGCTCGAGCCGACGCTTTTGCTCGCAAACAGAAAAAAACTTGAATAGAGAACGCCGCCCAGTCAATCTAAACCTTATATCGCGGACGCCGCCCCTAAACCAAGCTGTCGCCCCGAACCTATGTGCATCCCGCTCTGTTCTGCATACGTTAGAGCGGGAGCGAGCACGTGTGGTGTTAACACGAGAGCGTAGATTTAACGAATCGCTATTTAATGGCGCTTCTTGTCTCTTTATAATTAAGTCGGGTGCAGTTTTTGCGCCCCCCCCCCCCTCCGCCCCGCGCCCGCTAAAAACTATTGTGCCACGAATAATAAGCTGGAATGGCAGAGTTTACGCGTTCGGATAATAGCGGAAGGATCTCCGGTAATTTATGTGACAAATATAATATTAATTGACATGGCACTCGATTTGTTAAGAAATAAAACACCCATAGAATTAGAGACATCTGCTGAGGGTGCCGTATTCTGTCGGTCGTCGTAGTTTGCAGATATTAAACTTGATTAATTGCTTGTCGTCTCAGTTATTATACACTCGAGATAGCTATTTGAATGGAATTGAGAAATTGGTGTTATGTTTTTTTTCTGGGAAATTTAAGCTATGATGAGTTATAAAAAAGTATCTATAAGAGACGGAAGTTCAATAAAATGATAATAAATAATCTTAAAACAATTAAAAATATATTTTCATACTTGTTTGTAGAGCTGAATACCAAAGGTCTGAAAAATTAACACTTAAGTAGTACCTACCTGGTTCCAGCAGATACTTAACTGACAATAATTATGTTCCACACTTATCCTAACAATCTTATTCATGATTTCTAGTTTACAAATAATAATAGCAGTGATAGCCTAGTTGTGTGACCATGGGACTGTCAAGTCAGAGGTCTCGAGTTCGAACCCAAGGCATGTGAAGCCAAGTCAGCAGCCCATGGGCGGCTTTACAAATTAAATTCAGTATAAACCTAAATAGGTACCTATCTGTCTATGTATGTATTATTTAGAGAATGGCCATTACGACATTAAACGAGTATTTACAAATTCAAAATCATTTCAACAACAAATATAAAAAACCGCAAAAAAATGTAATCCCCAAAAATAAAATTATCTACAATTACATTTTTATAAATAACCGATCATATCCCCAACAATAAAATAACACACACACAAACTCACACAATCAAAATCTCATCACAAAGCCACACTTTGACGTTTATAATTCGTTTTTTAAATCCCCCAATAATGGCATCCCCAATAAAAGATGGCGGAACAATAAACGGTTTTTAAACTATTTATAAACGGAATCGCTTGCGCATCCTGTCTGGTATAAAAATAAATCGGGTTTTGTTTGACCGACCAACGCAGGCGCAGGATATGTTTTGTGTTTATGTTGGTATTTAACTAGCTTATTTTACCGTAATTTTAATTATGTGTCACAATTCGACATTACAATTTAAATGTCGGATTGTGTTGCTGAATTTGACTGAAATAACAATTATAAATTTATGAAGAAACTATTTTTCTACTGTTACTGTAGCTAGGTTAGAATGGACAGCAGTACTTATGCTATCGCCATTAATCGCCTTAATCACAACATGCCCCATCTTAATCCTCATATAAAATAACAACACATGAAGCTGAGCATCACAACATGAGATAAATATCTTCAACTGCCGGCCACACAATGGTCCTTGGGCCGGGTCCCGCTCCTCACACAATGGCCGAGGATGGGCCGCGGGGAACCGGCCCTGGTATTGTACACACCGGATGTAATATAACACAGGACTTGAGGACAGGTGCCACTGAGAGCGGGTGAGAAGTTCTTATATGTAGCGATTATAGACAGTGAAACACTGCTATTTCAGAAAGGTTTTTCGAGATAATGAGACATCTCCAATGGCAGGGATGTCCGCCATTGCTCCCGCTAGGTGGCGCTGGTGTGTTTGGCGGTCATGACAGTTCAGTTTCAGGAAGGGAATTTGATTTTTTTTTCAAATTAATGAGGGGTTTCGTAGTGAATTTATCGCAAGAACAAACTTAACTTTGTAGTTGAAAAACAGGTTTTCCCATACGGAATACATGGGAGAGCATGTTTTTGCAACCGCAAATGTAAGTTGGTCGATTATTACTCGTTAACTTGTAAAGCCTACTTAGCTGTGATAGTTTTCCTTTAAATTTCGTCATACAATACTACTGACGTAAATTTAAAAGGTACGTCTATCTCACCAAATTTTTCGGGATTAGGTATCTACCTTTCTTCCGTACGGTTATTGTAGAGCAAGTAAAGTTAGGTACCTATGTATATTTTTTTAAACAAATCATTTACACCCGAAAGGTTGGAAATCGGGTTTAAACCCAATTCAACCCAAAACACCCGGTTTAATCCCACATTGCGCATCTCTCCACAACACTGACGTATTTTTATTTCAAGAAAAATAACTAACTTTGGTGAAAACTTCGTCGCTTCAAAGAAATAACCAATGTTTGACAGTTCGTATGACCCCCAACACGACCAGCGCCATCTGCGTTGAGCTTTTCAGATTACCTGCCATTGAGATCGGAATGGAGAATTACTTGCCCATTTCTATTTCCATACAGACAGAACATGGTGACCTGGGTGTGTGTAGTGTCCTGACTGATCAAGTCATAACTTAACTAAATAAATTTTGAAGCTTGAATTCCAAGCCATGATGTATCCTGATAATTTGTCTCTAGATAAATGACTAGGAACGTTAGTAGGTAAGTATGTCAGGTCACTACTGATTAGAAGACAGTTTTTATTTTGTTTTCGCTTGGTCCAGTAACTTGGAACTATCCAAACAAACTATTATTAGGTAACCTAGTTATACTGTTGTTTCTTATCAATTCTCTTGTCAAAATGGAACTAAACTGATCTTCCTCAACCATCTCACCCGCTCCGCTCACCGCCCCGCTCCCCGCTATCGCTGGACCGCCCGTCCCCTCGCGTCCCGGTTTCCTTCTCACCGCGTCAATTAGCCGACACCTTTGCTTTGTCGGCCTTTTATCATACCACACCTCATACAACATCACTACAGACTAAATTACACCCTATCTTGTTAGAGTTAAGATTTAGAATAGAGTGTGTGTTGTTGGAATAAAGGTATTTATTGACTTAAAATATAAATTGGTCCGATATTTATTATACGAAATATTTACAAGACCGTTACTAATGTTCAATTTAGATTAAGGTTAATTTGTATGTCATCAATATCGGTCGATATGTTTCTGTAATTATATTTTATGTTAATGAGTAGGAAGTTGGTAGTAAACGTTTTACAATAATGTGTTATTTCCTTACAACTTGTGGAATGAATGAAGTTTTATTTTAGACTGTTAGAGAGGTGGAGACGTTAATGAAACATGATTGTTCTCTAATCTTATACAGTTAACTCCAGATAGGTTCCTACATATTAGTATTTTCAGCATGCATTGAAAGTTTTGACATTCAATTTATATTGTCTATTGGTAGAAAAAAAAACTCAAACTTATACTAAACTTTTACTTATTGATCTATCCTTCAATTTTTGAACCGACCTACCTAATTATGCCTTTTTTTCAGTGGGAAAATCTAACCAAATAACTAATAAAATAAAAGCTTAAGTGTTTGGTTACAAAAGTTGGAAATAATTGCTGGACAGGTAGCTGTAAATGACAAAACTCGTTAATATCTGTGTTGATATATTTTCTAACAAAAACTAGCTGCAACCAATATTCTGGTCGCCATTTTTACTAAAGTAGGTACTTATCCTCATGATTTACTTATATCGTATTTAGTAGACGAAGATTGATGTCATAACTGCCGATATAAAATTATATTTACAACTCTATCAAATGTTCAACATTGTTGTGCAGAAACTAGATTCTGCAGAATATAGATAATTATATGTGGCTAAGGCTATAAAATATAGTTCTAATGAATTACGTTTAGAAAAAAATCGTCAATGGTAACTGGAGGTTAATTGCTATAGGTACCTTTATGAACCATGGTGGTTTATAATGAACGAATGACTAGACTTGAATTTAAATTTGATCACAAAAAAAATATGCAATTCGTACAAACAATGAAACATTTCAAATTCCGTTTACAAAACCTTATGGCATACTTGTACCTACATGCCAAATAGAAGTGCCAGTCTTTATAAAACAAAAGCATTTAATAAAAGTTTATCTCATAAGAATCTCTTAACGTAACACAAACACACTTACATACAATTTGGCAACATTTAAACACAAACTGCGGACTCCACCATATTTGCCAACTTTAAAATGATAATAAAAAAATCATACTTCAGTATGAAGAATCGACTACGGTAATCTACGAATTGGAGGGAGAAACCGGCCGTGCGAGCGAGAGAGGGGACAAATGCTGCAACCTCATTAGTCAGCTCCCCATGTAAGCTCCGCCCCTTGGTGTGGAGTACCCCACGTGTTTTTGTTGCGCTCAGACGATGTTTGGCCGCGATCGAGGCCGGACGTGACGATGCTCCGCAAAACTTTCAGGAGTTTACGTCCATATAAAGTATTTTATGCACAGGTGTAGTTTATCGTGTATGTAAGACAAATGTTTTGTTATGTTATTCAGAACAAAGAAGTAGTTTAGTATGCTGCAGTATAACTATTTAGTTTTTTTTTTAACCTTTTTTCGAATTTTAATTTACCTATTAGGTACCTATTTACTATTTTAAATTACTGCTGTGGAACTGGGCCATTATTAGTAAGACACTTATAGATAACCTCATACAATGGGTTTTAAATTACTTATAAGATTTAACTAAGTGAGAAAGTCTCAGAGAAAAGCTCACTCTTTCAAAAATATGATAATGAATATCAATTTCACGTCCTGTCACAAACACGCACAAACACTCGCACATAAACACACTTCACAATAAAATATTTTAAAATTATATTTTTACTTATTCGCAAGTAATATCAAGCACATGGGCCCACACTCGACCACAGCCACCCTTATGATCGCTATCCCCTAAGGAACCGGCCTATTTTGCCCTTGTTTTGGAGTAAGCATTTAATGCTATACTTTATGTACGGGTTTTTGAATCTGTTATGCAAAAGCCACACTACTTTAGCATATATTTATGGTTTAATTTGTGTTAAACAAAATGTAGGTACACGCGACTGTCGACAATATGCAGATGGCACAATATACATACACACACTTTTAAGATAAACCTTAACAGATTAGGTATCTGTATACTTAAATCCTTACTCCGTTAGGATTCAGTTAAGTGGTTGAAAAAGTCTGTCTTCCTTATAGGCTCGTCGACTATTACATGGGACTTGAACAAAACTGGTGACTTATAGATGAAAAATGAATGAGTGACCTGTTTCTACAGATCACAGTAGACAGATAAAGTGCTACTGAACATTTTAACAATTTCTCACTTACAGTCTAATTGTCCCTGTACTTCAGAGGGATGCGATAGTAAGTGTTCAGCTGGCTTAAGTGCAGTATCCAGTGCACTTGTTTTCGTTTGAGGAAAATAAGTCAGCTGGGTGTTATCAGGAAGTCTTCTCAAGTGCTTCATATTAGGTAAGTAACCAAAAAACGCAGGCCTCGGTACTTCGGAGAGAGCAAACACTGTAATAGACACTTTCAACTATTTAGTGCATCTAATAAATACTTTAAAAATTATTTCCAACCAACTACCCCTCAAATACCATACTCCATTTAATATTTAATCTCACGAAACGAAGTAGGATCAATCGCAGCAACACTAAACAAACTCAAATTAAATCAGCCGAACCCCCGGGTTCTGTATAATACGATTATTTAGGGTTCCACAACCCTCCCGTGTTAAAAGTTAGAGGATATATCTATTGTCGTTCAATGTAATTATAACGCACCATTTACTCACAGTTTTGCAAACAGATTAATGAAATGGATAATTCAATTATGTTTCAATGATATTCAATTATTTTCAAGTCGTTTTAGTAGTTATTAAGCCGGAATTTAATTTTGAATAGATTATTATTGTTTTTAGTTTGATATTCAGAGTGGGCTGAGTTGACCCCTGCAAGACTACATCATTCTTAAAAGGCGTATCGATTATTGGACAACATTTAAACCATCATTTTATTACATACCTAGTTGTTCATAAGTTGTCGCGAAACTGATAAGTACTTACATAGATGTACTTACTTACGTAGTAGGTACGTAGATGTGATAGTGATTATAACACTGATTATAACCTCTTTGGAATTGAGCTAGATACTTAATTTGTAGGTAAGTTATATTGATAGGTACTCATGCACAAAACTAACTTTGATCAACAATTAGCAATGTGAAAAAGGTAGGTACCTACATTAGGTAAAACATTTTAAGTGCATTTATTTTTCCCACATAACATCTTTTGGGTAAAGCTGCGGAAAACGGCGTTGAATGTAATGTATTTAAGTTTTGGTACGAGAATCAGACGAACTATGTCAGCTGGGGTGGAACTCTGTCTGAAGTGCATGGGTTGAAGTGCGGGGTGAGACAGGAGGGTATTACCTCACCTCGTTTCTTTAACCTTTACATTAATCAGCGCGCTCAGGCGTCTTGTTAAGATTTGTGAAGACTTACTGACGCGCTTACTATAACAACAACACAAACAACAACAACAATGCAAAAAAATGTGAATTATTGGTATACAAGGCGGGCACCAAATGTTAAACTAACGTGCCAGATGTGACCATAAATAATACTCCGTTACCTAGAGTAACAAAATTTAAGTAACTGCGTCACTAGGTCACTCATGACCTGAAAGATGACCTGGACATGGAAAGGGAACGCAGCGCGATGGCATCCGAGGTAATAATGCCGATCCGCAGATTTGAACGTTGTACGACGCAAGTCAAAATAACCCTTTTCAGAGCATACTGCCAGTCTTCTTACACGTGCAGTTTGTGGGTCGGGTATACGCTGAGGGCATACAACGCCCTGCGTGTCCAGTATAACAATGTACCTATTCAGGATGCTGTTGGGTCTACCACGCTTCTGAAGCGCTTCCGGGATGTTCACCGCGGCCCGGGTTGATGGTTTTCATGCCATTGTACAGAAACGGTGCGCTTCTGTTCTCGGTAGAATACTTGCTAGCTCCCACAGCATCCTGAGTGTATTGTGTGGAAGGTGGGACAGCCCCATGCTGGCTCACTGGATAGAGCAGCACACGTAGCTGTCAGTCGTTTCAATTTTGTACATAGAGTGTAGTATTTACTTACATTAGGTTAAGACCTTTACTAACGACTTACGGATCGTGTAATTTGATCTGAAATAAAATTATATATAAATATATCTAACAATTACCACTCTCTACAGTCCAAAGTAATTGAATTGATGGCGCTTTAGACACTTTCAGAGAGTTTATTAGATAATTTACTTTTTAATAGCCCATACCAGACCGACATTGGATACTTCTTTTAAAGTCTTTTTAATCTGTGTGGCCGTTGGCTAAATTATGTTTTCGATTTCACATGTCATTCACATTTAGTTCACTTAATAAAAATAATCACAAGAGATTATCTTTTTAAATGTTAGGGATGCATCTGGTCCCTATTTCTAATTGTCTTCAACAAAGCTCGTCCCAAATTATGCTGTGAAATCATGAAATAGGGTTTATTCCCTATTGACAAGGACCTCGATCCTGCCTAGAATATACTGAATAACTCGTTCTATTCCCATTTTTTGACAAACTTTCCTCTATTTACCCGACTACGGCGAAGCAAAAGGAGGGTTATGAATTTGACCGGTATGTATGTACGTTCACCTGTTACCTTATAATTTGACAAATGAGGTATCGTTGGAAGTGTCTGATTGTCCGCTGGTTATAAGCTATGTGACGTCACATCCAATATGGCGCCCTCTAGAGAACATAAAGTCATAATAAAAACAATTATGCCATGTGTTCGATAAGCCCTTTCGTTTGATATCCAATCAAATGAAAGGGCTTTACGAACACATTACAAATATGTATATATATATTATATTGTCTAAGTAAATAAATATGTTTACCTAAATTGTTAAAAACAAGCAAAAGTGAGACTGTGTCTGTACCTGTTAAATAATCAAAATCATAATAACCATAAATCTTTATTCATCTCAGCATCACATTACAGGCACTGGTTAATTATAAATTAATACCTATTATATTTAAAATTAATACCTACAGTAAAACCTAAACAAAAAAAATCAAAGCGGCTCTGCAAATACTTTATCACGAAATTATAACCCCAAAATAATTTAAATAAAAAGTAAGTTCAAAAACTAAAACCTGACTACTGTAAATTTTTCAGTATTTGGGCTTTAGTTTTTGAAGTTTAGTGAAACATCCTACTGGCTATTTTAAGTCTATCATCCTTATCAACTTCACTTCTTACAAACCACAATACTTCAAACCTTTCCAACCCTCAAAGTGTGCCGACTCGCTCACCAGCACACCAGCACGCTGCCGCCGCCACGCCACAAGGAATTAGTCGTTGTTAATGAATCGTAATCCAGCACACAATAAACATGGCACAGGTGCCGCCATCTATTGGAAAACTTGCCCAGTTAACGAACGGTGCGAGGCGGGAGAGGGATGTGGCAGGTAAACGTCGATAATAATATTCTGTCAAAATTAAGAATTTAACTTTGTCTGTTTAAAAAGAAAATAAAAGTTAAAAATAATGCCGTTTCTGTTCTGAATACTTACTTAAAGACTTTTTATTTTTGCATGATAGGAATATTCTTTACTCTTTCAAAAGATTTTAGAAGATGATATTTCTGGCTGTTATTAACTTATAATTCTCATTGATTATTTTTTATGCATGCCATACGGTAGAATGTACTGGATTAAATTATATAGTGCTAATATAATAACACCTTTATTTCTAGCCCGTGAAGGCCCGATACCAAATCAGAAAACCTGAAACTGTGTACAAAGAGCTACCAGACCTTGTATCACCTACATTTGTGCAAATATATGATTCAGATTCAAACCAGGCGTAAAATTAAAAAAAAAATGCAAAAATTATAAACATAATTTGATTTCACAAATGTAGGTGATACAAGGTCTGGTAGCTCTTTGTACACAGTTTAGTTTGAGTTTGATTTAATACTACATTTAAATCAAATTACATCATTTTTGTATATATTAAATATAATTTCTTTAAATTGTAACAATAAACATAAACACCTAACCAGCCACATGTCTAGCGAAAAAAATAGCGTAGCATTGACGAAACATTAGCTTACCGTTGCGTTGTCGTATCGTTGTCGTAGTATTTTCGTAGCGTTCGTGTACCGTGTTTTGGTGTATGATAGTCATCGCATAACATTACAATTGCGTAGCCATTGACATCGTAACATGAGCGTGGCGTAGTGTTAGTGTCGTATGAAATCAAAAACGCTTTAGGACCAAACTATCGACACTTCTCCCGTCCCTAGTCACATTGCAATAACTAAACATTTATTTGATGGCGTATCGAGTGATTGCGCGCCTCCGTATCGCCGCCACCTGAATTAAAAACAATAAATTGTCGACAACACACCCCCCGCACCCCCTCGTACACCCCTCACAGACCCTCGAGCAAATGAAACTTAAGACTCGGAAGTTTTCTATTAAAAAAGTTTCCAAAAAAATTGTTTATATTTATCGATTTCTAAATTATTATCGTCTAATTTCGTTTTGACAATAAATTAGGGTGTTTTTAAATAATGGGTATATTTCCCCTATAATGTTGCCAGTAAGGTTGTTTTTGTTTCAAGTTTTATTTTTAATGTGTTACATTACCAGTGTTTCTTCTGGGTCTGAATCATGCGCAAGGGTAAAAGATTGCGGGAAACTTATTACAACAACCTATTGTTCAAAGCATTGGTGTTTCATTTTGGAAGGAGACGATGTCCTGCTGTGGCCTGTACACCCGTGAGCTATGATTATTTTAAATTGTTTGTGATATTTATGCATTTCTAATTACTATTATATTAATAAGTAAAACAAATGATAACCAAGTTTTTATTTTTGCAGTATAAAATAAGCTTAATTGGGTAAGCTAGCATTCCTAGTTTCCGAGACATTAAAAGGTTTCTGATGGTGACCCGAGTTCATTGCTCACGAGTGGTAGTTAGCTAAGATGTAGCTATTTGTAACAAAACATTATAAGTAGCAAATCCATAGCAATAAACAATGAAATGTATAATTATTATTCCAGATTAATTGAAGAGATAATATTGTGACGGATCATGCAAGGTTGATAAGGTTGGTTGATTGGTTAAGAGTGCCAATACTTTGTAACAATAATTTGATTTAAAAGATTGTCCACGTTTCGGAATGGGCAACTAGCTTCATCTTTCTGACTGACCGACTCCTTGCAAATTGAAAAGTGCCTGTAATTGGTTTAGTTAGAATAAATGGTCTGAATTTGAGTGGGTAAGTACGGTATCCGAAGCGATGGCCTCGAAACTTTTCTTCATTTACGAAGGGACCTACCTATATTGTAACATATAACCTGAAAAAAAAGTCCCTATACTCGTATCGAAATCATATTTTCCCCGCACATAACACCACATCGTTGGCAACAATTATCCTTTCCTATTCCGCAAGTCCCAGAGTTGTAGACCCTACTCTATATCAATCAGCCAATTACGCGTTAACTTATGGTAATGCCGGGACACACACTTAGCGTGGAAGCCGTCCAATGCAGCGCGGTATAATAAACCGAGCGGGCGACCGCAGGCGCCTGCTAGACGTGCGGCTAAAACGCGCGCCTCGTAAATCGCAATTTGTCGCGAGCTGAGATCGACGCATTTGCTTTTATGTAGAGTTGTGAATGTGGTCGATGTACCTTCTTGGTTAATCTGTAACGAGATATTCTACGATTATTTTCAAGGTTTCAATTTATTTTTATTCTCCTTATCTTTTAGTAATAAGTCTAGCCGACTTGTTACTTAAAGATAAGGAGTAGTCTTCCTCTAAAATTAATATAGGTAGTGGTAATTTTCTGTTTGGTAATTATGGTATTATTTACCTGTTTATTTATTTATCCTTGCAATGAAACACCATACTGCAATTAAACTGCCCACCTTCATTCTGCTGCTTTCCATCCATCATGTGCGCGGTGGATATCGAACGAGCGGCGGTGGGTCACGTGCTTGACCGTCAGCCCACCAATTCTTCATAGTTCCACATGAGGCGATACCCATCCACATTACGCACATTCTTATGTCCATCTAAGCAATCAACCGCCCTGAAAGGTCATCGAACACAGTCACTGGAGCCGAAATTGGCTAGAAGGTCGGCCATCGTGTCCATTGTAACTTTTGGTACCTCGTTTTGGCTTATACTACCTCTACAAGTAAGAGGTCAATTTACCAGAATTACGAGTACCTTCTATGCACTCCTCACTCTACACGATTGGCTTTTAACCCAGCTTACTTCCTCTGTCTCCGAACGTTACAATATTCGCTAATTTCACACCCCCTTACTCCCACACTACCACATACGAGTACCACCACTATATAGAACACTAATATGACACCATAAGTGTATTTTTGGCACGAGAGCACTCCTTACGGTAATGTAGTTCCAATGGGATTTTTATTTATACTTCCCATTTAGATAAAGATGGTTGTCCTTATTAGGTCTACTGAAGTACTTTGTAAATAAGAGCACCTATTACTCTGTTTTAAAAGAATGAAAGCTACAGAGTCACTTACCCCTGTTTCTGAATGACTGCTTAAATTCCGTTGACATTTCAGAAATTGTGAGTGATTTGTTTGGTTGTGTCATTGGTATTTCAGTCGAGCAACAACAGCTGTTAACATGAGAGATTTTTTTTAGGAAAATATATAATACTGGTGTTTTTCTTAGCGTATCGATGGCAAATAAGGCTGTGAAAATTCAAATATGTATTATGTTTAGCCCAAAATTCTGCCAGGTGAACTCCGATCACTGAGACGGAGTTGTGCATGGGGTGGCGTAGGTCAGTGCGTAGCTTTTCCCTCTCAATGCGGCTGGCTATGATCCTACGAATTTCTGAAATATTTGTGTTGATTGCACAAGCATGGAAAGGGCTTGTGCTGTATGCCAAACACAAAAAATATAACTTAGATTTATTCTTAAAAGAAAATTCAGTAGGTATCCAAAGTTTTATATTGAAAGCATGCAAAATAATAGAAAAATTATTAGCAAAAGTAATATATTGCGGACCGTTAACACAAATGAAACCACATTTACTCTTTTTCACAAAACATTTTCTAAACAAGAAAATCCTCTCAAGGAACCATTAACAGTTCAGTTAATTAGATCGAGCAAACATCACCATGTTCTAAGGGGTTGCAAATTTAATTTATTTGCTACCCCTCTCCCCGCACCCCGCTCCGGGGGCTAAGTGTCACTTAATGGCAGATTTAGTGGCGCGGTGGACTGCCACTTGACACTTGACTCTAATGTACTGACACTTAGTACGAAAAATATGGGGATGCATGTTGTAGGAGAGAATTAGTTGGCTTGTGTAGCTTCTGATTGATTTATATGGTGAAGAAGAGAGGAATCTTTTCCGATGTGAGAAGTACAGCCAGGCAAATCATTTTGAATGCTGCTGTATTCAAATTAACAGTTTGCCCAAGAAACACAAACAAACTGTAGTTAACCACCCGCTGCAACAATAAATAATTCTATTGCAAACATAGATTCACAGTTTGCCGAGTTCTTATTATATTTTTTCAATGTATAGGTAATTGTCCCATAATATATTATCATATGTATCTTGGGTGGGTGACAGACGTCTACACAGAGCCATAGGAAGACAATTATTATGTATGCTCATCTTATTTTAGAAGGAAATCGAAACTCTTCCCTATAAATGCACAGTTTACTAATCGCTCAGTTAGTACGCCACAACAATTAAATAAAAATCATAATACGATTTTCTATAACTGACTTTGACCTTCATGGTCTGATGAAGATAATTTAAAGATAATTTTTAAACAATTGAAACAATTTTCAGTAGTCTTCGAAACCAACTGACATTTCTTACTAACTGACAACACTAATTACTACCATCTTGAAGACTGTTTAATACCTCAATCAATCACAGGCCATTTAAAACCTATTCCAACTCCAATCAAGTAATAACAATTAAACTATTCTCAAACGACAGTGTCGTCTAACGGGCATATCATAACCTCTTGTGTAAGTGAGCTGAATTGTGGAGCGAACCGTTATTGTAAATCGTAAGAGGGAGGCATAAACGTAATGTCTGGAGTTGACCGCGGTCGCTGAGGTTTATAGCAGCGCTAGTGAGGGGATAGGTGGTAATCGACTAAAGAAGGGATTACTAATACCGGTTTCTGAAAAGCTAACATCAACATTAGCTAACATATTGTAAAAGTCATGTTAAGTGTTGTGATTGACTGAATTAACAGCAGCTTTTCTAACCACATCGTGTGTTGACTTATTTTATTTTTGTGATGATTAGCCGTATAATTTAAATTAAGTATCATAAGTTGCCTATCTACATCTATCATCAACATCTTCCTGTCCTTATCCCATGTTACTTGGGGTCGGCGCAACACGTTTTCTTCTTCCATTCTCCCCTGTCAACCGTCACGCAATCATCTACACCTTTTTCCTTCATATCACTCTTCACACAATCCATCCATCGTTTCTTTGGACTTCCTCTCCCTCTCCATCCCTCAACTTTTATATTCATCACTATTTTAGTCATATGTGATTCTTCCCTCCTCATCACATGCCCATACCAAGACAGTCGATTCCCTTTCAACTTTTCTGTAAGTGGCGCAACTATATACGAGTACATGTTTTAAATTAAAATGGCTTTACGTGTTTGTCTGTATGACCGCGTTGTTCTTCTAAACGACGCAACAGATTTTGATGAGGTTTTCACCATCGTTTAGAAAATGTATTTCCAAAGGTTGATATGTGTAATACGTTTATATTAAAGTTACGTAAAACGAAGAAATCTCGATGTTTTGTCAAGTCGTAAAAACCGTGCGAAGCAGGAGCGAGTCGTTAGTAGAATAAGTGAAAGTGCCATAGCAATATTTTTTTTCTGTTCTAAGTTACAATAAAACAATACAGGAGAAATCACTAGTGTGGGGCAACGTTTAAAAAAAACATAATAATTAGGTATTACCAAATAATGCTGCAATTGCTTCACTAGAAGAATTATATTGGCCTCCACTCTAGAATTAAATTAAATCATCACTTTCTAAGATCTTACACTTACCTACTTATGAGAATGTTGGTTAACCTATAATTGGCGTCTGTGTAAGTCCAAGGCTAATTTTTACCTATAGTTATAGTTATATATTGTATACAGATGCTGTTGGTACACCTTCATAAATAAATAAATGAACTTGGTGTGTGCACTCAAGCAATAAAGCATAGAAAACGTTTCATAAGTGCAACTGAAACAAATACAAGAACATCAATATATCTCTCTGAAAATCTTATGATTGTTGTTGATCAACATTTTTTTTGTCAATTTTTTTTTACTAAAAGCCACCCAATTCCTACTTACACACGTATCTACACCGAGAAGGTATAGTTAATGACAAACAGGCAACAAGAAATTGAAAACGTTTTCACAAAAAAACCTTTGTACAAATGGAACACGTTCGACTCTAAATTCCTGATCAAAGCTCTGTCTGTTAGTCTTAAGCTGTTGACTACCTACATTTATTTATCAAAACAGACTAAGACCTCCTCAAAAGCCACCTACACACATCCCTACACCGAGTAGTCTTGGCAATAGTGTAGGTTTATGTGTAGATTAGCGCAAAACAGGCAGTTAGCGACAGTCGGCGGTCATTAGCGGCCTGAACTTTCGCGCTTAGCGCCGGCTCATGCGGCGCTGGACAGCGAGAGGGTCGCTTGTTAACGCGCTGGTGCTGTTCATCATGGTACACTGATAATGTCTTGCTGAACATGACAAAAAGAGCGGGGTACTAAAGGTTTATGGGGCATTGATTGACGTACCAGAGTAGATGCATGTATATCTTCCAAGAAAATTCCAGTAGGGTATACCGCCATCATAATTAGAAGTCAGGATAATTACCCGTAAGGTAGCCTTTAAATGTATATTGCATAACTGACACAATCCTAGTATTGAATTGATCGTCGGGCAGAATAAATCGTCGCAAAAATCATGTCCAATTTAACCAATTATAATAAAAATAACACAAAAACTCCAGCCCTTTCACTCAAGAAAGTCAATTAAGAAAATTAACAAAATCGAAAAACATCTAATCCTTTTCCATTAGTACGAAAACACGGTAAAAAAGTGCGTTCAGTAAGTGCGCACTAAATCTAACTGGTCAACCTATAACTCATACACGAAAAAACAGCTCATCTACAAAATGGAATTGGAATAAGTTCCAATTCTTCGATTCCAATTCCAGAATGAATCCATTCTGATATTTATTGGATATTCGGATTAATCTTTAATCTGCCCTCTTGTGATCCGGTTTAAAACGCGCTTATGAGTTTATTTACCAAGGGAAATGCAACTCTATAGCCGTCGTTCTAAGGTTGTTTTTAAGTTGGTGTTGGTTGAGTGGAGGTAGTAAAAGTGGGCAATATTTATGAGCTTTGGAAGGAAATTCTTTGTGAATGTTTGCATTTATGAAAATATGCTCGGATGGAGGAGGGAGTTTTATACGGGACGCTCGGAATTGTGACATTAAATTGTGCAAAGTAATATGAATATTATTATCATTTAGATGTGGCTTTGTTAAAAAGGGTTAGGGATTTCATTATCAATGATGTAGAATTAGGTGGCTTAGATTTAAGGGTAGGTACCATACTTATAGCAAATGGCTGATAGAGCAAGAATAAACGAGAACTTATCCTAACGAGAGACCACCAAGATTACACAATTTTCGATTAAGTTTAAAAAATAGATCTTGATACTTCGGTTATCTTTAAATCCATCAAACAATTAAGTCCTTTAAACTCAAAAGTTATACATAATGTACAATATGTTATCAATGTGATTTACAGTGTATACGTACATAATAAAATAAATAAACGTGTTTCTCATAAGCAAGCTTTAGCTTTCTTGTAAAATACTGCCATCACCGAAAAACCACCCTGTACAACAATGGTTTCCGATCGCGCTTTTCGACAGCGACGCCTAATTATGATCACCCTGTTTCGTAAACATGTCCGGGATTTTTAAACAGTACCTAGTTGCTTCACAGATATTAATGTAGAACTTAACGACTTCGACGGAGGTAAGTTTGCCAACTAATCTTCCAATGCCCAGTTTCAATTAATATAGTAACTACCTGCAGCAACAATAAGTAATATTTTTATTCAATAAATAGTACTTAAACAACCGCTGGCTAGACTAAGGTCAGTAACAGGTTGTTGGCGAGATGAGTGACAGAACTCAACCCCAATCAACTGACTTCTTTTATATAGGTAAATAGATTAAATATTTCTGTAGAGAAAGTCATAGATTGAATTCGCAAAAAAAACTCTTTTAGAATTACCATCAATCATTATCGCTATCTCTATCATAAACTCTAATAACGAAGAGGACCAAGCATCAAGACAACTCAGCCGCCTTACAAAATCCCTGCATTCAAATGTTGCAGCTAATTACCGTGTGACATCACGTCGTACGAAGGTGTTCGCAAATTTTTTCCTCCTCTAATTAAGGGGGAGTCCGCGCCGAGTGCGCCTGGCGTCGCGTAAATCATCCCGACTTATTAAAAGAATTCTCTACGAATCGAACCTCTTTAAGATTCCAACCTCCTTCTCTCAAACACAAAGAAAAATACACTTTAAAATTTGACAGTTAAAGTTGACATTCCAACGCCAGTGTTGCCAGGCAATCATCGCGTATGTTCCTGTATAAGAGTTGCTATCGGAAAAGTAATGCTTTTTAATATAAAAGCTAAGGTCGCGACTGCGAATGATTTCCTGTGTATTAAATATTGAATGGCGGAATTTATGACTTATTTTTAGGGCGGTTGGAATAATTTGAAAATTATTTTTTTTGTTGCCAGCGTAATAAATTTTTATGTCGATAGGCGTTGGAATGAATGCGGATTATTGAAAATTGAGAGATGAAATTGAAATCGTACTGAACTTAATATCATAAGATTAAAACAGTTTCCTTGACAATAAACTTATACGAGCATTTTATTATATTTAAAGTCAAAATTAAGTAATTATTTTTCATGATTATTTAACTGCTTTATTCTGAAATCTCTCATTGATTTCAAGCACATTCGATGTATAAAAGTAAACTAGGTAGAACTACAACAACAATAAAACTAAAATAACACGAAACTCAATCTCTACCAATATAAAACCAAATCAAATAAAAATTATACCGTATCTTTGTGATCTCACAATCAAAACTAACAAAACATTGACATCCCTGATTCCATTGACGTTCTAACAAAATAGCGATAGTAAACAGCCGTAGGGTTGTCGCTTGGCAAATGATAACATGGTCTGGTCGGCGTTTGATTCCACCCGAGCACCGTGGCTCGGTGGCTCGGTGGCCACTCGCGCTCAAATCAAAACATACAGGTAGGAATATATCAAACATCCCCTTAGTGTAGGGTGACCATGTTTAGGGTAGTTCAGCTTACATTGTTCCTCTATGAATTTTTGTTATTAAAAGTGGAACGATGAAGTGGCCTCGCGACATGCTTAGTAGTGGGCTATGATGGGCTAGAGTTGTGTTCTCTCTACCAGGTTTTAAAAATCAATAGTTGATTAAGTTTTAATAAAATTAAGAAAGTAAACTCAAACTCAAAGCATTTATTTCAATTATAAGGCACTTTTGAATTGTCAAAGAGTCAGTTCGTTAGTCAGAAAGTTAAAGACAGTTGCCCATTCCAAAACGTAGATCTCTATGGAGAAGAATGGGCAAGGAACTCCAAGGACACTCTTTTAAATAAAGAAATACAAAATCCTGGGTAAATTACTCATTGCTTCTACGTAAGTATGTTTTTTTTATTTTTTATATAATGATGCCCCACACTAAGAATTTCTCCTGTATCGTGGGTGCGGTTACAAACATTTAAACTCACATACACAAACAGCCAGACCCGGAACAACTACTTGTAGGTCATACAAATATTTGTTCCGTGTGTGAATCGAACCCGCAACACGCAGTGCAACAGTCCATTGCTTAAACCAATGCGGCAACCCTGCCCTCAACAAGAAAGTGTATGTAAGAACAATATGTAAAAAAAACTAAAACGATTAAAAATAAGCCCTGGCAGATAAGAGATGACCAGTCTCAACTGACGGTGCCCCTTCACGAACATGACGCGTGAATCAGCACCATCCAGCTCAACCATTTTGTAGGGAACCAAGTCATGATCCAACACACTCGCCACCATCAGCGAGACATTTAAGTGAAGATGACATATCACTCGCACACTCACGCTCTTGCAAGTCAACATGCAACATAATAACATAGTAAACGGCTCCATGGTACTCACATTTACAAATATTTAAAAAAAAGCTTCTAAATAAGTAAGTAAGTATCCAAGAATAAGAATGAGTCGATACGGTGTCATTTCCGAAGTAGATACAGAAATATTTATGAAACCCAAATAATAATTCAAAACCATACTGTTTAGCTGTTTAGCTTTATCTAAGTCTAAGATAAAAATTAAATAGTAATACCAACACCTTCCTTACTTACACTGTGATATTTTTTATAGGAATGTGGTTCGTCACTTATACTTTTTTTTTTTTTGGGTGGGAAATCATCAAATGACGTCTCCCGCTCTGGGTGGAGCGGGAGGGCGTGTCAGACTCTTACTGACTAAAACCCACCCGTGTTCCTTCTGTTGCCTGTGCAATGCCAGGGGGCCACGGTATCCCTTTCGGACTTTCCCGCAACCCCGGCAGGCAATGGTCTCATCGGACCCCTTCACTCGCTGACACTCTTTGAGGCGCGCGTGGAACACAACGCGCCGTCGACCCGGGCCTGGTCCTTACCGGACGGCGAGCTACCCATTGCTCACCGTCCGCAAGCCCGCGCCTACGGTGGCCGGGAATCAGCGAATGATTCCCGACGCCCAGGGCGTCTCCTCCTGCGGCAGCTAGGGGCGTCAGGGCGCGAAATTTGCCTCTCCCTCACGCGTTCCGCCTCCTCCTTTGCGAGCATTACTGCTTCGCAGAAGGAGGTGACGGCCTCCCATGCCCTCTCGCTCCGTAACATGGCCTGGACCAGGGCCGGACGCGAGAGATCCCCGCCACCGATCGCCTCCACGAGGACACGGCGGTGCTCTGCCCAAGCCGGGCATACCTCCACCGTATGCTCCACCGTGTCCTCCGGGCGATCCACGCAGTGATGACACCCGGGCGTTTCCTCCCGCCTTATCCGAAACAGGTACCTCCCGAAACAGCCGTGTCCGGTGAGGACCTGCGTCAGGCGGAAGGTGAGGACGCCGTGGCGCCTCTCCAGCCACTGCTCAAAGAGGGGACTTATCGCCGCAATAGTGGCGTGCCCATCGTCACTTATACTGAGCGGCTAATTCCAAAAATGTCTATATCAAGACGAAACTTATCTCCAAAGTATGTTTCAGTTGGTCATCCTACCTTCCACATTCAAACGGCCTCGTTCTAAATAAAAACATTGCTCCCAAATCGGTTCTATTTCCCCAGCATCTGTATCTGAAACCATACTAGCTTTACCGGTACAAATATCAAACACAACCTTATCGTATAGGCGATAGAGTTTAATTTCAAAATTATTGCACCAAAATAAAGATTGCCATGTTATAGGTATGAGATTGCAAGGAGTCGTGTGTGTGGCAACATTAAGGCGAATAAAATTTAAATATGGCAACACTCGCGCGCGCTATAAAAGAAACAAAATAACATAAAGAGGTATAAAAATATATTTATATAGAGATGGTTTAGGTGTTCAGCTCACCTGGCGCAATGCTCGCAGGTTTTAATATGAAACTATATTGTTAGTTATGGGCAGCACATGTAATTGTATCTCATAGGTTCTATTAGGTAGCGTAAATCTGATTTCATGGAGTTAGCAGTGATAGATTATTGTACAGAGAACTAAACAATGTAAATATGAAGTGTATGTGTGCCGGTGCTATTATTGGCACATGAGACGTGGCGTCTGTTCTGACGACAGTTCTAATTTTAATTCTTTATTAGTGGCTTTTGTGGACATGATATTTATTCAGATGTGTTACAGTTGCAATGTCAATCATGTCATTTGGTTGAAATAGGGTTTTATTTTTATTATTTTATTTATGTTTGATTTGTTGACCATTTTCTAACTTCTTCAGTACCTGGGACTTGTTGAAAAGCCTTACCTATTGACACTGTTATTTGAAAATATTGTGTATTCAAATTATATTTAAAAGAGTAACCGTGGAGTTTCTTGCCCACTCTTTGACTCAATGACCATTTGGACCGTGCACCTGACGTTTCATAAATGTCTCTGGGACGGCAACACGTCTACAACTTGTCATCTTTCGCTGGTGGTGACTGCAATGGTGATCGACTGACCACTTACCGTCAGGTGGGCCTTTGGATTGTGTCCTATCCAATAACATAAATAAAAACCATTAGATTTATGTGAAGCTGTAGGTAAAAGACGACCCACCGACCGGTAATTTGTGGAAACTGGTAGATTTAAACTCCAATCAATCAAAGTCAAACCCACAATTTAAAAAAGAAAATACACAAGAAAATACACAATTTATTTAATTTGAAACGAAACGAAATCAAATCAGATATTTACAACATGATTTAATCGTGAGGATGCAACATATAAGTAGGTATGGCTACATCAGCTGCTTCGATTCTGCTCACGTCAGATTCATCTTATGCAAAGAGGGAAATTGTCAAAGGGTTATCACGATACTTGTGTGAGGCGGATAATTCCATAGATCGTGGTATGTGCAGCTGCTCGGTTGTGTGGGATGAGGAACTTTTCACTCTGTATATATTTTAGATTTACTTTCGCTAATGTTCCCAATGAGTCTGACTTCTATTGATGAATTGAAATGATCGTCAATGTTTGAACGAGGGATCTATACCTCTATGCGTTATTTTAGCGTTTAAAGATCAGATATCTAACCTACCAAGTGCAACACACTAAGGAATAGTTTCTCGAAATAAAGGCTCTCCTAGTTTTTGGCCAGTGACAACTAAGTAGATAGTTTTGTACCAAATATTCTTGAAACTATTATCTTACATACCTATCATAGGCGTTGTAGGTTAAAAGGTAGGCAAATGTTTACCTTAGTATACAAACACTAGTTTGTTACTTGCTCAATTTAAAGAATGGCCTACTTACAACAACAAAAAGTCCTGTCAAGTAATTCTGTTTTACTCAATCATCAAGATATTTTTCTTCTTTTGACATCAGCCCCACAATTATCTATTATTAGATTTATGACTTAATCAATGAAACTACACCAATAATTGAACTGCCCATAACATAATGTTTGTCCAACATTGGCCACACACACAGACGAAGTAAGAAGTAAATATTTTTGCGCGTTACAAGTAACATTCGGCGTTGGTCGTATTATTCAAATGTGCACCAATAACACCATTTACGGCCGAACATAAAACTACAATCGAACCGTACGAATAAATATCAGACCTCTGTAACTTATAACCTCAGAGACCATGATGTACTACCAACACACTAGAAGAGGCACTGGGAACATAGAAACGATCAGGATTTAATTATGAGAGATACAGAGCCAGACCACAGACCAGTAGACCTAATTAAAATTGACTGTCGCCAAAATTATGCCCTGGAGTTTGGATAAATCATTTATTCGTTTTCTTTTTAACCGAATTTAAAAAGGAGGAGGTTATTCAATCGAAAATAGTTACAGGATCCAAAGAAGAATGAATACAGAATAGAATACTCTTTATTTATTAACAGACAAAGCCGTGGGAAGGGAGGAGCACGGACGAAGTTGAAACAGGCAGGCCACACATGCCACCGATTAGAAGGTAGATGGGCTACGAAGGAGTTGGAGTTGAGACCTAGACCTGGCCGTAGGACCATAGGCAGGCCACGAGCCGGGTGGACCCGTGAACTGGTCAAGGTAGCTGGTAACATTTGGATGCAGAAGCCCAAGACCAGGAAAAATGGAAGCAATTTGAAGACCTACACTTAGCATCGGGTGGATACGGGTTAGAGAGACTGAGATCAAAACAAGTTGTTTTTTTACTAGTCTATGAATCAGCACTGTTTGACTCCTCACTTCCTTTGATTTTAACCATTTATCTTGAAAGAACAAGTTGTTTCATCCGTAGAAATAAAATGTCCCTGCAAACAGAAGTCCTCAGCCACATCTAGCCGACCATGTCGGTGGTAAAAGTTATAATAATACAAGCTATAACGCGGGTTATGGTTTAGGTCGTAACCGGCGAAACAACCGGACCGAGGTTAATTCCACACCTGTACTTATTCGCCGAGCCTGCTCGTCTACCTACCCACAAACCACGTACCACGTACCACACGTCTCTGCATGTATATGTTATGTTTATTTTCAGCTACACGTGATATACTATACATACAATAAGTACAATACAAAGCATAATTATCTAAGTTTCGTTAGCAATGCCCAGTTATCCCCAAATGAGCCAAACCACTTAAGCCGCAACCGCTTAACCACTCTCGCTGATGGTGGCGTGTGTGTTGGATCATCTAGCTCCCTTCAAAATGGTTGAGCTGAATGGTGCTGATCCATGCGTCATGTTCGTGAACGGGCGCTGTCAGTTGGGACTGGTCATCTCTTAGCAGCCATGGCTTATTTTAATTTATTTTAAGTTTTTGAATGATTAACTCTTTTTCTTCTTTTTATTACGGACGCTTTTACGAACGTGCACATCTTATTACATTGTTCTCACATGCATAATTTCAAAATGAATGATGTAACCAATATTTTGTATCAATTTTTTATTTTTATTTAAAAGAGTGTCCGTGGAGTTTCTTGCCCGTTCTTCTCCATAGGTACCTTATACGCTTTTGAATGGGCAACTAGCTTCATATTTTTGACTGACCGACCCCTTGACAATTCAAAAGTGCCTGTAAATGGTTTAATTGAAATAAATGCTTTGAGTTTGAGTTTAAGGTGGATCCGCAGTTGCAGCTCGCGAAATTCAAATTTTCTTACGTTTTTTGCAATGTGCAGGTGAGTGTCAGGTTGTATCTTGATCAAAATGTGATTTGCGACTGTATCAAATATGTATTTACATAATTATAATCATTGGAATCATTAATACATCTCTCTAAGTTAGATTCGTTACTTAAGAATCAATTTTATTTCTTGTGAAAAGTTCACATTAAATTTTTCTTACGTTTTTTGCAATTTGCAGGTCAGTATTAGGTTGTCTGTTTATCAAAATATGATTCGTGACCTTAACAAGTATGTGTTTACAGGATTATAACGATTGCTTTGTATATTTAAAGCATTCATTTACATATTACTATGTTATAAGTACACATACTACTCCTTACAAATTTGATTACGCTGCTGTAGATTCTCTTAGAGTGAATGCCTTACGCGCTGCCGCCTTTAAATTGATAAGACTGCAATTTATTATGATAAAATCTTACAACTTAAATACTGGAATTATAAAGAATAATTCCAAAATTGAAATTATAGATCATAATTTCTCAAATTTGAAAATCATATCATACTCATTTTTACTGGAATATTGTCAGCTTGATCATATATGTTATTTCCGTAGCAATGGCTGATTTTGAGAACCTTTCAAATAACATCTATGAGTTTGTTGTATCGGAATCGTGCGAATGTGAAGTTGATGACTGTAACAAAATATTCCCACCACATTCATCGCTGTCAGTTTACCTACTCAAAATGTTCGTAGTCTGAATTGTAACTTTTTAGGTTTTATTAATATTATATACTCGGGTTTGATTGTGACGTACTCATCCTGACCGAATATTGGCTGTCTTGTGTATCTTGTATCCCCACAATTAGCGGTTATTGTTCATTTTTGACTACATCAAACCCTCTTCAAAAGGATGGCGTTGTTGTGTATTTATAGGAAGAACTTAGCTATTGTGTTGAGGAACCTAATATACGAAACTGTAATTGCCTCTTGATTAAAATAGGTAACAACGCCACGGCGTTACTAGCTCTCTATCGATCCCCCTCTTATTCTAACATTGACCCTTTTTTGACATCGCTTGACGAGACTTTGGTGAAATTATCAGGGCCTCAAGTCTGCTATTGCAATAGTGTCAGAATGGTCTATCATTGATTTCATAATTGTTGATTTTGACAAGTTTGGTAATCTACTAACATAGTGGCGTCATTATGACTTTCCAATGGTCAGCCACTGACACTCCATTGAAAGAAATGGCATCTATTGGTAATCTCGTACACAATGTAAAATGAATGACTGAATTAGGCGGTAATCTGCAAAAATTTTGACAGTTCCTTTGATCGGTGACTTACCACGAGAACGTCATTGTGCAGTCATTTCTTTTAATTCGTTACGAGTGTCGTGTTTGTGGAATACAATGATCAACCAATGATCGACCATTATGAATTTAGCAGATTAGGAACTTTTAGCAAAATGACAATGAGATCGTGTTGGAATGACGAATTTATAAAAATAGCTGACTTGGGCCCCTCGTTATAAGAATATTGCAATAATAGGAGATTTGAACCTAGACATAATTTCCGAGAATCTGAGTACGTCTTCCAATCAATACCTGGCTCTCACTGCCTACCACGGTCTATTGCCAGCGCATGCTTTTATCACTCGTGACACTAGTGGTTCTTGTTTAGATCATGTGCTCTTGAGAACCAAATTACCTTTCACTACCATTGTTCCACAATCTATGCTTACAGATCACAAATCTGTCATACTTTGTTTGAAAAAACAACAATAGCGTAAGTATGCCATTTTAACGCGCAATAAAATAGATCGGGAGGGTTTAACACAAGACTTAAGCAAAATTAACTTTACTCCGATTTTTGAAACTGGGGATTGTGACACTGCAGTCAGCTACGTCATTGGTAAGTTGAAGACGGCTTTGAGTTCTAATTCTGAAACCATTATACTTTCATATCGCAAAAGGATTATCAAACCGTGGCTTGGATAACACAGGGCCCGTTGCGCTGCATGCGCAATAGGGATAAATTACATAAAAAATCAAAATCGTTTCCAGATGACCAAATAATAAAAACAACCTATATTCTATACAGAAATTTCTGTAGCTCAATCTCAAAGAAATTTAAACGTAATTATGATAGGGAACTTGTTCAAAAAGCTGGTAAAGATAGCAAAAAGGGAATTACTTACATTATCGGACTCTCCTCAGCGCTCTGTGAATGATATAAATTTATATTTTTCCAACGTTGGCAAATCATTGGCTGAACAAATAGCGCGAGTACAAACCAAAGCACCCAAAAACAACAAAAAAACTCCTGGGCAAAATCTTACTTCCCTTGTACTGTTTGACACGGATAGAGATGAAGTTATGGGGCTGATAGCTACACTCAAAAATGATTGTTCTGTAGGTTGGGATAATTTGTCAAACCAGTTATTGAAAGATCATAAAAATATTCTTGTGCCACACATAACCTACATCTTTAATATGTGCCTAGTAAATGGTAGCTTTCCCAAAGCCTCACTAAAATCTCAGATCCGACCAATTTACAAGGGTGGAGCCAGAGACCGTATTGAAAATTATAGACCTATTTCAATATTACCATCGTGCATCGCTTTCAAAAATCTAGAAAAAAATATTAACATACGATTAGTTAACTATCTCGAGAGTAAACATATTCTATCTGAACACCAGTTTGGTTTTCGCCGTGGTAAATCCACCGACCATGCAGTTACCAATTTAACGGATTTTATAACGACAAATTTAGATAAAGGTAATAAATTTATAGAAATATTTTAAGATGTAGCTAAGGCTTTCGATACGGTTTATGTTCCAGTCCTTGTAGAAAATTTGGAAAGAATTGGCAATAGGGGGAAACAACTTAGTCTTTTGACTGATTATCTAACAGACAGAACTCAATGTGTTAAGGTGGGTCCCTACACTAGTACTGATCGTCCGGTGACTTATGGCGTTCCGAAAGGTAGCATTCTTGGCCCTACGCTTTTTCTCGTTTACATAAACGATCTCCTTTGTCTAATCTCATTTCATGGAAATCTATCTTTAACGCAGATGACACTGCCCTTATTTTCACTGCTAAAACATGGAATGAGACTTACCAGCTAGCCCAAAAGGGTTTTAATTTAATAAAGAAGTGGCTATATAAAACAAAGTACCTTTTCGATCCGTACTCCTTCACATGTGAATCTAAATCTAATCGCGCATAATTGCCCCCTTGACGCTTTAGGTTATTCTAAATGCTCATGCCATCCTCTAGAACGTACAAAGACAACTTGAAGTTTCACAGAGAACCATACTTAAAATCTGTACTTTCAAACCTTTCCGTTACTCTACCACACTTCTTTATGAATACTGTGAGGTGCTGACTGTACGTCTTGAGAAACTGTTTGTCTTGAGTATCGTCTCAAAACAGCATGTTATCTTGGAATACAATCCAATCCTGTTAATAAGGCGGAAAGGTTTACCTGTATGCAAGAAGTTACCACACCTAAAATCGGCGTTTATTCGTAGATTTTACCCATTTTTGGGGCCCCGTTTATATGACAAAATTAATAAGATTCTAGAAATATACTCGATGAATAAAGCAACTATGAAGAATTCGGTATCTCAGTGGCTGTGTAAGTTGACGTACGATCCGACTGAGAACGTGCTGACTATCTTGAAATAGTGTTATAGCATTTTGTCGGCTTGACCTAAAGAATCTACTAGCTAAAATTATTTAATTCTCTACACACACACTCACTCACCTTCTTCACCTTACACACCTAGAGGACAGCAACCTTTCTTTCTTTTGTATTAATTATGTTCATGTTTTTATATATTTTTTTTCCTTTTGTGGATAAGCTCATACCTGCATATCCAGTTCGAGGGCTTGAGGCGCTGCATGCTGAAACACAGGCTATAAACCTAGTTCGGCAGCAGATGCTAACAATTAGACACAATTGTAACTGAGTTAATCTTAAGATAATTATAAGTAGCTAAGACAAATTGTGTAACAAGTTTATTGTTTTTGGTCTAATAAATAAATTCAATTATAGCTGTAGTGTTTAGCTAGATCCGAATGTGAAGGTTTATTGCAATTATTTTAACGGTGGAATCTGAAGTGTTTCCTTTGAATTAATAGTCGTAATAAATACGTTGTTGCTTGATAAAGGAAAGCTTCTCATTCTTCTAAGTTAAATCAATACTTCCTTATCTTAATAGTAAAATTATATAATTATAGTTTTATAAGCTTAACACTTTCACGGACGCACTTTCTTTTCGTGATTGTACGTCATAATGTATGATTTTGATATGGAACAACGAATCATGACGTACAAAAAAAAAAGATCATGAGTACGGCGGAACGTTCGCGGGATAAAAACTCTATGATTTGGACCTTGTGTCACAACATATCAAATACTCTGAACATTACTGTCATTAATAATAGGTTTCAGACCATTTCAAAAATATGTTCGGGGCAATGTGTGGCAACGCTACACACACACGCGCAACGTGATTAGTTTTACGTCCCGCACGCCTCCCGCATCCCTACATTTACTCCGACTGTTGCCTGACTGTCGGATTGAGAACCTTCTCCTTTTTGAAGTCGGTTAAAAATAGGCTCCTTAACTGAGCGATGACCCTTTAATTTAGTAAGAAAAGAAATCCCCTGGACTATATTACACAGAATACAGTTTGTGGCTTTGTGGTGACAAAGCCGCAAACTGTGTTCTGTAACGTGTTTGCTATTTATTCATTTTGATTACAAACGGTCAATTTTTTGTTTAATCATTCTTTGTCTTTTTATTTGTTCATGACAGTCTACGCCTCCGCCAAACGGCCCTCGCCACATCCCTGACCCGACACCTGCCAGTCTGAATATTCCATAAGAGCCAGGAGTACCTACTTAGTTTACAAACTAATAACAAAGTATTCAGCTCTTATGTAAGTGTAGTAACAAAATAGACAAACAATGAGTGTGGGCAATAAATTAACTGTTACTTAATGCCAGTTAATGCCCGCCCAACTTAAGAACGGAACTTATAAGATTTTGCAACTACTGCAAGGATGGGGACGCTTCACTTATGTACATACGAAAATTAATTATTTAATGATTATAATGAAATTACATTTCTGAATCATAACTAACTACTATTTTGCTTATTTTGTTACTTCCATAGTAGGTAGGTAAGTACTATTTGTAGTTTTGTACCTATTGGGTTGCGAACTTCGATCCGTCATTTTGCGGGTTACGAGCGGATGCAATGGGCAAACGGTCTTACCCCGTTATTAATAAACGAGAAGTAACATACTCCTGGAATAATGTCAAATTAAAATTAATTAATTTTACTATTAACTACTATTTTGCTTATTTTATTACTTCCATAGTAGGTAGGTAGGTAGGTACTTTTTTGTACCTAAGACAGGTTGCAAACTTCGATCCGTCATTTTGCGGGTTACGAGCGGATGCAATGGGCAAACGGTCTTACCCCCTTATTAATAAACGAGGAGTAAAGTAACATACTCCTGGAATAATGTCATTTTTTTTTCTTCTATATTTTCTAGAATATAGGTTTACAATGTACGGTATATGATCTTAAAACTAAATTAGCCTCTTTACATTGTAAATGGTACTTGTGGAAAGACCTACACTGTCCTCCCATACCTAATAGCACTGTTATTTGAAAATATTGTAAAAACCAATTATTTTTAAAAGAGTAACCATGGAGTTTCTTGCTGGCTCTTCTCCATAGGAAACGACCAATTGGAACCGTGCACCTAGCTTCTGACGTTTCATAAGTGCCCATGTAGGTTTATGTGAAATAAAATATTTTGAATTTTGTTTTTGAAAATATTTATTTTTTTCTTGTACAATGCTATTAATTTAATTAAATTAAAAAAGACAGCTAACAAATAAGAGCTCGTGCTTTAGGATTTGTAAGGAATATATTAATTAATTGTTGTCAAAGTTATACATATGTATGCCAGTTCAAGAGATAAAGTATAATAGTCAGATTAAGATTAGGTATATAAATAATTGTAAATTGATAATTTCAAAACTATCATAATGTCAAAGAGTTGATTCGTTAACATTTGAACAAGAATTAAATAATATGAAATATACCAATATTTATTATAAACCATACATTCTTCATGGTTTAAGCGTAACTTTACTCCACGTTTCAAATCAAATCAATTTATTTACCATAAGTATTGTACAATTTAGGTCTTAACATAAATAATACAGATCTGTACTTTACACTTAACACTTATTTATATAATATATAGGTAGGCCTTATAGTATACCTACTCGCAGGCACCTACAATTTGTTTTTTCAGATATGTGAAATATTCACTGCTATCGCACAACCTTTCTAAATAACATGCCAAGTAAAACCCTTAACAACTAAGTACTTCATACTTGTCCAACTGTATACTAAAGACGAAAATTATTGATATGTTATTAATAAGCCTGAAGCGTACTGTAACTGAGGTAGGCAGAGGTGGAGGCATTATAGGCTCTAGAGCGGAGTCGGTTGGTACTTTTGTGAAAGACTTAGTGACATGAAAGTACTTAGTTTAAGTTGAGGAAGCTCTTACTTGTGAGAATTTTGTAAGTAGTCTGGCGGGGTGTGTTCTTGTTAAGTTAGTGGCCGGTTTACTCTTATTAATAATGTATCTGTAATTGATATGAAACATTGAAACTGCGCATATTACAAATAGAAATTATGTTTTTTCGGTTATTATTATTATAAACAATAGATATTTCAAATGAATTTAATTACTATAAATAAAATAAAATATGTTACAAATAGATTAGTATTAATTATACTCGTATTAGTACCAAATAATAATGAATGTTATGATATTGATATGTAGTAGTGCAATATAATGTTAACTCCCAAATATTGAACCTAGATATAAGTTACTAGAAGTTGTTAGATACTTGCTGCGCCATAACAGGTCAAGTACTTGTAAGTTTTAGCTTAGCCTGTAACTGAGTGTACATTATGTAAAATAAATAAATAAATAAATATACAGGGTGTTTGGCAGAACGATGAACATACGAAAATGGTGGATACGTGGGGTCATCTGCTAACTTACTCAGCCCTAATTTTTTTTTTCTTCTTTCTCCTTGTTTCACCACTTTCTTAACTTTAAAGTGTAATTTTTATTAAAAATGGGTAAAACAGGCACTTTTTAACCTTTAATGTTGGCAGATTCTTACAAAACTATAGCTTTATTCAGATTTAAGCTAGAAAAAAAGTTATGAGTCCTCAAACTTACAGAAAGATGTAAAAATTACTTAAATCTTAATTTCAAATAACATTAAAAAAAAATATTGAGGAGTTCCAATTCTAGCAAAACATCCCTATTGTGACCCCACCTATCCACCATTTTCGTATGTTCAACGTTCTGCCAAACACCCTGTATAAGTACTTTATCATGTAGATCTAGCTGGTTTTTTTTTTGGTTGAAAATATGCATCAGCAACCAAATATTTAGAAGTTTTCTGTGAGTCCAATGTGAGAGAGCTGTTAAGCCATTTTCTAATGGAAGGGGTTAAGTTATTTCTACCCTTAACCCTATCAAAATCTGTCATTCCCATGCCACAGTCACTTACAACAACAGAAAACATAATCAAATATGCTACAAATGTAATCCCCATTTATCTTACTTCGCCCCCAATAGATACCTATTATCCTAATCAAATACCCTTTAATATCGCCGCCATGGCAAACATTACACACTGTTTACAAACACGTTACCCTTTCAGGCGCCACTGCCGTCACCGCCGACGCACGCACGGCACGCGCTGCACGCGGCGCACGCACGCGACCGCCACGCGTTCAGCGCACGCAACGCGTGGCGTGAACGAAGTAATACTTGTAATTATGTTAGAGGATTACACGCATGATTGATGTTGGCGTGTTAACGAATTTATTAGTTGTTATCGAATAAGTATGTTGATATGGGAATTAGGGAACATTAACATGCTACCGGTTCTGGGAGTACCTCAATATTACGATAGATCGATAGAGCCACTAGGTAAGTGACGCAAATACAAATAATTCGTATTACCTACATGCTACATTCGAGCGTTCATCCAAAAACTTGGCCACATCGCAAATAGCTGTCCAATATTTACCTGTTTTGATTAATTTGGCGATATTACCATAAGGAAATGTTGTTTTTGTATCCATTTTATGTGTAAAAAGGCATTTGGAAAATTTCCCAATACTTTTATTACATCTAGGTAAAACTAAATACCTATCAGAGTTACGATATTAATTATTGCATTTCATAATCAATATACTAGTTCGCTAGTTAGGCATATTTCTTATTTCCATTCAGTAATATTGTCAAATTAATCAAAACAGGTAAATATTGGACATCTATTTGCGACGTTGCCCACTTTCAGAATAAATCCAGACCACCAGATGTATCTAGGTACCTACTACGAGTAATTCTATCGTGACGGGTTTTGTATTTTCCGGTGTTGATCAGAAAGGAAACTTCTAAGAAGTTAAGTTTTCTTTACACTGTTAAGTACTTAGTCTTTGTTTTGCTATAGAACCCATTTCTTTTTACCATTATTTTATTAACATCAAACAAAATCACAATAACACGCCAAAGTCCAAAGTCCAAAGAGCTCAAAGACTAATTGTATACTTTTATCACAAAAACATTAGCAAAGGAATCAAAATATTCAGATTGAAACATCAAGTCCCCGGGCGAGATGACAATGCTGCTGGCGGCCGCATCCGGGCCTATTCGGATATATCCTCGGATCCGGTCGGATACGGGCACCGAAACAAGATGACGACACTTCAAGAACTTCGCCCTTTTACAATTTTACAAATCCGAACGTATATTTGCGCTGACCGATAGTTTCATGCATTCTGAATGTGGATGAGGCGAGTTTTTTTATTGGAAATCAGTAACAATACGAGGTTATAACTACTTTAATAGTAACTTCTGCTTATACAACGCAACGCACGGCGCAGGGTGCGTTTTGCGGCGATAAGTCCCCTCTTTGAGGAGTGGCTGGAGAGGCGCCACGGCGTCCTCACCTTCCGCCTGACGCAGGTCCTCACCGGACACGGCTGTTTCGGGAGGTACCTGTTTCGGATAAGGCGGGAGGAAACGCCCGGGTGTCATCACTGCGTGGATCGCCCGGAGGACACGGTGGAGCATACGGTGGAGGTTTGCCCGGCTTGGGCAGAGCACCGCCGTGTCCTCGTGGAGGCGATCGGTGGCGGGGATCTCTCGCGTCCGGCCCTGGTCCAGGCCATGGTACGGAGCGAGAGGGCATGGGAGGCCGTCACCTCCTTCTGCGAAGCAGTAATGCTCGCAAAGGAGGAGGCGGAACGCGTGAGGGAGAGGCAAATTTCGCGCCCTCACGCCCCTAGCCGCCGCAGGAGGAGACGCCCTGGGCGTCGGGAATCGATTGCCGATTCCCGGCCACCGTAGGCGCGGGCTTGCGGACGGTGAGCAATGGGTAGCTCGCCGTCCGGTAAGGACCAGGCCCGGGTCGACGGCGCGTTGTGTTCCACGCGCGCCTCAAAGAGATGTCAGCAAGTGAAGGGGTCCGATGAGACCATTGCCTGCCGGGGTTGCGGGAAAGTCCGAAAGGGATACCGTGGCCCCCTGGCATTGCACAGGCAACAGAAAGGGTGCGTTTAGTTCTAGTGATTTGTTACATTTATTCTTGTCTTTAAACGAGGCGCTGGTACCACCGGTACCTACTGAAACAAATGAAGGAAAAGGGGTCATTGTTAAATTTGGGCCAATGAGTTTACAACACTTACCTTCAATTTTATTGTCTATTTCCTCCGTCGCTTTTCGAAAGCCCTTGTATCGTCGGTCACTGCTTATGTACAATACATTAACTTATTACAAAACAACTATATTTATATATAACCTAAAGTCAGTTTCCCTTTAAATTGTCCAATTAGCAATACAGAACGCCTATTTATAATAATATTATGAAACACTGCCCGAAAACAATCTCTCACAAAAAAATACCGGCCATGTCCTTACAATCGCTCGTCGTATCGTTCTATTGATATTCAATTCGGAATCGCGCGGAGAAAGATCGCCCCGGGACAGCGGCCAATTGAATTTGAAAACAGAACATCGAACGCGCCCTCCCCCTTCCCCCTGCGAGCCACCCTCAACAGAGATGCCAACGTGGATGCACCATGGAGCAGGGAAGTTTGAGGATAAAGTCTGTACTGTCTGTACAAATACATCATTGACAAGATTAGACTATGTTTGTATGTAACTTACTTAAACCCTAATTGCGTAGCACACTATCAATCACAGTCTGAATGCTTTTGAAGAATATTGCTAATTCATTGCTATTTTTTCAAATAAATACGCAATGAATGTTGTTGAACTCTCAAAATGTAAGCTATTGCTATTGTAAGTGTTAAGCAATTACCCCGGCGCGCCGTTCTAATCTGGACTAAAAATATGTATTACGGTATTACGTATATAATTAGGTACCTAAATATATTATCTATTTCTTACAAATGCTTTAGCGTCGCCTAGCTTACATTTACGTAGGTAGGTACCTACCTACCTACCTATATCAAGTGTACTCTGATATGTAGATATAAGCAATAAACAATGTGTATACGGTATATAGTATACCGCGTTTATGAGTGGTATCCGGGATCATTACAATTCGTTTTTCTTTTTCAAACATTCATGGAAACATTGTTTGGTAAGTAAAATATCCCTGTTTGTCGTCCAGATGCTAAATGCCCTTCTGACTGCCAACCACATATATCCGTGGCCAACCCTGAATGTGATTTGTTTGCAGATGATGAGTAAAATGATGCGTATAAGTCTGGTATTCTGTGAGAGAAAGTATGCTAGGAAGTCCACTGTTTCATGTTAGTTTTAAATTATATGCAACATCATTATTGTCAATTTAGTTGCTATGTTAATGTTATTGGTGTTGTACCGTTTTAGTTAACTTTAAATAAATAAACAAATAAATCCCCCGTCCTTCGCAGTCATGGTCACCATTGCCACCGTGTGCCCAACACGGCCATTTCCCTGCCCATAGACAACAGTTTTATTGTTTTAATATTTATTTATCAGACGGCGTTTTTGCGTTATGCCGGCGGCGTAGCCTCGTAGCTGCGTAGCGGCGTAGTCGCGTAGCTGAGTAGGTACCGGGCGGCGGCGGCGTATCGCTCTATGACGTAGCAAATGGCAATGCGAGGTGGACAAACGATGGGATTTTGAAGATATGACCATTGATTTTGTGTAATGCTTTGTAAATACAAGAATGATTGCTTGATTGAATGTTATGATAATTACTAGGTACTCTATTTTCTTGTTTCTCAACTCAAAACTAAGTTAATTTTATTAATAAATCAATTTTATGATCTTTGACAAGGTTCGTTTACGTTTATTTTTATTTGTAATAAGTATGTAATCTTATGCATTACAAGATAATTATGCCTTTTAGTAGACTTTGTCAGGCTTTATAATTTAGTAAGTCATTCTTTCATCTTTCTAAATCACATCCACCTACAAGTGATGAAAACACGTCCTAAATAATATCAAAAACAATCCACAAAATGATTTCCCTGAACGTTGTCGTCTCATCCACACTAAGCCAAAGGAGTCAGGTGAACAAAGGTCCGGCTTGATACGTCAGCGCGATTTAGAATAGCCACCCTCGTTTTATCGTAAACTCCACCACCTTACACACCACACACCACCACTGGAAAACCAACCTTAACATCCATGTAATTAGAGTTGAACATCTGCAAGGCTAACTTTGTCATGTATATGACGTTTTTATCAATTTGGTTTTATCAATTTTGAGCTTTGTGTGGTTGTGTTAAGAGTGATAATAGGTGTAAATGTAAGGTTGTTGTAGTGATGTCCCAGCGTCCGGTAGTTCGGATTCAATTCAATATGACAGGCGTTTGATCGCGTCGTTTGGCGGATATTACTCAAACAATGTTCAAGTGCTTTTAATACAAATGCTATTGGTGATTTGACGCTTTGTATATTTTTCTGGACGACTTTTCTTGAAAGCTTCTTTAATATTTTCCCTTTTCATAATTCGACGTGCTTTAAACCTAATTGTGCCGTTTGTCTGCATGAAATTAAAGGCACGATGACACTGTCAGCCTGTTGGTTACCTAGTAGGCATAACTTAGCAACCACAATATACGATTAAGTAGTCATTTGTCCAGAGGGATCTAGGATTCGATCCCCAGGCCGGGTGAAGTTTTATTTGTTTTTCTATTAGGAATACCTTCCCCTGTAGCAGCCCAGATACTAAAGTGGCTGGTTAGTGTTGAATAGACTCACCCTTTTTACATAATATAACGAAATCTAGGTGTACTTATTTATGTAGGTATCAATTACCAGTAGGATGTTGTCACTTGCTCAACTTCGCCCCTCCGGCTTATACATCGAAAGTCGCTTCTAACTTCCCGCCCATTTTTTACTACGCATCTAGTCTGGACTTTTGGAGCCGGCTATGGTGATACAGCCTAGTTACATCCTAATACTAGGGTCCGAAAGAATTTAGTTTTCGGTTTTCGGCAATTTTCAGTAGAAATAATAATATGTATTTATCAATTTTCGTTTTCAACCGAATACAATTAAACCGCCACATAAATACAGTCAATTCATTTATTCAGAGAATATCCACAGTCACAATAACTGAGAAAATGCATTTTCCCATATAAAATGAGATTATTTGATTAATAATTATGTCGTTGCTTCTCTTCTCACGTCCAGCAGATTCCTGTGGCCTTCATCAGGGCCTCAAGTGTGACAATAGTGTCAGAATGGTCTATCATTGATTTCATAATTGTTGATTTTACAAGTTTCGTAATCTACTAACATAATGGCGTCATTATGACTTTCCAATGGTCAGCCACTGACACTCCATTGAAAGAAATGGCATCTATTGGTAATCTTGTACATAATGAAAAATGAATGACTGACTTAGGCGGTAATCTGCTAAAATTTTGACAATTCCTTTGATCAGTGACCTACCATAAGAATGTCATTGTGCAGTCATTCCTTTTAATTCGTTACGAGTATCGTGTTTGTGGAATACAATGATCAACCAATGATCGACCATTATGAATTTAGCGGATTACGAACTTTTAGCAAAATGACAATGGAAAAATAGCAGACTTGGGCCCCTGGTCAGATGGCCCACTTTGTGGGGGGCTTTCCAACGCTACGTGTTCCGTTACGCGGTCACCACTCCAGCACCGGTCGAAGTGGAGGTGCTTGGGGGAGGCCTAAGTATGTCCAACAGTGGACGTCTTTCGGCTGAAATGAAGATGATGACGATGTCTTGCTTATATATAGGTGAAATGTGCCATGGGTGTACTATTAGTTAATAAAAGGTTATAATATGTTAATGCGCTGATTGTTGCTCTCAGCAGTCATCATGTCGGGTGTCATATTGATGGAGTTTGCCTGAATAATATCAGATAAGCGGACGACATGGTGCTGCTGAGCGCATCGGTTTGTGCCATTAGAACATTGTTGCAGATTTGGCATATGCTGAAGGACACAGTCTGATATACAATGTGACGAAAAGTCAGTTCATGACACCCACACCGTGATGTGTGGCAGTGGACAAGAACTGGTGCAAACCGGTTGTAGGTACTTACTACAGATGACCGTAAGGGGGTATGGCAAACCAAGGAGCTTCACGGGCGCTTCTATCAGGCTATTCATGAGCCCGGTGTAGACTTCTAAGCGACTGTCCGGAAACTGAAGGTTTCGGATGCAAATATGGAGTTATCTTGACGAATAACTACCGGAGACATATTATGAAGGACGGGACGGTTAAGTTGTGTCGGGCATGCCACCGTCCGGGTGAGTCCATCAGACATATTATCTCTGGGTGTTCTCGTTGTACTTGCACAGGCTTAACCAAGTGGCCAGGATTATTCACCAGCAACTTGCTTTCTGCTGAGGTACCCGTACTACAAGTATCTATAATGTGCCCGACCCAGTTCTCGAAAATGATCATGGCACGTTGTAGGTACTGGGATCGGTCCATCGTTAATGACAGGACTATTGTTGCCAATACCTAAGCCAGATATAGGTAGTATAAAGCGCGCCGCGCAATTATGATAGTCGATGTTACCATTCCACAATTCCACATGACGAGAACCTCGTGAAAGCTGAGAAAGAGTAACAAATAAAATATCTCGAGTTAGCACACGAGGTTGTCGACATGTGGAATGTGAGCTCGGCTATCATTGTGCCGATTGTCGTAACAGCCAATCAATAGCCTGATGGCCAAAAGCCTCGACCAACATCTTTTGAGGCACTCGTTACGCGGTTCAAGCGCCTGATCCAGAAGGTATTCAATTCATTTTCATATTCATTTATTGCATCCATATTGTATACCTACTTATAAGATGTTACAAAACAATATGGACCCTGTAAGGGCACAGCAACAGCATAAAATTAAATCTATTAGATACCTACCTACATATTTATTAAGATTAGATGATGTTGCTGTGATGTTTGAGATTTAGCATTTAATAATAATTACTGAGATCGATATTACAAAAACAAAGAATTGTTTTGTTTGCAAGTTACGCAAGCAGAAGAAACTTTTCCTAGGTAGTACCTACGAGTACCTACTCCTCGATACGGCTCGTATTGTGAGGAGGTTCCTGTCTCTGCAGCCCTAACCACCGGTAGCTAGAACCCTGCTCCCGACACCGGCGGAACACTATTTTTTATATTTTTAAATGTTTTTTTAATAAAAATATTTAAAAAAAATATAGATATGTATAAAAATGAATAAACGAAATAATAATAGGTAGACCTCTGCCACAGTATACTTAATACCTACTCCTCTGCCTAGACCTTCGGGGATTCAAAGATTGACACTGTACCTACTTATTATTATTTTTTAATTTTACCAAAGAAAAAACCTATGGAAAACCAATAAAACATATTTTTTTCGTTTTAGCTTTTCGACTGAAAATGCAATTCAGGCTTGAATTTCCTTTCCGTTGTAGGCCGAAAAACAAACCGTTTTCGGTCGTACTCTATAAATAAGTATAATGTTTATACAGATAGCAGGCAGCTGATTGGCGGTGATTGTACATTTCTAGATTAATAGTAAAGCCTCGTGCACACTGGCGCGACACGACACCGATCATTGTTCGTTCTGCCGTGAAGGTTTCTTAAAAATTGTTATAGTAGTCACGTCGCGCCCCTACTAACTCCCTGGAGACCTCGACCTATATATTATTATTATTTATTTCTTTCTTTCTAAAACACTTAACCTATCACTGGTTTTAGCCACACAACGAAAACCTTTGTGCTGGCGAGTCGTTCATTTACACTTTACAAGGTAGGTAATTATAATTACATGCTACAATGATACATTACTTTTCAAATGGTGATAACGAAATATGTGGACCGTACATTAATATATTATACATTAGAATAAATTATGTGTAAGGAAACGTATACTTATAATATAAGTATACCTTATTTTACTCTGCTGTATTTGTAGCCCTGTATTTACTACATAGAGCGCCATCTCTGCTTCAACATCAGCTCTAGTTATAAGTGGTTACTACTCTGTTGATATAGATAGCAGCACTTAACATTTTAATTTGAAACTAACATGATTAGATATTTTAAATAAGATATTTCTTCATTTAAAAATATCTACTAAGTTATTGAATTCATTTTTTAAAGTATTTATTTATCCACCTGTTGCATTATTTATATCGCAGTTCGTTGACCGAAAAATAAAACCCACTCGATTAAAGTGACAGCTGTTGTCATTTGTTTGGCATTTGTCTGTCATTGAATCCGGCGGCGGGCAAGCGACCGGTCGTAAACAACGTGGTTATTAATTTTTATTTGAGTAACTAACGCTAAAAACATATCCAATATGAAAGGCGACAAGAACGTTGACATCCAGGCGCTGAAAGACATCGCTAACAAGCTGAGGATCGACAGTATCGTTGCTACTAACGCATCCAAATCGGGGTGAGTCGATAACCATAAATTACATTCGCCGCTTCATTGAAGGTCCAATGAAGGTTATTTTGCCGATAGAATCTTAAAGCGTATATTCCTAATATTTTTCCATAATCAGAACATCAATTTGGATAAAATCATCAAGGTCAGTCGGCAGTTTGGCATACTTTCTTCAATATTTTTTCTTATATTTTGGAATAATTATGCGGTTTATCATATATCGCCGGCCGGCATCATAGTCCGTTGGGTTCATAGGTCACTTACACAATAATTCTTTCGCACTTTCGTTTCGTTCGTTGGTCGCTTATTTTACCATTATAGGTTAGGACGCGCCCACGTGATTGGCGAAGCTATCACGCCATGGCTCCAAGGTCATCGCCCTTAAAATTGTGTCATTATCAGAAATCGGTTGTTTTATTGTGTTGGATTAAGTTATGCATGTTAATGCTAATAAGAATTTTCCATAACTTTTTACCTACCTACCTATTTTATCAACTAACTACCTACAACTGTTGAAGTGGTATTTTTCTTCCAACTTTTCTTACAAGTGGTGTTGGATAAGATTGCTGAAATACTGTAATTGAAGTGATGGCCTTCGTAATAACTATTTAATTCTAATTTTAGTATTTTGTAGCATTCTGGAAAACTGTGATTACAAATTCTAAGACGAAATGTACTTTACCACACTTCTAGTCATTAGCCAATAATAAGAATGCCGAGTGCATTCAATCAAGTTGAATGTTGATTGCATTGCAATTATGGTACCTACTTGCAACAATAGAATCAGTGACATCTTATCAGATATGATTTTACAATTTATTTAGCATTTCAAACAAGATAAAACCTACAAAGATAATGAATATTAAAATAATTAAAGTGTTTGTAGTCATGCCTACTTTTAAATGTGTTGATTGGATCAGCTTTCTATTTTGTGTGTATTTGTCATGATTCATAAGAAGTTCCATACATTTGCCAAATCATGACTGGCCATGAATCATCATCATATTGCTGCAACTTCAAATGAATAGTAAATAATAATAATAAATCTAGAATAGTACTTCCTGAGCTATTAGTAACTCATCAACTAAAATTAAAAAAAAATATAAGCTCGCCCCCTATTACATGGGACTTAAACATAACTGGCGAAATGTGGGTGTACTATTATAGGTGGTACACCTCTGCCCAACCCTTGGGGGAAGGCGTGATGTTATGTTAAACTAAAATAATTTGATTTTCTAGTCAGCCTTCCATAGTCTAAAACATATGAGGTATTAAGAGTTTTAGAGATGGCGTACACATTCACAAGTGTGAATGACTTAAACATATAATATTATCTGGTAGAGAATACTTATTAGTAAAGTCTGCCTTGCTTAACACTTTTCTGCTTGTTTCCATTCAATCATTAAGTTAACTCGGTTATCTATAAGATTTAATAACATAGTTATGTAACACAGAGGGTCAACTGATAGCAGACAACTGTCAAGGTGCTCCGTAATGTCAAGTTAAGGTTACTGACAGTATCTATTTATTTAATAGTTTAAATAAAATTCTGTAAATAAATTGGAAAGGAGCACAGAATTATCTTTAAAGCAATAATAAAGGGGTATTGTCTTACCAAGTAACTGGATTGTGGAGGTCAGATAGGCAGTCGCTCTATGTAAATTATTGGTATTCAGCTGCATCTGGTAAGACTAGAAGCCGACACCTACATAGTTGGGAGAAGGCTAGGTAGAAGATCGTCTGCTTGTGCCACCACAAGCAGATGATGTTTTTATTTGACTTGGCTGTTGGTTGAACCATGAAAGTCTGAGATCCAGCACATGCACGCAATTTACGAGATCTTTCCAAGCCTCCTCTGTATGTCCAGCAGTAAACTGCAATAAACTAACTACAAACATACTTTTCTCATTTTGAGTCTTTTGCAATAATGTAAGTCACAGAAATAAATTAATATGCAAGTTAAATACTGTCCGTATGTTCAAAACACCAGTGTCATTCTAGGTCAGTTGTAGGAAATGAATAAAACACGGTTAGTTGACTCAGGGTGTCAATTTGCTTAATAATTACTTAATTTACCTCATCAAGTCTTCATACATGAAATCTGAGTAAGTTCTAGGTAACTGACCTCTTTGAAAGATGATAACTATAATGATTTTTACTGATGCTCCAGTAAAAACCATGAAACAGTTATCATTATTATATTATTATTATCTTGACTCACTTATTAGTTACTGTGACAACATAGCAATACTCAATTATTATCACTAGATGTTATCTTATATAGGAATATATAGTTATTACACTCTCATAAACAGATAGCTGAAGTAATGTATTGATTTTTATTTATTCCAAGATACGTTATTAAAGACTTGTAACATGACTGTTAAAATATGAATGGAAAAGTTATGTATGTGTAGGAGTTTTAGCTGGAATGAGCTCTAATTATTTTGTTGTAATGTGTTCATGACTCAATGGCGATGTGAATGAGCAGTTTTGACTTTCTATGCAATTGCAATGCAAGCACATAGCAATGTTTTCAGAGACATTCCAAAACACTGACAATTTCTGTCTGTAAAGAATCTGTACTGCAGCTCATTTGAATCTGGAATACATAAAAAATATACTAATAATTCTTTAGTGTGTTAATAATACATAAATGAATCATAAGTCGTACCTAGTAAGAATTTTTAGATCTTAACTTAATATTACGCTAACCTAATTCCCGTTTAAACTAACACTAGGGGACACCCTAAATGAATGCTTATTAAATAAAAACGTACTGTTCGATTTCCAACTTTTGTCTGTAAGCCAAGCATTGAAAATCCAACAGCGCGCATTTATTTCGGTATTTTTTAGGTGTCGCCTAGTGTTAGTGAAAATGGGCAAAATTGAAGTGACAGGGTATTAGTTTAACACAATTTTAGTTACACAGTTCTTACATACTGCAGCACCAAAACTCAAAGCTACACAAAATCTGCACATCATAGATGAGTGTATAGTTTCAGTGCCACATCAATCTGTTTGTCGTACCCACGCCGATGCCTTGTCGGCCGTGGGCAGTAGCATTCATACACTTGTTTACTATATTTATTACCTACGTATCGAGTTACTGTGTACTCTACTACTTAGGTAGGTACCTTGGGCTAGGTGCTTTAAGTGGTGACAAAATGATTCGCTGTATGTTGCGGACTTGTAATAACAACTAATAAGCTAATAAAATTTGTCTCAACTATGTATTATCTATTAATATTGTAATAAAGTCTGCCTATCTGACCTCCACAACCCAGTTACTGGATAACACGAAACCCGGGTGGTCACCCATCCACCAATCGACCGCCGCAAGCATGGCTTAACCTTTGATCGACCCGTGCGACTGTTATTATTTAGAGGGCAAATTATAATTTCGAACGAGTTGGTATAAGCATCGATGGTTCAGTGGTAGAATGCTCGCCTGCCACGCGGGCGGCCCGGGTTCGATTCCCGGTCGATGCAATACTTTTTGTATATCACATTTTTTTATTATTATAGGTTTAACACAGAGCTACAACTAGAGTATTTGAATGAATTCAAGTTGATTTATTCTAATAATACGTAATCTTATCATTGTTATTGTGAAAGTTGTGATATAAAACGTAGCTCATACATATAATTATGTTGTTGTTGCTACCTAGACCTACTTACTGTAGTTACAATTTAAAACAAGTTCCTGCGCCTTTAAAAAAGTCTCGGTCTACATCACTTGGTCATGGTTACAAGGTTTTGCGCAAAAAAGGATAGTATTTTATTTCACCAAAATTAAAGAAGTAATTATTATTATACAATGTAACAAATTCAAATGAAATCAAAGTTGAATGAGCGACAGACATCGCCAAGGCTGAATCAACATACAATATCTTCGTATGGTTTAGGGACAGTCACACAGTTCACACGTGACACCAATTTCAGCTATACGTAAAACGACCTAAAATTATTTCTACTGTTCCTTTAACAAAACTTCTGGGAGCCATCCGTTATACCAATTTCAGCTCTACGTAAAACGATCTAAAGTTGTGTTTCTACTGCTTTAACAACAACTCTCTTGTTGACAGCCACCCGACATCATGCGCGTCCATGGCAGAGATCATGTCCGTGCTGTTCTTCCACACGATGCGCTACAAGATCTCCGCGCCCCGCGACGCCTCGGCCGACCGGTTCATTCTGTCCAAGGTAAACATTTAACTTTGATTTACAGGCAGGTGCTTTAATTTATTTTATCACCACTGCTCTCAAAACGGTGAAGGAACCGGCATAATTATCCTAGAACCAAAAAAAAAGACATGTAACATCTACCAACACCACAATCCATGTAGTATTCGTAAAAACGATTTAACTAACAACAACTAATAAAACTGAAACTGATAATATACCGGTTTGAAACTCGTGTTGGTTGAACTGTAGGTACAGTCCATTTACGAAAACCTTAACCATAGTTACAACCTTGTCATTATATACCGTGCAATCGGCGTATTACATTAATTGACATCCAAAAGTGATGGTTTTTTTAAGTTACAATATACAAAATTAAAATTTGTACTGGACTCTGGTGGCCATAAAACAAGTTCAATCTTACCTTAGGCACCATTGCATCTCTACTTTTAATCTGATATGCATACATTTTTTCCGAATACGATATAAGTAGGTTTATAACTTTACTTTTTTTAGACTAGTACCTACCGGGCCAAGCTATCAATGAATCATGTTGCATGTTATAAAATGCACATAACAGAGACATCGCGACGTCTCGTATCGTGTTGCGCTAAAGTGTCGTATTGCAGAGATGCATTTTGATCATGAGGTGTGTAATGTAAATGTTATTCCCTTGTAAGTTTAAAATTCTACTGACTTGCGACATGTGGGAAAGTATGAACTGAAAAAAACTTTCAACTTCTTTTATTTTTCAATTATAATAATTATTAATCTTGATGTCGTCATCCTTCATTGTCTATCTCTCTTCTCTTTTACACGTGACACTTTACACGCTTTCTTTTGCACTCATAGCTGCGTTCATCCTTATTGATGCATTCAGGATTACTCATATGTAAATTAAGATTATTTCAGTATTGTACAGAAATATTAAAGTTACAGCAGAAACTGAACTTGTATGTCATCACTAAAGTTACTTTCACCCTGACAGGGTCACGCCGCCCCCATCCTATACGCGGCCTGGGCTGAGGCCGGCCTCTTCCCCGTAGAGGACCTGAAGAACCTTCGCAAGCTGGACTCCGACCTGGAGGGCCACCCTACTCCTCGCCTGAACTTCATTGATGTGGGCACTGGCTCACTGGGACAAGGGCTCGCTGTAGCAGCCGGCATGGCCTATGTCGGCAAGTACTTCGACCAGGCGCCTTACAGGTGAGGATGTACTGGATTACAAATAAGTACGACTTTTGAAAATAGATTTTATAATAAAAATAAATGTAACAATTCCAAAAAAATATAGAAAAGACAGCATAGTAGAAAATGTCTAAGGCATAAAGTCCGCCTTTATACAATTATTTTTACGTGTGCATAAAGTTTTAATTAATAAATCAACTTAGAAAAAGAACTGGAATGGAAATAAAAACACAAATAAGTTATTTGTATTCAATTATTAATTATAGTTATATGTATTACATCATACACCACTCTAATTTAGATAATACGGACATCAGAACGTTACATTCTCTACCCCGCGAAATTGGAAAGCAACTGATTGGAACACTTTCCCGTTATGTCTTATACTTACAGACTCTTTTTTGAAATCTTCTACCTACCCGACTTTGGCAAAGCCTAAGGGATATAGTTGTTTTTTTCCTCTAGCCCTAACAAATTTCTCCACATTCCAGGGTATACTGCCTGGTGGGAGACGGCGAGGCGGCCGAGGGCAGCATCTGGGAGTCGCTGCACTTCGCGAGCCACTACAAGCTAGACAACCTGGTGGTCATCTTCGACATCAACCGGCTCGGCCAGTCCGAGCCTACCTCGCTGCAGCATCAGGTATGTGACAGAAGAAAACATAGAAAAATGGGTTATTATACAAAAAATCAGCACAGTAGGTAAAGCAGGCTGGTTACAGAAAAAAAATTGGAGAACTTTGTATAGGCATGCTTTGGGAAAACGGTGTTTTGATACACTTTCCTGTGTAATGTTTGAGTAGGAACTCACAAACGCATAACTGAAATGGAATTGAAGGATTTTTTCTCTTTTCTTTTTTTGCTTCATTGCATAATGTTCTAGTTGCATTGTTTGATAGTCCTCAATTAAAAGCCTTAGAGAACGATCAGCAGGATTAGATTAGCTATCCATTTGGATACGCCATAATCCGCGTGGGACAAGTTTGCATAGGCTAAATAAACTGTTGAATTATTTTGATAAATTCAGGCCTCTACTCTGAAGTTTTATTTCATCGTAGTTTGAGAACAACAATTATCTTATTTCTTGTTTTATCTGGAAATGTGCTGCAGTTTCGTACAAAATAAATCTTTACTTTTTTTTAACACTCGCTTTCGCGGTATGATCTGGCACAACTTAGAACGAACCGATCCTTCTAAGTTTTGCCAGATAATACCGTGTGTGCCTGCCCTACCCGATTAGATAATATTGGTTTAGTAACCATGCGTGTTATGTCAAGTGATACGGACATTTGATTCATATCATATACTGATTTGGCTCTAATGCGAGCATGATTCGATCGATCAAACATATTTGACCCAATGCGGTAACTTCAAGAAGGTGCTAGTCATGACCTTGTATACTGTTTGTCATCTTTTATTGATAAAACAATATGATGATGCCGACGATTTAAAAAAACTGAATGACGAGCTATTTTTATGCGTTTTTTGATGACAAGAATTAATATTATCTATGAATGTAAGCATTCATATACTTCTCTATTAGTCGCCATCGGAAGAACTTATATCTTATTATAAGTTCTTCCGATGGCGACTAATAGAGAAGTATGGAAGAAAGCGACATGTTGCGCCGATCGCTAATAGATTGGGATGAGGGCTGGAGAATGCATGATAAGTTGTTCCGAAACGGACGATTATGTCATAACCGTCCAGTGCTGTTGGTTCGACATCTTGAGCACAAGCTCATGATGTCGAACCAACATCACTGTCGATTAGACAAAATCCGATTAGGCATACATACACCTAGAAAGTAGGCATACATCGCACTTCGAAAATGCGTCGATTTCAAATTGACGCAGTATGTCCCAAACATTACGACGTGTGCAGATGGAGGTATACTAACTCAAGTGAACTCGCTTATTTTAACTTACAATTTTATCTATTTATATTTATCTTAGGTTTAAAGTAACTAACATTAATATGAATAAAATAATAACAAGCTAATAATTTTATATCTTAACTACTACTGATGTACTTAACAAGTTGCTCCAGTATTACTTGTCTAATCAATATCGTTAGATTACGCTTATAAACAATTTTGAATAGAATATAAGTACTAACCATACACTAACCTACCGTATGTGAAGCACTCGCTACATTGTGTAATGGTGTACTGTATGTAGTACATTGTCTGTAGTCGTGCAACAGTAACTGTGTGTCGTACTCACGCGCCCGCTGTCGGCCGATGTGGGCAGTAGCATTCAGACAAACGTATTAGAAATGATAGTTCCATTTTTAAAAGGGATAATTATGTGTGTTAATAAAAATTACAAGAAAAATTTGTAATTTTGTTATTAACAAACTATAATAACGGTACTGTGGTGACGGTAGAAAAGAGCTATAGAACGTCATGTGCTTAGCACCACTCGCTCCATGTAAAACACTGGTATTCAGCTGCATCGTGGTTAGACTGGAAGCAAAACGCCAACATCAACCAAAACCAACATCCAAAAAGCCAACATAGTAGGTAAAGGGCGGGACATTCATTTTGAAATTCAGGCCTCTATAAGGAAGTTCAAAAGTAAACACTATAACAAATACTACAAAAGAAAGTGACACAACACATTTTTTTAAAAACTGTCGAATCGAGAACTTCCTCCTTTTTGAAGTCGGTTAAAACACAACTGCGACAAAAACGCCAACTAAAAATAAATTTATGACTCCGGATTTTTATTTTGTCTGTCTGTGTTTTGTTTGTTTAAACCTTTTTAGTTGGCATTTTGGTCGTAGGTTTTGTTTTTATGACTCGACTACGGCGAACCGAAAAGGAGGGTTATGATTTTGACCGGTACCTATGTATGTATTATGTTCTGAACTACTTATCATAATTTGCACTACCCGATTAGATAACATTGTGTTTAGTAACCATGCATGTATTGTTTGTTACTCAGCATTTACGTCACAAAATTCTAGTATGATTCGATCGATCAATGATCAAACATATTTGACCAAATGTAGTAACTTCAAGAAGGTGCTAGTCATGACCTTGTATAGATAGTGCAATCCACTGAGACGCGCTCCACTCCGCTCCGCTCCGTACTAAAGTACAGCTTACAATACAGTAACCGCAGTGGGGCGCGTCGTCGTGGATTGCACTATCTGTATACTGTTTGTTATCTTTTATTTATGAAACAATATGATGACGCCGACGGTTTTAGAAACTGAATGACGAAGCGTATTTATATGCGTTTTTTGATAAAAATAATTAATAGTTGCTGGCTAGCACCTGTTAGTAAAAAGATCATCATATTCGACGTCACAGAAGATCGTAAAAAAAAAAGAAAATTCGTTTATTTGCGGTACACATGACGAAGGCAAAGAAAAAAAACATGAAAATAACAATTTGGGGGAAAATATGCGTCACTTCCACGCAAAACGGCCATCGCTCAGCATAATGCTGGAACCCTGTGCGAGACGAGAGCCCCAGCGCTGGTTTTCAGCGCCAGCCGGTAGCCGGCGTCGTTCAACTAACTAATGTGATGTAATCTTACGAATTTTGCTATGTATTGTCGTTGTAAATGTGGTAAAATTTTTGCTGAACAAAATTTGAAGATTCATTTTGTCTCCAAACTGCAAACCTTCTACAGAAGTGCAATGCTATCATCTACCAAGCTATCAAATCATTGGCAACAACCAAGCATTACTCTTATATCATACTTACACATGGATGTCGCAACAACCCAAGACCTATCCTATGTATATACCCACCTTAAAATATGTACTTGAAATCAGAATCTTAGATAATATACATAATTGACACTTACGCAACTAAAGTAAGGCCATTTTCTATGGCGTTCCTGTGTTTCGACGGCACAACGCAGCAGTGCTGTCTCTGTCTAGCATAGACTTTAAAACTCATAGAACTTCGAAATTTTTACATAATGTTGAAACAATTATTTTTTACTGTGATTTATCTTTTTAGTACGTTTTGAGAAATTGTTTAATTTAAACCATTACTTAGTATTCAACACAAAAATCTTCTCCAGTTGGATGTCTACGACGCCCGTATGAAGGCCTTCGGCTTGCACTCCCTGGTGGTGGACGGGCACGACGTGTCGGAGCTGGTGAAGGCCTTCGACGAGGCCGCCTCCGTCGCCGGCAAGCCCACCGCGATCGTCGCCAAGACCTTCAAGGGTAAGGGCTTCCCCGGCATTGAGGATCTGGAGAACTGGCATGGAAAGGCTCTGGGCGGGGAAGGAGACAAGATTATTAAGGTACGTCTTAAAGTTGCCAAAAGTTTATCATTAAACACACCTTCGGCTGGACAACACAACCGAAAGGCAATTCCCATAGTTTCCTCCCGTTCGTTCGTTTAGTTTTTTTAATTTGTCTAAATCTGCCATAAAACTTAATTTACCACTAGTTTTTGACATTGATTGACGCTGAGATGAGGTTACGACTTGAATTTTTAAATACGAGAATTGGCATTCTGTTGGTTTGTCCAGAAAAAGTTCTGCAAAGAAAAATTTTGGCAGCACATAACAACAAGTTTTCAGATTCGAAACGTGACAGAGAAAGGAAAATTGATATTTAGTGACGAACGCTGGGAAATTTTCAAAAATACATAAAAACTGGGTTTTCTAGAATCCCATTATTGTCACCTAGGCTTTATGGGTTGCTTAATTGTTGCAAATGGGTCACACTGTCACGTCCAGTGACTGTACCTAAATTACCCTCGACTGATAAAATTTTAATTTTCCCTAATTATTTGAATAAGGTATTTTAATAAGAACAAAAAACAAGTGGTTCTTTTTGACGTATTCCTTCCAAATTACGTCAAATTACAAGTGACCCTGTGTATATGATTCTAATTGTAAATTGGATGTTTCATAAACAACTTCAGAAGAAGTTCTGTTTTGGACCCTTATACAAGTTCGCAATATTGTCAACAACTACTGAACCATTTTATAATGATAACCTCTGCACTGACTACATGTTAAATAATGTATGAATGAATTATAATGCATTATCATCTGTGAGTGCAACATAGACTGTGTGTCGTACTCACGCGACCGCTGTCGGCCGATGTGGGCAGTAGCATTCAAACATGTGTATTTATTTCATAGAGGTATCTACGACGTTTACTGACTGCCTCGTTTCTATAGTGGTCACAAGCACGATTGGTGTGCATGGGCTCCTAGATTCCAGGTCGACCAATTTGTTTTCAAAAATATTTTAATTCCAGTAGCAGCTTGGAGCCTAGATTTATTTATTTTATTTTAGGAAAGCTTACTGTCTAATAACTATAATTATAACAATAATTTATATCTAATTTGCTAATAACATGCTTCCACAAATAACTACAAAAATAACTTCCTCATCGTTACTTCCAAAATTACAATATAAAACTATAAAACGACCAACTTTTAACACAACAAAACAAAACAAACTAACTTGATACTGTAGTACAATAAAACTTACTTAATTACAATAAAACTACTTAAACTATAATAAGGATTAAAGTGCTAGCAGGTGCCTCCTACTATGCCCTATGCCTATTTATGCCCTTATGGCGTTTAGTCTTACCAAACATGGACTCAAACACAACAACACAAAGCACACAACATTTTGTCTTGTCATGGGACTCAAACATGACTGGCGAAATGAAACTGTTATGGTCATAAAGGACTCAAAGTGGAAGAACGAAACGACCTTTTGGAATGGGCGTCTAGAATCAATTATTATATTTTTTTTTTCTGTAAATGTTGACGTTCATAAGTGCCTTTTTTGTGCCTAAATGAAATAAATTATTTGACTTTGACTTTGAAGAAAATTGGCAAAATTCATATCAGAATAAATATCTTTAATAAACCAAAACTAAGAGAAAGTGGACAGACAAACAACATTAGAAAGTAGCGATCAATTTGACGGCAAAAAAGAAAATAAATAGTATTTGACGTTTTACAAGACGATAACAGTCGTTATGTTATGTCACCTTACAGTCTAGTAATCGTCCCGTACATTCCACAGCACTTACAGTCCCAGATCAAGAACAACACCATCACCCTGAAGGCCAAGCCGCCGCTCAGCGAGGCCCCGCGCGTGCACATCGGCGACGTCACGCTGTCGGCGCCGCCCGCCTACCGGCCCGGCGAGCTGGTGGCCACGCGCCTGGCTTACGGAACGGGCTTGAAGAAGATCGCTGATACCAATATGCGGTGAGTTGTTCTTACGGGTTTATTTACTTGTACAGTCGAACATGCTATTTGGTATACAGGTGAACATGTTCATCTTAATAATAACATTTTTAGCTTTTGGCGTTCGATGCCCACCACACAGGATGGATAAAAACCAGCAGATGAAGGCGGTGTTGCAGTGGGAGGATAAATAAATAGATGCATATTCTTATACATACTTAAAAATTGATGTAAAAGAATTGACTACCGAGCAAACTCACAATGTTTAAGAATGTAGTTGCAAGTTAGCTGCTTGCATATCAATGTCCTTGTTCGGTTATACAGGTCTCACTATTCCAGTTTCTATAAATTTATCTGTCTATGCTCAAGTTCTTCCTTACTTACTTACACTTAGTTCTCAGTAACGTCTTGTGTTAAGATTACGAAGCAATAGCACTGTCAAATAAAATTCTGTTATATAAAATAGTAACAGCAAGACTAAAATATTTAAATCTTATTATGCATTACTAATGTAACACTAACAACTTTCTATTCATCACATCAAAAAAGAGCTTGTTCTTCGTAAACATACCAAAATAGCTCTTTAATCCCTAGGAACCAAAATAGATTTGAATTTGGAATGTGGATATTGTTAGTAAAACTTCCAATCACCAAAGAGATCAATCACGAACATTGTTTGAACAAGTAACAGGCTGGCAAGAAAGAGAGAAAGTGTGAATTATTTGGTCAAAATGAAAATCCAAGATGGAGGCTGTGAAAATTTTCAAATATTTCGTCATGGGTGTCGTTTTCATAGTTTTCGAAGGTGCTAAAGCCGATTGTAAAGTCAAAATGTAAATCCAAGATGGCAGCTGCGAACATTTCTAAATTTTTCATCATGGGTGTCGTTTTTAAAGCTGCTAAAGTCGATAAAGAGGTCAAAACGTAAATCCAAGATGGCGGCTGCGAAAATTTTGTTTTGGTTTTAAATCATAACTGAGAGATGAGGGCAGGACCGCACACGTTTCTTTTTCTCATAGAGGGTGATGAAAAGTAGAGTGTTCACCTCGGGAGCAACACTATTTTAAGCTCGAGTGACGTACTTTGAATCCCTCGCTGCGTTCAGGATTCTACTTTAGAATCCTTCGCGCTACGCTCTGGATTCAAAGAAACCAGACAGACACACACACACAGGCTCTTGCCTTAAAAATAGTTGTTTGCTCCCTAGGCAAACAATCTACTATTCCCGTATATTGCTTGAGTAATCGATGTTTTGATTACTCTTATCAAATCATAATGAATGGAATATAAGTATTAACCATACACTAACCTGTGAAGCACTCGCCACATTGTGTAATGATGTACTGTTTGTAGTACATTGTCTGTGGTCGTGCAACAGTAACTGTGTGTCGTACTCACGCGCCCGCTGTCGGCCGATGTGGGCAGTAGCATTCAGACAAACGCTTCTAAGATTACTGAAAACAAAAAATTACTTGACTAATATTTCTTGAATTTTTGTAACTAATATTACTTGTAAAAACATTCTTACTATTTAAAATCATGTGTTGTTTGATTCCCAGTGTGATCGCGTTGGACGGCGACACCAAGAACTCCACCTTCAGTGACAAACTGCGCAACGCGTACCCCGACAGGTATGTACTTCGACAGGACACAACAACATTAATTTTATCACCAGCTACTCAAAATATTCGAAAAAGATCTTTAACTATCTATACCTACGCCAAAAACTTCGTCGCTTTTTGCGTAGTATCAAAATAATTAAATAACGGGTGTAAAAATACCTGTTATAGTCGCAAATCATATTTTGATCAAGATGTAACCTGACACGGCAAATTGTAAAAAAGTTAGAAAATTTGAATTTGCAATCGCGGAGTCACCTCAACGAAGCCGAGTCACATGTTGTTCCCGTTATTATGTTTTTTTTTTTACTGGACCATAATCTCCGGAGATATTGAAGTTAGAAAGTTCCTACTTATCGGTTTTTTTTTCGGAAACAAGTCTTTAACGTTATAACTTAACTGTAAATACTCTCGCGGTCCATGTACCCACCATATGCACACGTTAGCACAATGATTTTCGTGCGCACTTTCGAAAACAGCGGATTTTCACGCTAAAAATAAAAGTCGTTTCCCAGCAATTATTTTTGTACCCAGACGGCGATCACAACCTGTATAATACACCTCGGCCTATTCCTGTGAGGAGTACTCACTTGATTATAAAATTGATATAAGGCAATGGCCTCCGCCCCCAGATACATCGAGTGCTTCATCGCGGAGCAGAACCTGGTGGGCGTGGCCACGGGCGCCGCGTGCCGCGACCGCGCCGTGGTCTTCGTGTCCACCTTCGCCGCCTTCTTCAGCCGGACCTTCGACCAGGTGAGGCAGCTCCTGGAGCGGGAGGGCGGGCAGCTCCAGTGACTGTACCACCTCTTCTTGCAGCAGTATTATTTTAATACAACTTTAGTGTGAGAAAGAGATGGAACCGTATTATTAATAGCTCCATCTATTTCCTACTGGGAAGTTATATTAAAATAAAACTACTGTAAGAGGAGCTAGCAGTAGTCCCCGCCCGCTCGCCAAGTGTCGACCAAAATTAAATTAAATGGTAAATGTGTATTCAGGGTGTTTTATTTTTTTGTTGTTGAAATTTTCACGTGTGTGTAGTTTCGCCAGTTAATTTCAAATATGGATAAATCAAATCATGCCGCGGAGGCAGAAATATAGAATAACTCAAATTTAAATTTTCACAAACTATAACTTAAACCACTGTTTGACTAACCATAAACTAACATAGAAGTATGGAAAAATAAGAAAAAGACACGATGCCCCAAATAAATAGAAATAAGGGCAAGACAATAAATGAGTTGATGAAACTAACCCACCGTATGTGAAGCACTCGCTACATTGTGTAATGGTGTACTGTATGTAGTACATTGTCTGTGGTCGTGCAACAGTAACTGTGTGTCGTACTCACGCGCCCGCTGTCGGCCGATGTGGGCAGTAGCATTCAGACAAACGTATTATTTTAATTATAATTGCAAATACTAACAATAAAAAAAAATAAGTAATCACCGTCCTACTCTTAGGTTCTATGATTGCGACTACCGTGCGTCTTAGCGTTTAGGACCAATAGCAGCCACGATACTCAAGGCGGAAGCGTCAGGGTAGAAAGTTTGAATTTCGCGGGCTGCCTTAAATAGTATGATTTTGCTCAGCTACCTATCCATAACCTGTTATAATGTATCGCAGATCCGCATGGGCGCCATCAGCCAGTCCAACATCAACCTGGTGGGCTCGCACTGCGGCGTGTCCATCGGCGAGGACGGCCCGTCGCAGATGGGCCTCGAGGACCTCGCCCTGTTCCGCGCCGTGCCCACGGCCACGGTGTTCTACCCCTCGTCAGTACAATACACTCTTATTATGACCCCTCGTCAGTACAATACACTCTTATTATGAATCTACTTCAGCAGTGCTATTCTGTAACCATCTCACCATGAAAACTTCGGTGAAGTGAGCTGTCAATTGTGTCCATTCCAAGCAAAACCAAACTCACTTCATCTAAGTTTTCACGGTGAGATTTTTACAGAATCGACCGGCTGTGATCAAATTCTTATATCACTCACTGACAGACAACGCGTAACCTACACCGCTGGGTCTTATCTACTTTTGTAACAATATTTGATTTAAAAGAGTAATTTTATGCACGAATTTTCTTCCCCGTTTTTCTACATAGGAACCTACTACGCTTTGGAATGAGCGACTAGCTTTACCTCAGTAATAAAAAGGTGTCTTACGTTATGAATGATATCCTCCGCAGTGACGCAGTGTCGACGGAGCGCGCGGTAGAGCTCGCCGCCAACACGAAGGGCATCTGTTACATCCGCACCTCCAGACCTAACACCGCCATTTTGTACGCCAACGACGAGGTCTTCAAGGTAAACAAATTGTCTATCAAAAATAATGGAAATCAACTGTGGAGTATTGAAAGATAAAAACTACTATTTGGTTTAAAAAAAGGAAACAATTTTTCTTTTACTTGTTTTAGATAGGTGTTTTTTCGTAAATGTAAAAGAAATGCACTGCCATTCTTTTAATTATTTTATTTCACCGTTTAAACTTAAATCACATGAAACTTTGTACATTAGGTCCTAATTGCTAATAATTTCTGATATAACTGATATACATGAAAAAGCAGCTTTTTCTCATATTTCGGACAAGAACCGAAAACGAAATTAGGTCAGACTAGTAAGTATCAGACGAGGTCTGATTGGTCAGCCGATCTCTAGTCTATACCCACTTTGATTAGTCTGCTAAGCTAAAAGTACCTACATACATGATTAAATCCACACCTACCCTAGCAAGATTACCTGCGCATTCCAACTGTGTACCGAGTAGTGACACCCGGCGTGTCCGCAGGTGGGCCAGTGCAAGATAGTGCGGCAGTCGGCCAAGGACCGCGTGTTGCTGGTCGGCGCGGGCGTCACGCTGCACGAGTGTCTGCTGGCCGCGGACAAGCTCAAGACTGAAGGTAATAAATACACAACATAATGTTAGTTTTAATACAAGAGAGTTGGTTTTCGTCTTAATTAATTAACTGCAAGTTTGACAAGTTTACATAAACAAGTATGTCTCGGTGTCTGAATGATTGACGAGTTACGAGTGTACCTTTAAGCTAGGTTTTGCTTAGAAAGCCGTGCCGCCAGTATAATGATGGAAGTCCTTATAGAGAGCGTTTATGACACTAATTTTAAAAATCGGTGGAAGTAGCGGCTTTTCATCATTCAGCATTTCAATTCACTCATTCATTCATTTTGCGGCCGTTATGTTTTTTTTTTGGAAATTATTAAAACTTAAAACAGTCGCAATTTAGCGGCGATTGCTCTGACGAAGTCGTTATTTTTATTTGTAAGTTCTCAAGGTTTTTTTTTTAAAACACCGATATAACGAGCACCACCATTTTCATGACGGCCTTCACTACTACCTAACCTATGTGGCTACACAGCTAACTTAAGAAACTCTTCAGCTAACACTATGTTTCTAAAAGACTTCAACTTTTATTATTGTGAATTGTCGTTTCATAAAGCTTTTTAATTTAATTAAAAGAGTAACCGTGGAGTTTCTTGCCGGCTCTTCTCCATAGGAAACGACCAATTGGAACCGTGCACCTAGCTTCTGAAGTTTCATAAGTGCCAAAGGTATATGTGAAATAAAATATTTAGAATGTAATGAACTCGTGCGGCGCAGGTATCGAGGCGCGCGTGCTGGACCCGTTCACGGTGAAGCCGCTGGACGACGCCGCGCTGCAGCTGCACGCGCGGGCCGCGGGCGGCCGGGTCGTGGTCGTGGAGGACCACTACCAGGCTGGTGAGTACACACTTTATTTATTTCATTACTGAACTTTGTGCAAGGTAGACGTGATGCTTTAAGGTGCTGACAAACTTGAACATTTTAGCCTATGTTACATTATAGAAAAATAAACGGGGGCGTTTTAGCGAGCATTCCAAAAGACCGTAAATTTGTTTCGAGCTTTTTGCCGAGCTGGGTCATTCTGTTACTGTTCCGTCGCCGTTCCTCTATGCTTTTCGCACTTTTTTATTTTGATGAGCATTGACTGGAGCGTTCGCTAGAATGATTGTGAAACTGTCCGTAGCCATGTTTGGCTCTATTTACTTATATCTCTTAATACAGCTTTTAAACGTTTTAAAAGCTTTATTAAAATCAAATATATACAAAGTTTTATTAAAATAATAGGGTAATTTCAGATTATTTAGTAGTTAAAAAAGCTTAGGATTGAGTTGCTCACTCTACTAAGCCATGTCATAAAACCATTAAACTTGATATAATAATTATTCAGTAAAATCATAAAATAAATCAATTTTATATAAACATAGACGTTGTTTAATGTTACGTACAAAACGCCATGATTAGTTCGTTTAGTATTATTTAATTTTTGTGAATGTGAGGACTATGGATTTGTGCACATTTGGGAGCGGCGCGAGGAGGCGTCGGGCGTCAGGCTGGCGCAGCGCGGCCACTGCGGCGGGCGCGCAGGAGGGCCGGGCAGCTCTCGGCCGGCCCGGGGCAGGCCGTGCTGCGGAGCGAGAGGGCGTGTGAGGCCGGCACCTCCTTCTGCGAAAGAGGAGGCGGAACGCGTGAGGGAGAAGCAAAATTCGCGCCCTCACACCCCTAACCGCCGCAGGAGGAGACGCCCCGCCACCGCAGTACGCGCCCGCAACGCACACCGCGGGGTGACCGGGGCCCGGGACAGGCACGCTAGATTAATTTGGAAGCTGAGAAAAAAAAGTCAAAGAACACGGAATAGAAAACTGAACAGGGTTCTTGAGTTTACTCCTCCTAGCTCACCAATAATACAAGAGGAAAATATTTTACAAGACGACGTCAGAAATGTTCCTATTAATAACGACAATGGTGGCATCCAGGTTCCTCCGCAACTTATTGCACCTGATTCTCCTACAACAATAAGAGGAAGAAAGAAAATAAGTCAAAATTATACAGAAAAAACCAGAAACTCAAATTAGACAATGCAAAAAGCTCAAACAAAGATATGAAAAGTATAAAAAAACAGCAAAGATACGCGAAAAAGTTAGAAGAGACAGAAAAGAAGGTAAAGAAAAGTACCAAACGATGAGTAATGCGATAAAAGAAAGATACAATTCACTGAAACAAAAAAAATATAAGAGGTTAATTAATAGTTATTTGTGCAACAAGAGAGCAAAGTCGTATTTTGCTGCGAGTGTTGATTTTGAATCCCGAGTAAGCGAAGGATTCTATAATTGAATTCTAGGTTAGAATCCTGAGCGCTGCGAGGGATTCAAAGACACGAGATGCAAATAACTTTGCTCTCGTGTAACACATACAACTTTTCACCTCAGCAGCGAGAGCATACAACCCTGTCCGATCCGTGAGAATGTCGTTAGGTATCGTACTGTTAGCATATTTATGTGGAAATTTTCAGGAAAAAAGAAAAAAATGATGCCTACATTTTTTTTTAATGGTGAATTCGACCGAATTTTACATTTGGTGCGGGCGGCGGCCGTTGTTTAGCGGGTGTTTAAAAGTGATAAGTTATGAGTTTTGCAATTTTTTTATGGATTTGGGGTAATTTTGGAACTAAAAATGTGAATTTTAAATACCAATAACTTTTTTACTATCAATAATAATCAAAAAATACTGTTTTGTAATGTTACTGCAGTACCATATGCCCATTTTCCCCAGATTTTCGGATCGGACAAGGTTTTTTTTTACATAATCTTCATCACCTCGTATTTTGCAGCCACCATCTTGGATTTATATTTTGACTCACTATCGACTTTAGCACCCTCGAAAACTATGAAAACGACTCCCATGACGAAAAATGTGAAGATTTTCGCAGCCGCCATCTTGGATTTTTATTTTGACTTCACTATCGGCTTAAGCAACCTTGAAAACCATAGAAACGATACCCATGAAGAAAAAATTGTAAGTTTTCGTAGCGGCCATCTTGGATTTACATTTTGACTTCACTATCGGCTTTAGCAATCTTGAAAACCATAGACGCGATACCCATGAAAAAAAAATTGAAAATGTTCACAGCCGCCATCTTGGATTTACATTTTGACCTCACGGTCGGCTTTGGCACCCTTCAAAACTATGAAAACGACACCCATTATGAAAAATGTGAAAATTTTCGCAACGGCCATCTTGGATTTTCGACCAAATTCACACTTTAAATCGAACTTCGAATCGATTTGTTTCTATCTCTCGCTTTTTTGGTATCGAAGTGAAAGTGACAAAACTAATTGGAGTTCAAATCTTTAGAAGTTTGTGACTAGACCCAACATCGCACTCGGCATTTAAAAAAAAAAAAAAAAAAGTTACTTTGTCTCACGCTCGCAGCAAAATCGAATTTTGCTCAGTTTTTTGACAGCAAAACCTGCTTGTTTGAGGTGCTGAGGTGAAAAAGTATTTTCGATAAAGTTGATCAATCTGCGAAAAAACAGATTGCGAATAGTGGCCAATTTGAGAGCAAGTACAACGGCATTACAGAAAAGAATCCAGGAATTTTATAAAAGAGACGACATATCAAATGCTACTACAGGAAGAAAAGAAACGGTAACAAGAAATAAGATGAAAGAGCAAAGAGATTTTTATTGAACAAGATGAAAAGTCTTTACTACACATTCAAACGGGAAAACCCTGAAACGAAATGTTCCTATTTCTATTTTGCAAGAAACCGACCGTTCTATGTCGTGAAACAATCTGTGGATGGTCGAGAAATGTGCTTATGTAAATCGCATGTAAACCCGTTATACAGGGCATCTGAACTGAAGAAAAACACATATCATAAGGACAGACGTCTTAAATAGTCTCATTCTCTCTATAGTCTGTGATCCAAATAGGCAGGCCTGTATGTATGGGACTTGTAAAGAATGTTGCGGCCAGAAAATAATGCATGACACTAAAATGTATATGGAGAAAATTTCGTGGGCAGAGTGGGGAAGGAAAGAAGAATTCTACGAAAAGGAAGGGAAAAAAATGAAAGCTTTGAAGAATGTCAAAGAAAACAAGGAAGGAAGTGTAAAACAATTGATGGAAGAATTTAACAAAGAAATAAAAAAAAAAACATAAATTGTTGAATCATTTTGTTTGAATTTACAAAATTAATCAAAAATAGTTTAAAATCTTTAGAATGTTTTAAAAGTCATGTAAAATTCATAAACTTACCAAGCAGTTTGATTACCAGAACAAATGTCAGTATGTCAGTTGCGGGCAAAACCATTAGATAGCAAACGTATCTAATACGTCCTCCTTGAAACGTATCTAATCTAGAGTACGTTATCCTTGTTTTTGAAGTCGGTTAAAAAGAAAAATGAATTCAATTGGTTTACTTTATTAATAACATTAATATTAAATGTACTTAAGTGATGTCCCGACAATAGTTATTTGTGCAACAAGAGAGCAAAGTCGTTTTTTGCTGCGAGTGTTGATTTTGAATCCCGAGTAAGCGAAGGATTCTATAATTGAATCACGAGCGTAGCGAGTGATTCTAGGTTAGAATCCTGAGCGCTGCGAGGGATTCAAAGACACGAGATGCAAATAACTTTGCTCTCGTGTAACACATACAACTTTTCACCTCAGCAGCGAGTACATACAACATGTAAAAAAAACCCTGTCCGATCCGTGAGGGTGTTGTTAGGTATCGTATTGTTAGCATATTTATGTGGAAATTTTCAGGAAAAAAGAAAAAATAATCCCTACATTTTTTTTCAATGGTGAATTTTACATTTGGTGCGGGCGGCTGCCGTCGTTTAGCGGGTGTCTAAAAGTCATAAGTTATGAATTTTGCATTTTTTTATGGATTTGGGGTAATTTTTGAACTAAAAATGTGAATTTTAAATACCAATAACTTTTTTACTATCAATAATAATAAAAAAAATACGGTTTTGTACGACACCCATGTCGAAAAATGTGAAAATTTTCGCAGCCGCCATCTTGGATTTTTATTTTGACTTCACTATCGGCTTAAGCAACCTTGAAAACCATAGAAACGATACCCATGAAGAAAAATTTGAAAATTTTCGGAGCGGCCATCTTGGATTTACATTTTGACTTCACTATCGGCTTTAGCAACCTTGAAAACCATAGAAACGATACACATGAAGAAAAATTTGAAAATTTTCGCAGCCGCCATCTTGGATTTACATTTTGACCTCACGGTCGGCTTTGGCACCCTTCAAAACTATGAAAACGACACCCATTATGAAAAATGTGAAAATTTACGCAACCGCCATCTTGGATTTTCATTTCGACCAAATTCACACTTACTATCTCTCTCTTTCTCTTTGAATTAGAAGAAGACAGTCACAAGCGCCTTTTCGCGTGACGATATCTGCCACTGCACTCTTACCCCAAGCCGCTTAAGAACTTCGTTCCAAAAATTTAATAAAACAGAATTTAAATAAAACCTTAACAGATGATTTGCAATTTTAATGTTTTAAGTCTAACCGAACGTTTTATTGTTTTTCTTTTTTGGGCCTAGTAGGTAAATATAAAATTTTGAAATCGAACTTCGAATCGATTTGTTTCTATCTCTCGTTTTTTTCGTATCGAAGTGAAAGTGACAAAACTAATTGAAGTTTAAATCTTTAGAATTTTGTGAGTAGACCCAACACTGCTGTCGGCATTTAAAAAAATAAATTAAAAAGTTACTTTGTCTCACGCTCGCAGCAAAATCGAATTTTGCTCACTGTTTTTTGACAGCAAAACCTGCTTGTTTGAGGTGCTGAGGTGAAAATAGTTATTTGTTATACAAGAGTGCAAAGTTGCTTTTTAACCGCGTGTTCAATTTTGATGACCGAGCAAGCGAAGGATTCTAAAATTGAATCACGAGCGCAGCGAATGATTCAAAATTAGAATCCTGAGCGTTAGCGAGGGAATCAAAAGAGCAAGAGGTGAAAAATCTTTGCACTCGAGTGCAACACGTAACTTTTCATTCCACCTCAGCGAGGAAATGACTAAATGCAAAAAAAGAACACCAAGAAGGTTCCGAGTCTGAGTTTTTAACAAATTAAAAAAAAGTTGTATGATATATTCGGCACCATAGAGGTAGCAGTAAATAGGTTTAATGTTTTTTTTAATTCACAAACTTAGTGCACACGATGTTCTAAATTCAATTTACTTTATCCTCTAGAGAATAAAAACGGCTTTTCCACTCAGATACTGAAGATTAAAAATACTCTTTCCGAGATGGTGGGATGAAAAATTTTTCATCCCACCATCTCGGAAAGAGTATTTTTAATCTCAGACTCGGAACCTTCTTGGTGTTCTTTTTTTGCATTTAGTCATTTCCTCGCTGAGGTGGAATGAAAAGTTACGTGTTGCACTCGAGTGCAAAGATTTTTCACCTCGTGCTCTTTTGATTCCCTCGCTAACGCTCAGGATTCTAATTTTGAATCACTCGCTGCGCTCGTGATTCAATTTTAGAATCCTTCGCTTGCTCGGTCATCAAAATTGAACACGCGGTTAAAAAGCAACTTTGCACTCTTGTATAACAAATAACTATTGCATTGGATAGCCCAATCGTGGAGAAGATTATAGGCGTTTTATTTAACATCACGCTACGACGTTTAGAAACCGAGCAAAAAGAAAAAAAGTCTGAAAGAACGCTAAGTGAAAACGAAGTAATAGATGCGGTGGGTGGGTAACATATTATATTGTGTATCTTACGGCTTCCACGCGAAAAAAAGTCTCTGCCACAACCTAGTTAAATATATTATTGAAAGGCTTATATTTAATTCTTCACTATCACTAATCTATAAATTGAACTAATCTATAAATTTAATTGAACCGTAAACTAACCAATCATATTTTTTGTGAAGCACTCGCTACATTGTGTAATGGTGTACTGTATGTAGTACATTGTCTGTGGTCGTGCAACAGTAACTGTGTGTCGTACTCACGCGCCCGCTGTCGGCCGATGTGGGCAGTAGCATTCAGACAAACGATAATTAAGATATATTCAAGTACTAACACGAAAAATAAAACTATAAAGCTACTAAAACAATATCTATTTTCAATAATAAAATAATGTGAAATAATAATAATTGCGTGTTTTATGCAGCAGTACAAAACCCCATATGTTACACCATACCAGGTTGTGACCTTTTTGAAGAAGTATTTAATATTTCTTCTTCGAACAATTAGCATTTTCAAGCATTTTATAGTTATTTATTTATATAAATTTTCATGTACAAAATTACAGAATACAATCCCAAGGCGTTGTATAGAACAATATACTTAGTCTGGCCATAAATACTGTTACAATTAAAAATAAGAAAGATATTACATTTGAATTTGGAATCGGTCATTTTTATACGATAATTCATCGAGTTTTCTAATTTTGGCGCCAATACATTGTACAATATTTTGTGATATTAAAATGGAGTGGGGTGATAAAGAGAACCGAATCGCTGTGATTGCATTACACAAAGTTGGTATGGAGCCAAATGCAAGAATTAATAGGTACAATGAGACATCCTCTGTTTGTGACAGAAAAAGATCTGGCTGTCCACGTAGTGTTCGTACGAAAAAGGTGGTCAAAGCAGTAAGGGAAAGAATTCGAAGAATCCTGTCCGAAAGCAAAAGATTTTATCTCGGGAGATGAAGATGGCACCCAGAACCATGTCCCGTATTTTCAAAGATGACTTAGGACTTGCAGCCTATAAGAGACACACTGGTCATTTTTAACTGATAATTTAAAAAAGAATAGGGTGGTAAAATCGAAACAACTACTGAAGCTGTACGCAAAGGGAGGTCACAGATTCTTTTTGTTTACGGATGAGAAAATCTTTACAACTGAGCAACATTTTAACAAACAAAATAACCGTATTTACGCTCAAAGCTCTAAGGAAGCTTCCCAATTAGTCGACAGAGTGCAACGTGGGCATTATCCGACTTCAGTGATGGTTTGGTGGGGTGTTAGCTATGAAGGAGTGACAGAGCCATATTTTTGTGAAAAAGGAATCAAAACATCGGCACAAGTGTATCAAGATACCATTCTTGAGAAGGTAGTTAAGCCCCTTAACAACACCATATTCAATAACCAAGTATGGTCCTTGCAACAAGACTCGGCGCCGGGTCATAAAGCTCGGTCCACGCAGTTTTGGTTGGAAGTGAACGTTTCGGACTTCATCAGAGCTGAAGACTGGCCGACGTCTAGTCACGATCTTAATCCGCTGGATTATGATTTATGGGCAGTTTTAGAGAGTACGGCTTGCTCTAAACGCCATGATAATTTGGAGTCCCTAAAACAATCCATACGATTGGCAGTGAAGAATTTTCCCATGGAAAGAGTGCGAGCTTCTATTGATAACTGGCCTCAACGTTTAAAGGACTGTATTGCAGCCAATGGAGACCACTTCGAATAAGCTTTTTATATTTTAAATTCTTTTATATTTATGTATTAAACTAACACACTGTAAAAGTAATAAATACTATTTGCAATTTAAAAAAAATAATCTTCGTGACAATATTTATGGCAAGACTAGGCTTAACTAAAAAGTACAGTTTAGTTGCGAAGTCGCGGGCAGAAGATAGTACATATATTTTTATCATAATATGCAGGGTGGATTATTAAGGCATGGCAGTAAGGGCAGGTTAACCATTATAGCTACGGGAAAACGATCATAGGAGACTGTAATGTAGATTTTAAAAAAACTTTAAAATATAAACTCAAAACTCAAACCATTTATTTCAATTAAACCATTTACAGGCACTTTTGAATTGTCAAGGGGTCAGTCAGTCAGAAATATGAAGCTAGTTGCCCATTCCAAACCGTAGGTTCCTATGGAGAAGAACGGGCAAGAAACTCGACGGATACTCTTTTAAATCATAATATTGTTACAAAATATTGGTTACATCATTCATATTGAAATTATACATGTGAGAACAATGTAGAAAGATGTGCACGTAAAAAGAGACCGTAATAAAAAGATAAAACAATTCATAAATTAAAATAAGCCGAGGCAGATAAGAGATGACCAGTCCCTACTGACGGCGCCCGTTCACGAACATGACGCATGGATCAGTACCGTTTAGTTCAACCATTATGGAGGGAACTTAACGATCCAACACACACGCCATCACCAGCGAGACATTTGAGTGAGCATGACATAATCTCAGCCGCCAGGGACCATCAAGTCAATGAAAGACGTACCCAGTAAATGGTAGCTTTATATAAGGTATATGCTCACATGCGCTATGCAATTATACAATACTAATAGATTGAAGTTATACAATTCAAAGATAGTTTTTATAATCTTCAGCAGCTCCAACAATATTTTCGAATGCTAATTAATGAATTAGTTTATGCGCCCTTGTGGAGCTGGACCAGCGTTGAGCCAAGCATTAAAAACAATATTGAAATGATTATTTGTTAGGGCAACTGATAAATCATATTCAAACGTTGGTGTTGTAGGATCACACATGCCACATGGGCAGCAGGTGCTTACTAACTTCGTGCATATTGTCCGAACCGAAAATCTATGACGCAAATCATCCGTCTTTATACCAAGCTTGTCGGGGCGGCTAAAATTGTTTTTTCATTCATTTCAGTCTGACGGCTGATACGTTAGATGTGAGCGCGGCTTTATATCCATTATTCTTGATATAAATAATTATCGGACTATGACAATTTACTAACAGATCCACGATGACTTTCCAGGTGGACTAGGCGAGGCCGTGATCTCCGCGCTGGCCATGCAGCGCGACGTGGTCGTGCAGCACGTGTGCGTGCGCGAGGTGCCGCGCTCGGGCGCGCCGCAGGCCCTGCTGGACAAGTACGGCATCTCCGCGCCGCACGTGCTCGCGGCCGCGCACCAGGTGCTGAAGGCGTAACGCTGCACACGAGCACTGGCGAACGGGCGTGATCAGTTTGTGATATACGCTTTATGTAAAAAATTATATGTTCTTACATCACAGGTACGCTTACACGAGCAACTAATATTGCGCTATTTGTGGCAATTTTTACAGTCCATTCGGTTATTTTACCTCTGACTTGACATCACTGTAAACATAACAATGAACGTTATTCCCGTCACGATTTGGTTGCTATTGTGTTGCTGCCGCTGACAAGTCTGGCAACATCACAGCAGTCTGTTTTTTTTTTTGTTGCACTGATGTTGCTGTTGGGTTGCAGCTGTCAGAGGTAAAATAAATAAATAAATAAAGTGTGTAGCCCGTGTAAGCGCAACATAATTATTTTAGGCTAGAACAACGTTTCGCTTAATGTGATAAAATAATTATCAACTCTGTTCCACCTACGAATAATCGATTACCCGTTCGCTTCGTTGTTCAACTTTTATATCGATTTGATACTCCCATTGTTATGATTCGTAAATGAGTACTTGTTATCTACTGATCGTTTGTGCACAAAGTTTTAACTGTGAAATATCAGCAATATCGCAATCATAGATATTTGGCCCACAAATTATCAAAATTAACATTCCTGCAGGCAGACATTCCGGCCGAAATCTATGGTTTTAAATGGTCCAATATTTTGAGCAGCAGCTTGAGAAAAAAAAAATGTAGTTCCTAAGGACAAACATTGTCTAATGTTATGTAACACGTAATAATAACATTACGGCTGTTATAGATCTTTTTTCTATACTTATAATGAAATATTGAATTATCTGTGCCTTTGTTAGTGCGACGTTTCGCACAAGTTGCAGGTGAACTGTTTTAGATGGATTTTTGAAGGTTAGTGTGTAAGAGTATATTTTATAGTTATTTTGTATCAGCATGTAGAAGGTTCGCTCTGTGGCGGACTATTGTTAATTGGTATGTGGTGAGACTTTGTTGCCTGTACTGGAATACAGAGTACCTACTGTTTGAAGTTTATATATTTTACGTAAAACACTATTTGTTTTCGTCTCTACTGAAATGCGTTCCATTTTCGGCAACAAAGACTAAATAAAGTGCATTTGTTTACTAATATGTTTGTACTAACTTAGTTTCACGACTCTTTCATATTTGTAACATAAATATAGAGGTTGTCGTGCAGCCACGTCGAGTATATTGGCGTATGGGTTTTCCTATTGTTAAAATCATACAAAATATTGATTCGGTTAAATGTTTTTAATTGGTATATTACATTCCTGTTTTCATTATTCACTTTATATTTAAATCACGGAATCAAGTGTTTTTCTTTGCAATAAAGTTTATTGTATACAATTTATTTGTTTTACTTTTTATATAAAATTACGAAAACATTTTTAAATAAAATGATATTAAATATACAGCAGCAGTTAATAACAACGATGTATAATCTTAATATTAATGACTAGAATGCCTCTGGTTCGCAAATATGTACAGTTTGCCGATTGTCCTACCCTACGTACAGCTAAGTTAGAGGTGTCAAGTGACTAGTTATGTTAGTATTCGTACATATAGCTATGGTTTAACAACGTTATTAGCGCTGAAATATACTTCACAACAGCGGTATTCACAAAACTTGAGTAATATGAAATAAATATTTGTTTGTAATACAGTATCAATATATTAAATTACACATTTTCAGTACTTTGTTCAACAACACACCTTGCACGCCGTTATAGGTTGTTGGTCACAAACTTATAAACTCGTGAACGTTGATATTTGACGACAATACACAATCATACATCTCCATCGTATAAAACATTTACTTATTTATAGTTAACAACAATAATTTACACCGAAGCGAAGATACGATAGTTAATTAATAATAACCATTCAATATGGACGGAGTGGCGATCAAGAACAAAACAACACAAATTAATGGTTTTAAAATCTCACTAAACACGATTATTAAATGCATTATTGTACCGCTGAGCGGCCATGTTAATTCTCCAGCTTCCGATATCCGAATCACTTCACATTATATACAATCTTAGGTTTCCTTGGTCACTATGACCTACATTAAGTACAACAGCCTTTTTTCAATATGAACTCCTTAAGTCCGTATACCGGTCGACGCTGGCCTGAAGAAAGGCACCACAGTGGTTTCTAAGTCCGGGTTTCATCCAGTCAGCCCCACTCTCCTGCGGCCGCGCCATCGTTCGCAGGCGAGGGTTGTGGTGCAGTGGCTTCAGTAGTCTGATTCTCCTCCAGTTCCCCCGGAAGGTAATCCTTCCAACTCCTGAACAGGTACCTGGTGAACTTCCTCAGCTGCCTGAACTTGCAGTACGTCGCGCCTTCTGCCGACTGCAGCTGCTGCGTTTGAATCAGAAACCCCTTCTCTTTGAACGTTTGTTCCAGTTTCTCTCTCTGCAGACTTTTCCTGGATTTCCGCTTCTTTTTACTGAGGTCTTCTTTACTTAGAGCTGTGGTCTGTTCTTCCAGTTTTGGCTGCGACGTTGATGTTTCTGGTACGGTTTTAGCGTTTTTGCCTTGATTTGAGTCCCGTTGTAGATATTCGTAGCCTTTGTTTCCCTTGTTCCCCGTCCCGCTGTAATACCTGAAGTTGCCTCCTGAGTCCACTGATAGCATCTTCTTCTCTTGTAGCGAAGGTTTGGAGCCTCCCGTAAACTTGAACTTACAGATGCTGACTTCTGTGGTAGGTGTGGTGGAGTTGGTCTTGGTAGGCATCGGCGGGATGAATATCGCCGAGCGCTTCCTCTTGACGGGCCCCTGCACGGGGTTAGGGGATACCCTCTTCATCTTAGTTTGATCGGGGCTCCGCTTCGCCTCCTCCACTTGCTTAATCACTTTAGGGTCTAACAGTTCTGATATTTGCTTTAGCACTAATTTATTTTTGTTATCGTCTATCGATGAATTCTCTGACACTTCACTGACACTGTTTGGCGTCGACGTCGGCGCTCTGTTCTCGCCTTCAGCGGAGAAGGGGAGTTGTCCGGCGGCCGCTAGCCTTTGGTAGTACAGGAGTTGCGTTTGCAGAGCTAAGGGGTGCATGTAGATGCCTGCGTTGGGCCAGTACACGTAGCCAGGGAACTTGCCGTCACTGTCCGGACTGGATGTGGACTGCACGGGTTCTGACAGCGTGGGCGATATGTTCCGCGGCCGCGACAGGTCGGGCGAGCTGCTGGCGGTGGGCGTGAGGTTTGTGTTCCTCTGTATCACAGAAATCGCGTTGGGAGGATGCTCGGCTTTCGTCCCATCCTGCTCCGAGCTTTCAGCCTCCACTTCAGTCTTAACTTCAGGTAGCGACGAGTAAATGTTGCCGAACTTCTTCTGTATCTGTATCTTGAGGTCGTGCAAGTCTCGGATGCACAGGTTGAGAGGTTCGTCGTCACTGTGCAGAGGGCCCGCGATCGTGACGGGCGCTTCAGGCATCGGCTCATCTGGACTGGGGAACTTCGGTGGCGTCAGAGATTCTAGTCGCTTTTTGTTTTCTTGCGACAACTTCCTTTCTAACAAGCTGGAGATGATTTTGTTCTGTAAGTCAGTTTTGGGGCTGCTCATGGGCGGGTGGTCTCTGAAGGGAGGACACATGTTCAGTTGGTTCAGCCTTTCTTGCGAGGCAGGCGGCTGGCCGGGCACGACGGTGCCGTAGTTCTCGTATATGAGGTGACAGATGTCGGCCTTCTTCGGCTTACGTCCTCTCCTCGGCTTTGAGTTGTTGAGCGTCATCTCGCCCATGTACGGCAGGTCGTCGTACGTCACTATTTTGCTGGGAGCAATGGCGGGGTTCTTCTTCTTCCTCTCTTCCTTGCTGGGCGGCTTAGCTGCCATGTTGAGCATCGAAGACACTTGTGGCACGGTCAGCGTGCCCGTCTCATTCTGTATGCCTGCTAATCTTTGCGCCCAGATCTTGAACGTTTCGTTGGTAAAGTTGTTGATGTCAAAGTTTGGTTCTGCTTTGGGTTTCTCAGCTGGCTTCTGTTTCTGTTGCACTTGTTTAGCTGCGTTAGCCTTCTGCAGGCTCTGCTCGTAGTGGTCGAGGTACTCCTGAGGCAGCGCTTGGTGATGGAACTTGAGCTTCCATCGGTTCTTCTGTCTGTTGCGCGCGTGCTTTGGTTTGGGAGACTCCTGCTTCTCAAGACGCTCTTTGCTGGCTGACAGAAGCTGTTGACGCAGCAACTCCTTGTTCTCCGATGTCCTGGAAATAGAAAAAGATGTTCGATCAATAATTTTGAAGATGCTGCGTTCGGTAAATGAACAATCACGAATCTATTTGTAACATGTATGCCACAAAATTCCGTCTTTACACTCATGACTGAAAACACAACACAATCTCGTCTGGAGTTGGCAGGCGTTTGCACGATTACAGCGATGTTGTGCAAGTTTACGGCAGGCATTGAGAAGACATCACTATGACTCACTGTGGGCTCACTGCTATTGGGCATTGATATGCTGCAGTTGTTCAGGATATTCATGTCTAGGATTGATTTGAGAATATACAATCTCAACATGATAAATAATAACATTACTCTGCAAATACAAACTCGAAATAATGACTGGGGATCCTAGCAAAGATTATTTCATGTGCCCTAACCTCAACTCAACCTCATAGCTATAAGCTAGTGACACGGACCTATTCTGTTGTGCTCTGAGTGAATTCACAATCACAAAGAACGCATTGTTTGTAATAAGTTACAAGATTTAATTATTGTCGAAATAATAAGTTAGGATATCGGTAGGTAATTTAAAAAAAACCAGTAGATAATGATAGATGTTAGGTGGGGAAATAAATAAATAATGCAACCCCAATAATGCTTTCAAAGCAAGAGTGAACAGGCATCTTCTGGGCACGCTCGTTCCATCATAGACCTCATCCATCGCTTTCGAGAGCGAGATCGAGATCAAGAGCAGGCCCATTCAGCAATAAGTAAATAAATATGACCCTTTTACAACGCTTCATCTAGAAGACCTTTGCAGTGTGCCTAGTGAGCGTGTTACTTAAATATGTAGGAATAGTCTGAGACGAGAAGTATGGTGTCACTACCTGTGCTGCGCTGTGGGCGCGGGCGGTGGCGTCGGACACACGTCGCCGCACACCACGCGCCGCATTACTTCTGAAACAACAAACACTTAAGCTTTAGTTAGCTAAACAACTAAGGTTGGCAGGTGGTTCATTCATGTTCATGTCTGTGGCATCTTAATTCGTGTATTTCCTGAAGGGCTAGCATAACCAGCCTATAACACGGGATCCCTGTGCGGGTTGGCGGATGTTACTGTATGTCTTCGAATTATTGGTTGGGCCGAAAGGCTATAGGTACAGAGATAACAAAATATTGGGAGTGAAATTCCCGATAATATCAATACTAGACAGAACATAGGTAGTCAAAATCAAGTCCGAAAATTATGAGGCGCGGCGCTAGTGTCTATCTATCAATGATCAAAAGAAAATGCATTTTGAAAAATGTAGTTCCAAAATTTTCCGCCGGACTTCAGTGGTGGCGCGGACTATAGTTGTGTCTATTGCACAAAACAATGACTAATGGAAAGCAATTTGTCTGCTTTGGCTAAGTTTCAATATTGAAATAATTTGCAATCGATGTTATTGCAAAATGATGTATGAGCTATTATAGATCATTGTACAAATATGGTTGTCTGAATGCTACTGCCCACATCGGCCGACAGCGGGCGCGTGAGTACGACACACAGTTTTATTGTTGCACTGAAATATTAATACATTATTTGATATGTAGCCAGTGCATATTACTACAGGTATACCTAGGCCCCCTTAGGTAACAATATCTTATACCTACATGGGTGGCCACAGCTCAACTTGTCGCATGGCATATGATTTAGTAATGAGTTGCTGATTCTTATCTTGGGTTCGAAAACGATCGTTCCCTGGTTACCTACAACCTCAGGCTATTTTTCCTAAACATGAACCTACCTAGAAAACCACCAAAAAATATCTTATTATGTATTGTTTATTTACTCATTAACGAATTCGTGTATCTGATGACTGCCTACAAAATGATTCAATATCTACAGTTAAAATAAACAAATTGTTTAATGTGTTTTGATTGTAAGACGCGCCTACGTCACGTCAGGTAAAACGTAAAAAAGTGTAACGTAGTCTCAATCGTAAATCATTGGTGTTTACTACGCATGCGTACGAGATCCTCATCATCACATTAGGTAGGTACACTCCCGGTAATAAATCTTGTACAGAACTTATTTACGTTATGTTACCTACTGTTAGTGTAGGTAGGTAGGGTACCTACTACCTATAGGCACAACGTGGAAATTATACGTTGGTTTTTCCTGCAACTATGAGCCCAGGGAAAATGAAGTACTTATGTAATTATTTCAGCGCAGTGCAGTGCTGCGAAAAACAACATTAAATATTGCCGCATTCGCCAGAAATGAGTATTTCCTATTTAGTGTGTCGGAATTAGGGCATCGAAACTATTCTAACCGTGCTTATCTTAACCTCATGGCCGAAAATACAGCGTGTTTGTGTGTCAGTGGGTACGCCTCGGCAGAAGGCGTGAAACCCGAGGCGCTTCGAGTGCGGCCCGAAATACTCGCGCCGCGAATGGCCTGCGCGCGCGCTGCCGGCGCAACTGAAACAACGCGCGCGCATGTTTCGTAACAAGCTTTCAATTGATGCGACCTGTGTTGCACGAGGACAAGTCTGTTTTAAACGTAGTTACGTAGACTTTTTTGTATTTCGGAAGTAGCAACCTATTTGAATTATTTTAGTCAGTCTAAATCTAAAGGGATGCTCTCGGTATTAATTATAACATTTTTATTTGCAGAAATATACCTACCAAGACTCAACACTAGTCGGCGTATATTTTAAAATAAAGTAGGTACGTACCAGATTTAAAACAAAGAAAAACAAAAACATCTTCTAAACCTTATATTGGTAGACAACAAGCGAATTACCTACAGATGTCTAGCAAAATACAGAACTCACAAATACCTATTTAACTTCTTGAACGTTTTCCTTTCGGATTAAACAAAAGCTCGCAAATTTATGTAACCCTGTCACTCACAACTCACTAGTTCAGATAATTTTAACTGACTGAGCCAAAACAAGGAAAGGACATGACAATATTACCTAATTGGCTGTCAGTCTCACATTCATTTTTTTTTTATTCTCTTAATTTTAGCTGTAAGTCTTCCATAATAAATATTAGATACGTAAGCATAGGTACGGCCAGCCAGGTACCTACTCGTACTTTTACAAGCATCACCTACCTTATCTATTTTCATTAACCTACCTAGGTAGGCATTACAGTCAACTTAACTGTTCAAATAAATTATCAAGTTTTCACAAACAAAGCACGACTGTGGTGTATAACTGCGCGTGAAACCCGTGAGGAAACCAAATAATGAAGTTAGTTACAAATCATCCTAGTGCTGTCCGTTTATATACAACCACAAGGAAGTGGCAAATGCATGGAGGAGGGTGGATTTTACGGGTCGAAATATCCAGAGCTTTCTACGAACCCCTGACTAACTTAACCTACCCGTTAAAATTATTGTCTTACCTTCTAGACAACCGTCTTCTAATTTAAAATCAGTAGGTAAGTACCTATTTCGAATAAATTTAGTAATTTAATGATCTATGAACATCTGAAACACAATGAAAGTATCCACGACCACTGTGAATCACTCACGGTGTGCCTAAATCGAAACATGATGACACTCACAGACATGACATAACCCAGGAACTCAAGCCTGACGCATGCGCTGTGTGCGTGCCACACATAAAATAATGCCGAAGCGCAAAAAAGTAAGGAAATTGTAAGCAATGCGAGCAGTAGATATATATTAGGAAGGATGGGCGTGGGAGAGGAATTAGTGAAATAATTAACATTGTCAGAAACGACAGAACTGCCAATTAATGAGCGTGTTCGGTAGCAGGACATGAATACCAAACAGTGAGGCGAAGAAGCCTCACGTTTGTACCTACTCAGTAGTTACATTACAGGATTGAAAAAATCTAAAGTTTGTTTTGAGCCGAAAAATAATTGACTCTTTCAGTGGCCTTGTACGCTGCTTGCATAGGAGGAGGTAGGGACCTTCCTACGAGTAGCGGCGGGTGGTTTTAATATGAACCGTAGAAAAGCTACAAATCCTGTTTCTGCATTCCTTTTGTTAAACGATAACAAACATTATGCTTAGAAAAAGACAATTCCTCAGATAATGAATACTCAGAAAAGATGTAAGTAAATCGCGTTTAATTTGAATGCGCTTTTGTACCTACAGTTGAGGAGCGTAATTGGATATTATGTGTGGGTGTTATAAAAATAAATTGTTTATTCTGTAAATAGGATATTGCAATCACTTTTACACTTCATCAAATTAGGTATTAGATGAGTTCGGCCTTTCCTATCTGACAACTCTGAGAAGAAAGGCCGAAACAAAATCAGAGGTCACAGTCGGTAGTCTTGAAGTCCAGTTAAACCTTAATTATTATTTAATCTCGGCATTGCAACTTTTGTCTTATTCTCATCGGATCCCTCAATCCGACCCCAATTTGTGGTAAAAATTAGTGTAGAAAAAAGTAGTTAGGTTTTTTATTCCAGTTTAGCCTCTGTGTCGTAAATTAATGAACATCAAGGAACGACATTCTGAACTGCTACACCTAGTGTTTCGATTGAGTCTGCTACTGTGATTGCGCTGCGTGGGCGTCGCCTCTCAGCTCTCACAGTAATTACGTGCGGCTTCTTACGTGCATTATTACTGACGTGCGGCTTGTTTACTCAACACTTTCGCTATTCGGACTGTTAGCATTGCAGACATGGTCATCTGGCAGACAGGCACACATTTATCGAAGAATTTAATGAAGTTTTACAGTTATATTACCTACATAGATATCAACGCGTCCGTGATTATGCGATCCATTCATCGGCGGCAGATAAATGGAAGACAACGTCCTGAAAAGGGAAATTGTGCCAAACTTAGGTATCTCCTTAAATACCTATGTAGGTAGGTACTTATATTGAAATGAACAGAACAAAATACAATACAAATCAAGATACTTAATTACTAACTTAGTAGGTATCTGCTATCTTCTAGTTGGACGACAAAGTGAATCACGCCCGCTCGGCTAGCCGTGGCAAGCTGCCACCAAACACAAGGAAGGAATCCCAAACATAAAAATTGGCGCGCGTTTAGCACAAAACTGCTATAAATACCAAACGTTACGATACCGAATCCTGCAGATCCGAACGAGATATATTCGCACAAATCACAACAATATGAAATGAGTCATAACAAAACAGACTGGTCGGCTATAAAGTGTGCAGATACAGACGAACCCTTCGCTTTTAAGGCATTGGTCGGACGAGCGCTACATTTTAGGTAGATTATTATAATACTTATAGGTATTATTATTGTGTGGCCTTTTCAGCAGGCAGTTGAGAAGTGGGACCGATTCGTTTTAGTGTGACTGATACCTTTTTGAGCACCAAGAGCCGCGCACTAAACTTACAGCCTGAAATAGCTAGTATGAACTTATAAATATTAAATGTCATGTCAGCATTAGTCTCGTATACTCTCTCATTCATTACCTACAATCTGCAGTGCTATTCTGTAACCATCTCACCGTGAAACCTTAGGTGAAGTGAGCTCGGAGTGAGCAGTCAGTCCCTAGCAGCAGGTGGAATGACAGCTCACTTCAAGCTCACTTCACCTAAGTTTTCACCGTGAGTTTATTACAGAATAGATCGGCTGCTCTGGCACATCCGGCACATAACATTATGTAGACAAGGTAACGATTGCAATAAACTCTAACATTACGATGTGAGATAATGAAGTCATTGCTTATTTGTAGGTAAGCCTGGCCATGTTCTAACATACCTAATATTACTAAAATTTGATTGCCATTTCAATTTGATGAGCCATTTTTCATCCAAATCCGTTCAGTCGTTTTAGTGTGAAAGCGCAACAAACAAAACAAAACTCACTTTCGCGCTTATATAGGTCCTATTAGTTGAGATTAGGATTTGTGGAGGTCGCTTATCGAAGGCAACCGGACAAACCTCTACAGTAGGTACCTGTCTAGAAATGATAATTTAATAACAGAATACTAATGAATAATTTTTATTTGTTTCATAAAAAATAAAAACCCACTAGGCAGAGGAAGGAGGTAATCCTTTTATCATAACTTCCGCGTTAGTCAGAGCCATTTTTTTTTTTAAATGACTAGGACTAATTCCTACATACACTTAGGAGCTATTTTAAAGCAGGTATAGGTAAGGATTAACCTTAACTTTAGAGTTTTGTGCACATACAAGTAGTAGGCGGCCGATCATCAAATAAATATAGCCGTGATTGTTATGGATCCGCACCGGAGGCGTACGTGTAGGTACCTACCGACTGAATGAGGTGGTAATACAATAATTACTCACAAATGGACGGTTTCCTCAAAAGTGTTCAAAGTCATCGCTTGTATCTACCACAATAACAACAATAATAAGTAAATAGGTACGAGTTTCATAGTTTAACTAAACTGCGGTTTTGAATGTAACCACAATTTTTAAACCTAAGTTAATTTGTTCAGTTGCAGCTAGCAGTTCGAAAATTTCAAAGTATGTACTTAGGTAGGTACATACAGAAAGAAATACCAATTTAAGTAAACGTGGCTTGAGTGACGTACTATTTAGGTAGGTACTTGTCCTAATTCTGTGTGGTTTACCTACCATATAAGTTCATGAAATATAAATAATAGCTGTGCCTTCTAAGTTAGATGCTAATGAGAACGAAAAATGCCTACAGTTATTGTTATGGAAATTAAGCCTTGATTAGGAAAATCCCGACCTGTTTCGGAAATTCCTCGTTATTCTTTATTAAGCCTAATATATGTATAGGTAGGTAACTGATAAGTTTACAGGAAAATCCCAAAGATCTCCTAAAGGAAAAAAAACTTTTTTTGCCTCAGACTTCCGAAATTAAACAATTTTTCACTTAGGTAGTGTTTTTTTGGAAGTCGGTAGTTTATTTTTGCAAAAATGTTTTATTTTTCACTTTTCAGTTGTGGCACTTACCCCACACAAATTCGAATACCTACCACTATCTGCTAGGTAAATAACAGTGACAGGAAGTTAGTATAACATCATCCATAAATATAGACAAAATATGAAAAATACGTATGAAGCTAACTCAAAAACTACCCAAGCAAAGTTAATATATGGGACCACCTCCAGAGCATGCCCTTTCAAACAAAAAAATGATTTTGTGAATCGGTCTGTAGAGGTATGAAACAAAATAGGTATGCCCAAACATACAATAAAAATATAAAAATAAACACCCGAACCTTTTTTTTAAAGTCGGATAAAAATCATTGGACAACGTGAAATGGCTACCTGTGCTGATTATAATGATTAATTGGTACATTGGTGAGACCTCTCCGTGCCTCGGATGCATGCAGTTGGTCCCGGCTGTCATTCGTAGATCTTTGACACTCGTTACGGGTCAGTAGCCAGAAAGTTAGACAACCTGTTTGGTCAAGGGGTATCTGTTAGTGGGGCTACTCACAGTACCGTGTTACCTAACTGGGTTGTGGAGGTCAGATAGGCAGTAGCTCCATGTAAAATACTAGTATCCAGCTGCATCCGGTTAGACTGGAAGCCGACCCCAATATAGCTGGGAAAAGGCTAGGCAGATTGATATGTTAGGTACTTATACTCCTAGTCGCAGATTGAGTAAAGACTCCTCTTATACTGAAACTGGAGGAAATTCGTCTAATGTTGATCTTGATGTAACATCAGTCATTTAATTATCCAAATAAAAAGAGGCTCATTCACTTAATTATGTCGTTAATGTGGACAATTTAACTAAGTAACTCCACTGAACAAAAAAATTAAGAGTAAAAATGATAGTTCAAGTTCTGAAAAATCATAGCATAGGCTCTCTAACCAAAATATTGTAGCTGCAGACAACTATTCGCAATGATTTTCTCATAATTTTCTCACTACCTAACTACCCCACTATGTAAGTGTAAACTGTGTGTTGCCTCCCTCGCTCCTGACTCATCATCACCTACATTCGGTCAAGTGTTTACTCGGCGCTGTTACGTCGCACTGCCACACTGCCACTCGCTGGCAACCCGCCAGACATACGTCACTACGACGTCTGCTCTACCAGCAGGCCATGCGGCACATACGTTTTTACACAACTATATTAACAGTTCATTGTCCATAATTACGTGATTACGGGTTCTTGGCATTGTTTTCCAAGAATAGGTCACTCTCACTACAAATCAACTTTTCTTTATTAAAAGTGTCGTGAATTTTCCGGCAGGTGTCGGGAAACTTTATGGTGGTGACAAGGCGCCACCTGTCGCCTCGTGAATGAACCACGGGTGGCGCCAAAATAGTCGAGAAGTGCCAAGAGTTAATTGTGATGTTTGGCCGCTTTACGCCATCAATTTTACAAAATAATGGAACACCATATTGATGTTTTATTTGATTAATTTGATTTATATTTTGTTTAACGAAGAGATAACGAATGGTAATAAATAGTCCTTGAATTAACTTGAATTTACAAGAATGCAGTCCGAAATAAACGACAAACATAAATAACAACAAAAGTGGAGATTTTTATTATTTTAACTTTCCAAAAACTTGAGCCGAACCGCGGGTTAACAACTATTAATTTGAGATCGGCATAAAGGGAATGCTAATAGCTGCCTTGTAGGGCACAGCGCGCTGTGGGCATGAATCATATCGACGAGGCGTAGGAGACGAGAACTTATTTATGACCGTTTTGGTAACGAATTGCGAACAGTTGACCAAAACATGCGCCTATGGTCTTATTGTTTTACATAACAATATTAACTATCCGATATCCGACAGTTTATGGTCAGTTCCATTTTGGTTATCTTAGCAGATTAAGCTTTTAGGCTTTTAGTCAAATGGTGTGAGATAGGAGTTCTTGTTTGAGATTCCGACTTGACTGGAAAATAATCTGTCATTTTGGCTATAATAATTGCACCTAGTTAGAAAATAATAAATTTACTTTTTGAAAGAACACAATACATATATACAATTAACAAATCTGTTAATTTAGCCATTAGGTAAAGCGTTATGAAACCCTTTTATAGCCAATTCAATTTGAAAATCCTACACAAATAATAGGCAGAGCAGCGGACACTATGATCAATACTGAAATGTTCAGCCTACAGATTTCATCACCTAACATTTGGCAACTAAAAAACCCTGAAACCCAAAAAAGCGTGGCAGCACTCACATCACAACTAAGTATACAAATAATGGCAGCACAAAATCACCTCGGTCTCGCCGAAACGGGCCAGTGATAACAGAAGCCACCTCGATCTCTTTGTTTACTCAACGGTACGCATGCGTACCTACTGTTCGCAGCCGAGACAATTTGACACTCTCCGTATAAGGACTAGCGCACACCGGGGCTTTCTGCGGTAAGAACAAATGCACACAGCGTGATTGGATCTGCACACATGACACAGATAAAATAATGAAGCATCCGAGACGGATGTCAGCGATGGAGAAGGGAAACTCGGTTTAACTGGATGACATATGTGATAAAATTGACACTCCTCTTTCTTGTGTCTGAATTGGTGTTCAATGTTTGCATTAAATCGTTAGAGAAGGACGTTGGCTCGTGTATTTTGTCTCAAATTAGTGAAAAGACAAGAGCTGCTATTCTATAGATACATTGGCTCTGCGAGTATCACCCATCACATGTGGAAGAAATAGGTAAATAATACCATGCCGCATTACGCGTCTCTTGCTGACTCACAGTACCCATAGCTGTAATCTGCTAACACAATCACAGTCGGAGAAATCTAGTGATAAGCAGATTGACAAAAAGACAAAGTGTGTGATTTGAATAAACGTAAGTTGGTTATCAATTTCGTATAACATTTACTTTCCCTGACTGTACAATAACAGTTTGCGATATTATTCATAGGGGTTTAGTTATATTTTTACTAGAAATATTGCTAATAGGTATCTACCTACCTTTAACTGTGATAATGACGAGTATATAAATAATTCCGCCGACTACATTGTAACTTCTAATGCACTCAACAAACTTCTACTGCAAACAACAGATAACCTTCGACCTGCGGTTTACTTTTTCAGGGAAACATGATTAAGCAGCATGACCAATTGTTACTCATTAGCATTTAAAAATATTACTAAAAAGCATTCAAAGTTAATGTTTCATTTAAAAAACTTAGGAATAGAATAATTTAGAGTTAACTTTAAAGGCTAAAGAGTATTTTCGGCAGTAGTGACTGATAAATTAGGCTAGTTGTAGCGAATCAATAGGTACAGCGTATCACGCGTGATAACCGGGCGGCAGATAACTACCACATACAACTAGTTGGTACACAGCGCCTACTTAGATAATGGCACTACGTTACTTCAACTGAAGCACCGCTTCGTTAGATAACAAGTGCGTGTGCGCCGGTATCGAGACTGTTTGTTTAATTTCATATTTTAAATAATATTAAATATAATTATGTCAAGATGAAGTTACTACATTATAAATTTATAACATTTCCGAGTGATTATTAGCATGCATAATAAATAATAAGTGGCCACAACAGTATTATACACTCTAAGTAAAACCCAAAATGATGTTGTATTTACCTCCGCCTTCGGGTAACATCTGTGACATCCAAATCCTTTTAATTGTAGCACTTATAACACGAAACTTTTCATTGATAAACTGTTAGCGCGCGCGCATATTGTATCACAGTGGGCTCACAATGCAGTCGGTGCGCGACAGTTGCGCGGCGGCGTGCGCGGCGAGTGCGGCCGGTGCGTGCGGGTTGCGGAGGTCGCGAGTCGCGTACCGACTCCCGAGTCGCGAGTCGCGCCACTGCGCCCGCGCCGCTCTAATCTAAATACAGACAACGCGGCCCCAACCAAAATCGCTCGTATTACTTTCGGTTTCCATACGGCCTAAATTTAGAGGCCGCTCGCTACAGAAATAAAAACGTTTTTTACGTGTTTTTAGTCGGGAACAGAGAGCGTTTTTGCAGTGGCTGGTTGTGTGCCAGCGACGCGGCGCGCGCGCCTCGCGAAACCCGAGATTCGTGCCATATTTGGCAGCCGCTCGCGCGATCACAAACGCTTTTGGGTATTTAGTTTCGGCGCGGCCCGGCTGGCACCGGCCCCGACCGCCCGATGCGCGCGCGCTGCTAATTTCAGCCGCTTCCGTTGCGTTATCATCGCTCACTGATCAGGGATGCATTACCTGACGGCGACTAGCGTGCCATATATGGTATTCTCTTACAGGAATGTCACACCCGACCAGAGCGACCACATTCACAAATATGAATCACCTCCGTCCAGACAGCCGTATACATTTAGATATTCTGGATCCTAGAGCTTACGTCGCGTCGTTATTCCATTCATTTGGACTGAATTTTAATACAAAATGGGGTAATTAGCACATGTCTGTTATTTTCAGCTCCTGAACCTCATTCCCAATCAATCTTGAACATGTCTGATCTAACACACACGATGTATGTACACATTACTCATTTTTTTTCGCAATTCGAGTGTAAGAGTGATGAGGTCTGTTTATCAATACAACCGAATTATCATTTTACTACTGAATAATGAAATTATTCGGTCTCTGGCACAATGATATACTGTTCTAAATCGTTAAATTATATCCGTTTGACTTCTTCTCGCTTCAATTTATGATAACAGAGGAAGAGACAAAATAGAACAATGTTTGTGGAACGCATTTAATTATCAACGAGAATACCACGAGGTTACAAACTTACTGTTTCAAGAAATCGCGAATAAGGAAACAGCTGCAAACACGATTGTTAATTAATTAAGGCGACTCTACACAAAAACAAGTCACACATTTTTTTTCATGATTGCGTCACTGTACAATTTTCAACAGAAATATATTTGGCGTGGCGAAGTATTTGTCGTTTTCAGTTTTAACTTGCGTTGAATAGTAACACGGCTTTCTAGTTTTATTTTATTGTACGATCATAAATCGTGGAACGATATCAATTAAGCGATTCATTTGAATCAAAATAATTAACTTAGGTACCTAATTGCCGACGGTGTGCGCGCAGTCTAGTAGCGGGTTGACCCTAAGTTAACCATCTACCTTAGATGTACACTCAAGGAATAAACATGTTAAGCACCTTATGGTAAATTTTTACTCACCTAACTATTTTTCTTACTACATACATACATAAACTCACGCTTTCTTCCCATGGGGGTAGGCAGAAACTACAGCACGCCACCTGCTACGATCCTTACATACCTAGGTACTCCTTTTGCCTCGTTTACGTTCATACATCTGGTCATACACGCACGCCGGTTGCGAGTACTACGCACCTGTCCTTTCTGAAGAACATCACCAATAAGGTCAGTCCTCCTAGGGTCCCCTCCCGGCGCGGCGTTTCCATTCACATCTGCCTACTACGTCTTGTTAATATTTTGAATAAAATAACAAGTTCAAATTTTTATAATCTTTTTAGAAAAAAAAAAACTGAAAAAAGCCTTTAGGTCAATTTTATTAGCATTAAATTAAAGTTATTTTTCACTTAGTGTTTTGTTTTAAAGTTATTATTTTTCACTTTTTAGTTTTGGTATCTACCCCACACAAATTTGAATACCAATACGTTCTATATAAATAACAGTGACAGGAAGATTATAACTTATAACATCATCCACATAAACTAAGTGGGAAAAATACGTATTATTGAATCTAACTCAAAAACTATTTGAACAACCGCACCGGGGCGCAAGCTTTCTCTACCAAATGAAAAAAGAACTATCAAAACTCGGTTCACAAAGTGACGAACTATATCGATGCACATAAATAAATTATAAAAACACAGACGAACATAGAACCTCCTCCTTTTGGAAGTCGGTTAAAAAGGTAACATGCGCCCGCTATGTGCAATAGGAATTATGTTGGAGCTTGCTTACCTACTATATCTACAGAGAGTAGTATTTAAGAAAATCTAAAATATTTTTTGCTTTTTATATTTTTTACAAATAAATATACCTACTTACGTTGGTAAAATCTAATATTTTTGTGTTTAGTGGCGTGAAGAGTGAATGCCTTGATTGGCACCATTTCAAGCACTTCGCTATTCGTTGTTCAATCCGTAGATTCCGCCGAAATTCAACATTTTATTTTTATGATTATTTTAACCGTCGGAATAATCTTTTCCAAGGCTTTGCTCATTTACACTCCGACGTGTTTTATAATTAACGGAGAGATTTGGACTTAATGAACTTTATTTTGACTGGAATCCAAAATATATTTAAGTACCTAGTAAAAATCATGAAACAAAAATCATAAAAGAACTTACTTTTCGAGTCACGTTTGAACACACCACACGAAGCATGCGATTCATCAGTGATGCTGATGAGACATCTGAATAATGACTTGATATGATTGTAAAACTTATCATTATTATTATTATTCGTTTATTTATTTTTCTAACATATAAAATACATTTTTAATTTTTTTTTTTTAAAAGGGTATAAAAAACATTTTAAAATATAAAAAATAGTGTTCCGCCGGTGTCGGGAGCAGGGTCCAAGCTACCGGTGGTTAGGGCTGCAGATATAGGAACCTCCTCACAATACGAGCCGTATCGAGAAGTACTGCCTTCTGAATCAGGCCCTTGATCCAACCGCCTAACGAGAGCCTCGAGAGATGTTGGTCGAGGCTTTCGGCCATCAGGCCATTGGCCGTTACGACAATCGGCACAATGATAATAGCCGAGCTCACATTCCACATGTCGACAACCTCGTGTGCTAAGTCGAGATATTTTATCAGTTTCTCTTTCTCAGCTTTCACGAGGTTCTCGTCATGTGGAATGGTAACATCAACTATCATTGCGCGGCGCGCTAATCGGTCTATCACCACTATATCAGGCTTATTGGCAACAATAGTCCTGTCAGTAATGATAGACCGATCCCAGTACAACGTGACATGGTCATTTTCGAGAACTGGGTCGGGCACATACTAATAGTACGGTACCTCAGAATCCACAAGTTTATATTTCAAAGCAAGTTGCTGGTGAATTTATTATTATAATGATTAATGTGCTACCAAGAACAGATAAGGTAGTCTATTATTTGTAGAACACCTAAATGTGAGTGTAGAACGCAAACAACCAAGTGGTCGCACTTAAGTAGGTATCGTCTCTTATGTGATGGTCTAAGGTATAAGCTTGAACTGCCGGTTAACGTGCCCAACGAGCCGCAGACTGTAGCCAAGTCCACTATTCAGAAAGTAATGGTGAGAAGGGGTCACGATCCTCAATAGTGCAGGACCGACTTAGGGAGGATAAATTAAACCGGTGTCTTATCGACAAGTCAGGATCAATAACAAAACCTAGTATAAGTATTAAAATGAATGTAATGGTTCTGGTCGCCGGTGGTCGCAGCCGGTCGCCGCCCACTCCTCACAAACTGACCCAGTTCCACCAGTAGGAGTTACACTCGCATTTAGGTGTCAATTATTTTAATTAGACGCATACATATTAATGAGGTGTCATGAATAATAAATAATTGCAGCCTTTTATGAGGAAACTAATCGTCGCAGCATGTCGTAGGATCTGTCGCAGTTGACAGTGTAATATCTTTCTCTCCGGCAATTTAATCGTTACAGAACTGACAATTAATATGTAATGTTGGCAATGAGACGTGAAAAGTGCTAGGTAAATATTGAGCGGCTCCAAATAAATACAATAAAGGTATTACAAACATTTTGATTACACGCATAATCATTGCAGCCATGCATAAACCCATAAAAAAACTATAAACTTACTCTAGATGAAAACAAATCGTATTCCTTGCGAAAATGTTATCGTTGAGATAAATCTCCTTACATCGTTATTGCGCTATAAAAATTGTAAATAGACACGTAATAAGTGAGTGTAGGCCTTTCACTGCGCCAGCGCAACTCGCGAGGCGTGCCACTCAGCCGCCTGCCCACACCCCCGCTATGAGTTCACTGCGAGCCCACGACACTGCACAAATAGCTTTTGTAATATCATAATGTCTAATCAAATAGACACCCGGAGAGATGTAATCGCTGCCAGTGCATTCGATACCACGAATGTTTACATTCATGTTAATATCTGCCGCGACAATAATAAATGGTATTGAGCGAAAATTTACTTCTGAGCATTCATTAGAGTGCCGTAATATTATTATTAGTCACGAGAGGTAGTTCGTTCGGCACCTCGCGTACTTGTGCGTAACTCATAGCCGACACTATTTTCTCATTCTATTTCTATTTTAGTTTCCGCGGCGCCATATCACTGTGAGAAACTTTTAACACTCTATTATTTGTCTGGATTTGTGCCCGGTTGATGGCAAATAGGCTCGCCCCCTACTACATGGGACTTAAACATAACTGGCGAAATGTGGGTGTACCTAATAGGTATAGGTACACCTATGCCTAACCCTTCGGGCTTAACAGGCGTGATGTTATGTAGGTATGTGTTATTAAATAAAAACTAATTTATATTTCAACAAAATAATGGAGTAAAATAGTACGAATAACATCTATTTTGAACGCCCTTGCATTGCCTATGCGGTCGCTAACTCGCTACCCCAAAGCGGCAACTGAAAATTATTAAATTTTTTCATGCATTAAAACAATTCCGTCCCACATGAGGTCTGTCACGACTACTCAACAATACTTCATTGAATTCTACCAATTATAGCGGTGCGTGTTATTGATCGGCCGTGTCACCTGCGCCCACGCCGGGTACATTAGCCCATCGGTCCACGAGCCCACACCCCTGACAAATGGATGTACAGTAGACTATCAACTTGAATTGTTCGTATATTCAAATAACAACTACCTATTATTCATTGTAAGTTCTATGAAATGGAACACGGCAGATTTACGTAGTGTGTCTATCCACTAAACAATTTATTTAGGTATCTGACTGTACTTCCATAGAGGCGATGTAATGCGAGCTGACAGCCGATGATCGGCGATTATAACAATTGATATTATTGAGACCGGTTCGGTTCTATTGTCTTTTTATTATGATGAATAGGTTCTGTGAGATGTTTCGTCACGGTGTTTTATTGCGGCCTCGGGCTGAACGAACTTTTATTGTATCTAAAGGATTGAATCTAGCCTCCTTTCTATTACTTCAGCGAAACTGTAATAAAATAATACCTATTTTGTTGCAAAGAGTAGGCTAGGTACCTATTTTCCCCATTAAGTAGGCAAGCCATGATTTTTCCTAGTTCGTGAGGCTAGGTATAGGTAGAGGCGCTCGTTCAGGTATAGGTTAGTCAGTTGACATGTTTACAGTAAGTCGTCCGTAATTATAATAGTAGTCTATGATTTATACAGAAGAAATTACGTCAGCGCCACAAACCATTTCATTAATTATGACGTGTACCTAATAAACGCAAATCACCATGACGGACACCACCCGCGGCACCCGCATCATCGGTGGCGTGACTAGGGTTGCCATTTTCTTTTAATATCAAATATAGTACTTTTGAAGCCACCTGTAAAAATATGTATAGTAGATGACGAATAAATAAAAAATATACAGGCTGATTGGAAGCTGGGTGCAAAGCTTTAAGGGGAAGATAGTACAGACAATTTAGAACCATTTAAGCCATGGTTGTCTTAGACGAAGTCTTACCATTTTTTTTAACCTATATTTTATGTTTTTTTTCGAATATTCCCAAATTTTTAACTAAACTGCTTGTTATTGGCCAAATTAAATGATAAATGAATTAATTTTTATTTTATTTTATTAAAGTAATGAGTAAGAAATCTAGCAAAACAAGTGCTAGGCTTCTTTGTCGTTAGACATTTTGTTTACAGACATTTTAAGTTCACAAAAAAAAAAAACATAAATACTTTTTGTAAACCTTATAACCTTAAAAAAAATAGTAAGACTTCGTCTAAGATAACCATGGCTTAAATGGTTCTAAATTGTCTGTACTAACTTCGCCTTAAAGCTTTTCACCCAGCTTCCAATCACCCTGTATAGGTATGTAGGTAGGTGTCAAAAACCTTTTTATTCTATAAATGAATATTTTTGCTACTACCTTTACTTTTTGAAGTGAAAACTTCTTTAGGCGCGTTGAGCACTTTTTGTGTGGGTCTATCTGGCAGGCCCCAACGAGATTTATCAACAGGTGATAGGATTACATAAGGACATTATTTTGTACCTATAGAAAATAAATAAGATATAATTTGTACCTGGTCAGTTTATGATTAAATGACGTTTATACGAAGTGTCTTGCTAGCGGGCCCCTTATGATTATTTTTATTGTTATTATACTTTCAGATCGCCCAGTAGTGCTCGGAGTTAGAAACTATTATGTACCTTACAAACCCAAAATTTCGACTTTCTGTGAGCTTATACTTTATAAGATATTCGTTAATTAGGCAAACGACCAGCCAGCGGGCCCCTTTTTTAAATACTACTCTTTTATATCATACAATAGCATTAGGAGCTTGATACTATTATGTACCTTACAAATCCAAAAAATTCAAGTTTCTGTGAGCTATACTTTAGAAGATATTCGTTACTTAGACAAACGTCCAGCCAGCGGGCCCCTTTTTAAAATACTACTCTTTTATATCATACAATAGCATTAGGAGCTTGATACTATTATGTACCTTACAAATCCAATATTTCGACTTTCTGTGAGCTATACTTTTGAAGATATTCGTTATATAAAAAAGTATTCAACCAAAACGGACCCAGTTAAATTTGCGTTTGCCTACGTACATTACATTACTAAATAATTTTTATGTTTGCGGATTTTTTTACAGGAAAAGGACAAAATAAGTATTAATTTGCTGTAATGTAATAAATACTTAGTAAGTATCGTAACATAAATGTGTCTAGTTTGTGTTCATTTTGTAGGCAACTTATAAACAATTTACGAGGGTACTTGTGAAGTTTTAGACTTAAGAGTAGTATTTAAAAAAAGGGCCCGCTGGTTGGACATTTGTCTAAGTAATGAATATCTTCGAAAGGATAGCTCACAGAAAGTCGAAATTTTTGGATTTGTAAGGTACATAATAGTTTCAAGCTCCTAAAGCTATTGTATGATATAAAAGAGTAGTATTTAAAAAAGGGGCCCGCTGGCTGGACGTTTGTCTAAGTAACGAATATCTTCTAAATTATAGCTCACAGAAACTTTAATTTTTTGGATTTGTAAGGTACATAATAGTATCAAGCTCCTAATGCTATTGTATGATATAAAAGAGTAGTATTTTAAAAAGGGGCCCGCTGGCTGGACGTTTGTCTAAGTAACGAATATCTTCTAAAGTATAGCTCACAGAAACTTGAATTTTTTGGATTTGTAAGGTACATAATAGTATCAAGCTCCTAATGCTATTGTATGATATAAAAGAGTAGTATTTAAAAAAGGGGCCCGCTGGCTGGTCGTTTGACTAATTAACGAATATCTTCTAAAGTATAAGCTCACAGAAAGTCGAAATTTTGGGTTTGTAAGGTACATAATAGTTTCTAACTCCGAGCACTACTGGGCGATCTGAAAGTATAATAACAATAAAAATAATCATAAGGGGCCCGCTAGCAAGACACTTTATAGAAACGTCATTTAATCAAAAACTGACCAGGTACAAATTATATCTTATTTATTTTCTATAGGTACAAAATACTGTCCTTATGTAAACCTATCACCTGTTGATAAATCTCGTTGGGGCCTGCCAGATAGACCCACACGCACTTTTTGGGTGAACAAAAATCATGGAACTCGCGTCATCGTCACCGAACGCTTTCCATGAGCTATATGTATACTGTGTATATATGTACTTTTTGGGTGAACAAAAAGCGTGAAACTCGCGACATCGTCACCGAACGCTTTCCATGAGCTATATGTATAGGTACCTACTGTGTATATAATTATGTGTACTTTCTGGGTGAACAAAAGCGTGAAACTCTCGTCATCGTCACCGCACGCTGTTTTCACTTTATCGGCAGTCCCCAAAGACTGCCCCGCATGTTTTATTTATGTCTCTTTTTACACTAAATTAAGGTTTCAAAATACCATTAATTCCGCTTTTATGAGATTAATACTGGTCCTATTGTGATCATCTCGCCATTTTGTATTGAAATAAAAATATAAGTAGTAGTTTCGCGTACAATATTTTTTGATTTTAGCTACTTCTTTAGACAACTCTAGAGAGCTATGTAAGTTTGGTCGTAGGTTGTATGAAATTTTCATGCAACAACGAAATATCATGTAGGTATTAGGTACCTACCTTGATTAATATCAATAAATAAAAACAACGCATCGCAAGGGTCATTTGTTACTGTCCTTTTTCTAGCCAGTGAGGTACCTATTATGCATTACCTAAGCATCAATAAGCTTATCTCATAGTAATTACCTACAATGTTTAGGCCAGAATTCAGACCTAACGACAAGGTACCTATTATTAAGTGTCTCAGTACCTATTCATCTCAATACAGTGAATCTTTTAGCAATAAAAATAGCAGACTACCCACGCGGGAAAACTTGAGTGCAGCATTGTTTCCGAGCTCTCCGCCTGTCCGCCCACCGCCCGCCAGAGAGGTGCTCCAATCATTTGTGTAATCCGAACATAAAGCATTACTAGTAGAACGTTTACTTTATAATTGAGAAGCACTTTATGAATGAATTAATTCGTAGGATATTTTTAGTGTGTTACAGGTGAAATCAGACAACTACGGTATTTATTTATTTATTACGTTAGGGAAAACAAACAGTAGTATATTAAACATAAACAGAATAATCTTAATCATTTTCCACAGATTACTAATAATATATAATAAAAACAAGCTGTTAGCAAACGTTAGCTGTAGCAGGGCTAACTTAATGAAAAAGAAGCTAAACAGAGAAAAAAAAACATAAACAATATTCTAAAGATGTAAGTACAAACACAAAAGAATCATGAAAAAAAAAAAAAAAAAAAAAAAACAAAACATGCGCGATGTATTAATAATTGCCATAACCATTGCGTAAATCTTATGGAGCCTATGGAGCCTACTGCCGTTCCTTTAGAATTTTAATTATATGGTATGGTATGGTATTTCACTTTTGTCTCTATGTTGAACAACGGCAACTTCCACAGGCCGGGGTGACCAGTTAGATAGGTAACATCTGATGGACATCCCTAATTAAGTATCTTATGGATCACCATTAGTTATCAAACTGATTATCACAATATCAGTAGGTATCTAACAAAACTTTTGTAGTTACGGGTCGCGTTCTACAATTTTTGAGGCTAAGTACCTACAAATTAAATATAGAGTTTTATAACTCGAACTTTATTAATTATCTACGTAAGTTAACGCGAGTGATGAGGGAAGGACTTTAAGAACCAATCGTGTTGTAAAATAAAATAAAGCTTTGACCATGAGTAAGTATAAATAAGTACTCAAAAATGTTAAGCAACGAATGCCCATCACCAAGTTTGAGATGTATGTAGCTCTAGTTTCATAAAATAAAATGATCTCCAAAAATGATGTGCACATAAATTAATTTTAACAACCATGTATAACCAAGACTGTGCCGTGGGTAGACAGAGTTACCGAAGGGATTAGGGCTTCGTGGGTGGCCCTCGTTCATCACAACGTCAACAAACTGACACGACAAGGTGAAACACCCAAACATTGCTTCAACAGCTATATTTATCCAAAAGAGGCTCCTATATCAGATAACCGAACGATCATAGAACGTTATAGTTTATGGCTTCCTACGTGATGGGCCATGGCACTTGGATCGTGGGCCAGCGTCCATCATTAGCTGGCACGCGTTGGCCAAAACTGTGGCCCACGCTGCACTACCGCAAAAACGTACGCCATATTAGTAGTTATTATAACGACATGTGGCTAATGTGGGCTCCGCTCGGCTGTAGGCCTGTTAGTTATTGTTTTACTGCGGGAGGGGCTAGCTTGTTGGCTGTCAAAAGAATATTATGTGAAGGAAAAAATCGTCAATGTAAATTTTCCGTAAAAGACTAGTACCGATAAATTAGGGCAAGATCAAGGAAAATGCTGAAAATTAGAGGAAATTGTAAGCATATCTATCTTCTTATCTCGTTGAAAAGTAAACCAGACAGAAGTATTTAGGTTAGGTATATCTTTAGTAACATCAGATTACATTCACTGAGTAAGTAAATATTTTGATAAGCGAGATCTTGTATTGAGTAAGATCGCAGAAAAGAAATCATTAGCATTATCCATGTTTGTTTTGTTTCACCGTTTCCTCAACTCTCAAGGGCTGTTGCGAAGTCGCGTAATAATTGGCAAACCACCAACTACACACATTTTATATTTCATTAAGTCAACGAATGCTTGCAATGCTCACGTCATTTCGAGAACCATTTGTAAATAAGAAGAAAAACAGTTTTCTTTTCTTTTGGAATGTTTATGAACTCAGTAAGAGGAGATTGCTTGTTAGTTGTTATTTACTGCTACTTGTGGGTGTTGCGTTCTATCCATTCCCACCAATAGATACCTACCTACGTACCTACCTAAGTAGGTGGCATACGGCATACCTATTTTACAGGACGTAAAATAAAATCACCGGCGAATTGCATGTAATTAATGGAAATAAGTAGTTGGGTGTTTGTTTTATTAATCCTTTGGTTGGGGAAACTTCTTACGTTTTTCACTCAAAGAATTCCTCAAAATGAGATCAGTCAGGAAAGGTTTATATTTACGGACGGGCAAAACTGGAATTGCGCTCAAAACAGACACAATAATATTAAAGTAGGTACCTAGTTATTCACAAATATGGAATGAAATAAAAATATAAATAGTGGTTTAACCCGTCAAAATTCACCGAGACAAACTTGAACAATTTTCCAGCTTATTTCATAAAGACATTCTGACTTTGTCTTAATACGCTATAATTTATTTAAATAACTCGCCATCGCCATCAGAGATCGATGAAAATACCATATTGGCACGATCCGGCCTGCGCGTACGCAGCTCGGGCCAAAACCAGGAACCAATAAATATAAATACATTTTAGTTGTTGCCCCAAAAGGCCTAGCGGCCTCGTCCGTTGTTTCCTTAAACCACTTAAACTGCACAGAATAGGGCTGCGTTGTGTTCTGAGTATCGTATCTTGACGCTTTCGTTGTTCCGAATAAGCGGTGCGATTGTGCACCAATATGGGATATTTATGAAATAATTTCGCTTCGGAATCAATGACCAGTTTGATGGTGTGTTTCGATGGCCAAGGTGTGGTTTATTAAATACAGGCTACTGATCTGGGTTAGCACCTAAATTGATTGCGTGAGTGTATTCCACTGAGAAGTAAAACTTCTTTCACTCTCATCATCCCAGCTGGTTTTCATGCTCTATTGACGCCACTTATCTTTCAGCACTACTATGCTGTTATATATATATATATATATACATATATATATATATATGTAAAAACAAAATAAAAAAGGAGCATATAAAAACTAACTACGGCGATATTTAAAAAATACTACTGAACATGAAAAGAAGCACTCCAATTGTCCAGAGCTTTTCAGCCACGTTAATCTACGGCAGCCCTATGAATATAATTATGCGCTTCCATTGCAATATGGCATCTTTTATAGACATTCAGACAGGCCATCTCATTACTGACCTGTTGCAGTTGCGAGTCCTGTGTAGCTTTATATTTTTTGATTCAGAAGATACCTTTGACCTATCTTTAAGATACCTTTGAAGACCTTTTTAGGTACGTATTTTTCTGTACATAAGTGGTTAAGTAGATAAATAAATAAATAATTAAATAAGATATACGCTTGTCGCGAGATTTACCTATGTACTAACTATAGTGTTGCTTGACATACATACTTATTAAACATAAGTAATTCTATGAAAGAAAATGTCTCCTATAAAATATGCAAATTGGTTGGTTTGATTTAATTTAAAGTTTATTTTTGCATAAAAGCTTGTATTTAAAAAGTTTTTTTACCATTTATTAAATATAATATTGTATATAAAAGGACTTATTTTATTATTTCGCTAATGCTGCACCGGTTGACGTTATCACGTCAACGGCGACTGTCGCTGAAAACCAGCGCTAGGGCTCTGTCTCGCATGGGTTCGCAGCATTATGCTGAGCGATGGCCGTTTTGCGTGGATGTGGCGCATATTTTTTCCCCCAAATTATTATTTTCGTGTTTTCTTTCTACATCAGTAAATAATAAATAATAATAATAAAAAATGGTAATTATAATGTGTCAGTTAGGTATTCGTTCACCGTATAATATTTTTTCCATATATTACTTTCAGTAAAGCCTTTTTTAAATCGTGTATGTTGTTTATTTCTTTAATTCGTCTAGGGATCTTATTATAGAACTATTGTATAACGAGTAGTGCTATGTGTCTTAGCATATATTATATCTCTCTGTTGCGTCGTTTAGATCTCAATGTCTCAAACAGATGGAAGTTAGATTTGACAAATACCTACTGCTGTCTTAAAAATGTACATAAAGGGCTTAAGCCAGTTCTCTGCCTACCTTTTTACCCTACTATGTTATGGTCGACTTTTGGTCTAGCCAGATGCCTGTGGAGTGCCTTATATTATTATGCACTTTGTATTTGACTGACTGCATCAATTGCAATCCTCAATTCCGGAAGTCGCATTGAAACCTGTCTTATCTTATCCTATTAACTCTTCAATCAGATTTGAGGTTAAATTGAAATGATAGTGAATACAAAAGAGCACCTTGGGATACATCCAAATATAGAAGGAAGTGAACAGCATCAATCAATCTGTATACCAGTGCTGCCTGCCAGCCAGTGATATCATTGTAAGACCAGATAAGGGTAACATTGACACTCCATCTTCGGCTCTCATTAAGTAGGTAGTGCGATACCCGCGCGATGATCTGCACTCTAGTTCACGTTACGCAACAATTGGCTGCTTCGTCTACGATGCGCTGCACTCTACGCGACAATTGGTTGCTGCATCTACGATGAGCTGCACTCTACGCGACAATTGGTTGCTGCATCTACGATGAGCTGCACTCTACGCGACAATTGGCTGCCGCATCTACGATGAGCTGCACTCTACGCGAAAATTGGCTGCTGCGTCTACGATGATCTGCACTCTACGCGATAATTGGCTGCCGCATCTACGATGAACTGCACTCTACGCGACAATTGGCTGCTGCGTCTACGATGAGCTTCACTCTACGCGAGAATTGGCTGCCGCATCTACGATGAGCTGCACTCTACGCGACAATTGGCTGCTGCTTCTACGATGAGCTTCACTCTACGCGAGAATTGGCTGCCGCATCTACGATGAGCTGCACTCTACGCGACAATTGGCTGCTGCGTCTACGATGAGCTGCACTCTACGCGATAATTGGTTGCTTTGCAGTCAACGCTTTTGATACGGATGTAGATTATTTGTGATTTAAATGTAATCTGTCGAAGGAATAAAATGATCTAATCCATTTGGAGAAAAACTTAACACTTAAGGATTTGTCGTCGAATTAAGGCTCGTGCAGACCAGCGCGACGCGACTCGAACAATACAATTTCCAAGAAAACTTCACGATAAAGGTAACAATAACCGGTGTCGCGTCGCACTGTCACGTCGCGCTAGTCTGCACGAAGCTTTATATTTCCACCATCACCTATAAATTGGTGCTAGTTTGTAAATCTGTTGATTATACATATTTACCTATTATACCTACCTACCTTTACATGTACCTAACTGTCAAAAAGCAACAGTAGATGTCTGTAGTCTGCTGCTGCGTTCATGAGTATGGCTTAAACTAATATGTAACTAGAGACGCCTATTACCTTTAGATTTCCATTTGTTTATAATACGAGTATCACCCACTAAATCTGTACCTATCATCCGTTTTCATGAAATCTATTTTACACCGAGCACCAAAATCAACATTGCTCTCGCATTGTAACGAGGAACAGTGACTCAATTCAGATTCTATTATTATCTGAAAACGGTGATCCAGCTTGTAAACATTTCTAATTGTAATCTCTGAAATGTATAACGGCGGATTTAAATGGATTTAATGAATTACCTACATTAACATTGTTTTGTGCGTGTACTCTTAGATGGTACTATAGATCATGCACTATATCTAGAGAATTGTAGGCGTTTCACTTTATGTTTAAGTGCAAATATTTAAGACTGACTAGGTTTGTCAGTGTAAAAATCTATGGGAATTCAGATAATCGATTTACTTACTCGGTTGCGATGGAAACCGATCACTGTAACTCACGCTTCTGATCTATGCCTGTCACTGCTCTAACAATTACTTAACAATCTAATTATTCAAATAATCTGATAAAACTGCAAGACAGATGTCATGTCTGTAACTTGTGCGTCTAATGGTCCAGTAATAGCTGCGCGTGGGCCGCCTGTGGCTGCATAACGTTATGCCTCCAATTAGGCGCTCAAATGCTAAGCTATACTAAGTAAAGGAAATCATTTCTATGTTAATGTAGAGGGCTCGAGATAAACCAATGCTTGTAGCAACTAAGTAGATAGGTAAAGTTGATATTTTACATCAGTTTCTCAATAGTTGTGCTGGTAGTAAGACGTCATTTAGGAGTCCATTGGGGAAAACCACTCCTAGTTGAAGCCTATTTCACACCACGCATAATTATATGATGAAGACTTTGGGGTAGGTGTAGGTATCTAGATATTCCGTAGTCATCAGGCATTGGTGGTCCCGGATTCCCTTAACTCAGGGGGTATTGCGGATAGCTGATACACCTAAAGTTTGAAATTTAAAACAATAATATTGAAGAGGTTCGTAGGGTTGCTATAGAAACATAATTTATTTCTACAATGGATAATCCATCACCAGTCCGAAACCATCTGGCCCTATACTTAATTACAAGATCACTAGCTAAAAAAAATCAATTTGTCAGCCAGAGGCGTGCTTCAAATAGCGTGCTATATTCAGCCATAATACGCTGTGTTGCCAACATTACGGACCAAAGCGCGTGTTTTTATTGTGTTTATTGTAATAATTATGCTGAGCGCACGTGGGAAGCACCCACGGCGTTGTGAATCACATTGTGCACAGATATGGGCAACTTATAAATAATATTGAGCAAAAACAACGACGGATTGATTAGTTGATAATGTGAGGCAGTAAAATGTGTTAATGTTTTGTAATGAGCTGGTGTCTGCACTATATTACTTGTCATACGTGATACGTTTGACATCCATAGGTAATTTATTAACTCTCTGAGTAGGCGACGGGTTAATGTCTTGTCCGTTACGGTCTCAAGAGTCTTGTAGCTGTCGTCTCAAGAGCTGTGTTAATATTTCGCGAACAAAATAAGTAAGTAAGTACCTAAGTACTTACTTACCTAATACAATAATATGAATATTGCTAGGTAATAAGGTCACACAACAATTTCGCATTCACTTTTACAAAGTGAAACCTTAGATAATTATGTCTTTTAGTTGACTAAATTTGAGCAATAGATACAATCCGTTCTGACGCTCCACGTATATGTAGGTACTTACTACTTTATGTGTGCCTGCCTACTGTATAATAATATAAATATTATCATTATGTATTAAATTAATCATTATTATGAACACTTTATTTTTCAACGATGCAGAAACTGGAACATAATTTATTATTTAATTAAAATAACTGAAATTCCTTCAAAACGGTTCCGTATATGCTAATGCTCACGTTTAATATGCATAGTTTATACCTATGTATAGCTAAGCTATGTATGTGCAGTTACATTCATGTCGCAGTCTCATTACGATCGTCGCTTGCGCAGGTTCACCCACGCTTATCTTCCAGCTAATTATTATAAGCATTTTCCTAGCTTTCCATTTATGTAGGTGATAAGAATATACACACATCAAAAGTATCTAGGGATCAAGTACATTTTTAACTATATAAAATTATCCAATAAATATTTACCAAATCTAGTTTTCCAGACTGGCTTCTTACATTAATTCCTATGTTTAAGTAAACAACTTATCCCTACATTTTGTAAAAATTTAGAAAAATTGCATTTTTTGCAAATTGTGGGAAATTAATCTAAAGTTATTATCATCAATTAAATGGCAAACAAAGACAAAAATGAGGATTTATAATGTTTTTATTGTAAAGATAAAAACAATGAATAATCTGTGTTTCCACCATTGACTCGAATCACACAATCACAGCTTTGCTTAAAATCAGTTCATCAAAATCACATTGAGGAATGGCCGCCCACATTCTTTCTAACAAGTCAAACAGTTGTTATGGGGTATGCACGGCATCCATAGGTACTCGGCAGAGCTCTTTTTTGAACCATATCCCGTGTGCTCAATTGGGTTGAGGTCCAGCGATTGAGCAGGCCACGACAGAACGTTGATGCGAGCATCGGCAAGAGTGCGTGTTACGACTCTAGCCGTGTGTGGACGCGTATTGTCGTGCATTAGTCGAAACGAATTACCAAACCGGCTTTGCATAAGGAACATCACGTCTGAAACAATCATCTCCGCATAAATCTGAGCATTTAGGTTGCCCCTGATCCAAATGAGATCGGTTCTTCCACCGATCCAAATACCGGCCCAAACCATTACTGTTCCCCATCTATAAGAATGAATTTTCTGACATAATTTCAAACGTTCTTGACGTCCTGAGTTCCTCTAAACTCGAGTACGACTTGTATTCTGCCTCATACCGAAACAAGATTCATCGGAAAAGCAAACACAACAAATCAAAAATCAAATCAAATCATCTTTATTTGTGAACACAGGTACTGAAATAAAGGTCTTATACAACGCTAGTCTTCTTCCTCGCAATTGCTGTGTTCGCGAGCCCATTGTGAACGGGCCCTACGATTGCGAGGTGCTATAGGTGGAACTCTCAGCGGCCTTCAGCATGTCGATTCCCGTAACCACTTCACCGTGAAAACATGTGAAGTGAGCGTGGAGTGAGCTGTCAGTGTCATCTCACCCTGTTGGAATGACAACTCACTCCACCTAAGCTTTCACGGTGAGATGGTTACAGAATAGCACTGCAGGAACGCAGACCCACATCACGTAAACGATTTCGGATATTTTGTTCGCTTATCAGCAAGCCTGAAGATCTGTGAAGCCTCCCAACATCATCGCAGTCATGGTACGATTCCGTCGAGCAGTATTTTGGATGTAACGGTCCTGTCTGCGAGTAGTGATGCGAGATTGTCCTCCATGTCGCTCGGCCACGCTGCCCGTGATACGATAGCGTGTCCAGAGGCGGCTTATGACGCTCTGTGTAGTGCCAAGAGCGACAGCCACCATACCAGCTTGCAATCCAACGGCTCTCATCATCTCTTCTCGTGTCAAATGATGTCGTCGCTCCATATCGATACATTAATTTTTCAGTTCCGATGCAGAAATTGTAATGGTTTTGTAAAAATGCTATTACACACTGATTGTTAGTTGATTTTCTATTTTTAATCACAATTTAAAGAAAACTCTTTATTCAAATAGTGAAGTTCACTAAAAAGAATTAATAACGATCCAAAAAAGTTAAAATAATAATCCTCAATTGCGGCGATACTCTTAAACGTACTTGATAGACACTTTTGATGTGTGTACCTACTAATATGTAAGGTGTAAGTATCAACTCGTTTATTTACATAATAATATCCGTAATGTAGTTACCTTAACCTGCCTAATTATTGAGGCATGAGATACGTGCTTGAAAGTAATGTAAGAAGATTGTTAGCCGCGCACAATTTCAGGAGGCTTTATTCAAATAAAATTCTTCATCATCATCTGCCCAGCCTTTTCCCAACTATGTTGGGGTCAGCTTCCGGTCTAACCAGAAGCAGCCCTTGGTAAGACTGGTTGTCAGACTTTCGGCTTCTGACTACCCTTCAAAATTAATGTCAAAGATCTACAAATGACAGCCGAGACCAACGGCTTAATGTGCTTTCCGAGGCATGGAGAGGTCTTGGTATGTAAAGGCGATGGTCACCCACCCACGGACCAACCGCGCCAAGCGTAGCTTAACCTGATCGATCAACCCGTGCGGCTGTTATTACTTAGCCACAAGCCCCTCACTCAATCAAATAACAAGCTAACTTTAGTTTTGAACCTAAAGGGTTGGTTCGTAAAACTGGGAAACACACATAGCCTAAAGTGCAGGCTATGTCTGACTGTACCCCGGTCTTTCGGGATGTAAATTAGGTAGGTACTTAGCATCTCCAAACCAGATTAAAGTCTCACTAACTTATTTAGATTGAGATCCTATCGCTTCAGTCGCACCACGCACAATAACTGGATCAGGCATCATACTCGTAGATGCATTTTTCCAATGAATATTTTATGCAAAGCTAACTATGTTGTCCGATTGCTGAAAGTTTATTGGCAGTGGGTTATTGCACTTCGTTGTGTGTGTGTGAACACCTGGTACCTATAGTCGCTACATCCTTATCCCCTTTCCATGAAGCAACCAAAAATATTGCAATAACTAAGTGTACCGACATAGACACTATCTGTTGGGTCCCGAAATTCAATGTCCATATATAGAGTCAAACCAAATCAAATCAAATGCATTAATGACATCATCCATCGGGCTCTTGTCACCGTAAACTTAAGGGGAAGATAATTATATAAAACAAATCCTGCCCATAACCCAATTTATTTAGCAAAAATATTGCCACTATCAAGTATAGGTAGGTATAGGTATTTTTGAGCCGCTTGGGGAAACACTATAAGGGCCGAGTGTTCCGTGGTCCGAGTGCTCACCAAGTATTTCAGGACACCACCAAGGGGTTGGTTGACTTCACGTTACTAGAGGGTTGGCCAATTTTCAGGTCGATCGGGTCGGTCGGTCGGTCAGCGATGTGCACGATTATGTACTTAAAAAAAAACTAATCTAATCATTTATTAGGTAATACCTACTTTGCAGATTGCAGACATGGGCATGCAAATCATATTTAATTACAAATTTTAAAGATATTTTGATACTATGGAGTGAAAATTTAAGATTTTTATGTACCTACTTATCTACAGACATGACTCGTCTGACCCTCGTGATCCTCTCGTCTGACACTTCTGAATATCTCTCTCTGTCTGACATTGGTGTCACTTGTCTGACACTGGTGACACCCGTCTGACACTAGTGACACCCGTCTGACACTCGTGAGACATTCTCGTCTGATACCCGTGACACCCTCGTCTGACACTCGTGACATTCTCGTCTGGCACTCCTGACACTCTCGTTGACACTCCGTGACTTTCACTAGTTCCACGGCTATTAATAAAATTAATACTTACCTATTATAGGATGATGTTATTAGTCCAATTTGCTATAGTTAGCACGGTCTCCCACGCAGGCGGAGCCGCGTGCAAAACTCGATAAAAGGCATATTTTGATCACATTTCTACCGTAGAAGACGTAACAACCTGTCAATATTTACATACAATTACGAGTTTGGGACAAAGCGACGCTTTACTCGGGTTTGGATGTTTTGTGATTCCTCGTGTTGCTACTCAAATAGATGGCCTGTAAAATATTTATAAATTACATATTTTTGTTGTATTTTGTAGATAGCAACTACATCTGATGAACATTGCCAGTATACAGGAGTTTGCAATTATCTACCTACATACAACCTAAAGCAACATTTTTTACTTCCCAATAAAAACCATTCAATCATTGGATTGCTTATGTAGTCATAATCTTTCTTGAAATAAACTTAACACCTATTTAAGTTTATTTCAAGAAAGATTATGACTCACGGAAGATTTCAAGATTTCAATCATAAACAACGTAGGTATTCCTTTTGATGTCCCATAACTCTAAGGTGTAAGTAAATTTAAAAATAATAAGTATACAAAAAGTCCTAGAACAAGTGTTCTAAAAATACCTACATAGTTTTGAAGATAACTTAACACTAGACTCTCGACTCTCGATGTGTGTATCCATATTAAGTTTCATAAATAAGTACGAGTAACTAAGTCATTTTCATGCAAACCAATCATCCAAATCATTCATATTTAAAGATAAGAAAATGCGACGTTGCCATATTTTTTTTTTGCACAAAAATAGTCTGTTTTTTATATTCCACCTGGGTGTTTTACATAAATATTTTTCATACAAATAATTCGACAAAGCTACGATAGCTTTGTCGAATTATTTGTATGAAAAATGAAAAAACAAATAAAAAAAGAACAATGAAAAACAAATTCATATGCCAGTTGATTCTTTGACATGGTCTCAGTAATAACATAGTTGTGGGATATCAAAAGGAACACGTTGTTATAGATGTAAAAACCAAGAATCCTACAAGGCGGCCAATTCCCCCAGATTATGCAGTATTAGTACATACTATTAGGTCTACTTGTACTGTAACTATTCGTACCTACATTTCGAATTAACATCGTCAAGTTATGCAAATTGAGTGCAAATCCTTCGAGCCTTTACGATGATTGCCCCTCGAGGACGGCGATATTGCCTTGTTCAGTTAAAGTGTACGTAGGCTCGCTCAACTAGCTGGCAGTAGGCGGTGGACATGGACGTAAATATGCGGGATTGTAAGTGAAACACTAATATTTGCGGTAACTATGGTAATGTTTGTGATGATTAGGTAATGTATTAAGTAAGCGAGGCGTTTCAAACAACTTTCTAAGATTGCAGAGCGGAACACGGCCAGATTGAGCCTGAAGTCCCCGAGGGTGATAGCAGGGTTGTTAGTACAGCCTCCTTTCGAAAGTGTATGATTCAGTTCCATGTAATAGGAAGTAAGCCTATATTGCCATCAACCAGGCACAATTCCAGACGCCATAAAACCATAAATTATATGCCCGAACTGGGAATCAAACCCAGTATCTAAGTACCCAATAGGTACCGTTACCGCACTAACGACCACTAGATAAAAAAAAAACAAAATATTCGATACCCTGATACCTAAGACAAGGATTTACACATGTTAGTTGTTATCAACATATATGTAGGTATCACAAGTATACAAGGTACATAATATGAACTAAGTACCAGGTATTATATTTTTGAATAAATATTATTATTATTATTTTAGTTTTTAAATTTAATTTCTCAGGTAAGTTCCTGGTATTTTCAGAATCTCACGGGTGTTAACCAAGGTGAGATTCTAGTTATTATTCTAAGAAGGTAAATTGCTCTGTACTGCAGTGAAATTATTATCTAAGTCTAGTTGTAAAAATTTTCTTACTATGCGGCAAGTGTTTAATATGGCAGCTTTTTGTAGTGTTAGGTATGTGTATTTGGATAGATTGAGTGCATTCAAACTATTGAATATTTGTTTCGGGATAACACCTGTTGTTGATATTACTATTGGTACTATAGTGACTCTATTCATTTTCCAAACTCTGGTAATTTCCTCTTGTAGTTCTGTATATTTCCTGATTTTTTCTGTGATAGTTTTTTGTATGTTATTAGTGTTTGGGACTGCTATATCTATTATAAATGTGTGTTTGCTTACTTTATCAACTAGTGTTATATCAGGTCTGTTGTTATATATGGTGTGGTCTGTAATTATAGTGCGATCATAATATATTCTGTAGAATTGGTTTTCTAAAACCGGTCTAGGCGTGTACTTGTAATATGGTGTGTAAGGATCTTGCATGAGTTTAAGTTTAGTTGCGAGTTTTTGGTGTATGATATTAACAAGTTGATTATGTCTATGCGTATAGTCGTTTTGGGTTAGTGTGATACAAGCTCCTGTGATATGTTGTATTGTTTCAGGTTTGCTGTGACATTTTCTACATAAATCATTTCTTACTGTACTATCTTTTATTATGTATTTTCTATAATTTTTTGTATTTATGACTTGATCTTGAATGGCTAACATAAACCCTTCTGTTTCAGGAAACAGCTCACTTAACTCTAGCCATTTGTTAGAAGCCTCTTTATCTATGTATGTTTGTTGTAAATCGTTGGGATGTCTTCCGTGTAGTTCTTTTTGCCTCCATTTTCTGTGTATCTCTTCTCTATGTCTCGCTTTATCTAGTGTCTCAATATTGTTATCATCGTTAAGATTCAGTGGTGTATATTGTTTGTCTATCTCTATAATTGTTTTGTGTAATAGACTGTTGTTTTTCTTCCGCCAGAAAAATTGTTTTAAGTTTATGACTTGTTTTTTATGCAGATGTGATATTTCGATTAGTCCCCTACCACCTTCTTTTCTGGACATTATAACTCTCTCTATTGCTGATTTCGGATGGTGATATCTATGTTGTGTCAGTGTGGTTCTTGTTTTGACTTCGAGAGCATGTAATTCTGTGTTAGACCATTTTATTACACCGAAAGAATAAGTAAGTATAGGAATCGCGAATGTATTTATGGATTTGAATAAATTTTTACTAGATAGGTGCATTTTGCATAACGAATGTATTCTACTACTGTATTCTTTTTTTAGTTTATCCTTAATAGTCCTATGTTCTAACAATCGTGCTTGATTGTAACCTAAATATTTATACAGTTCTTCGTCTTTCATCGCTTCTATTACTTCCTTCTTATTATTATTATTATATTATTATTATAAGTTAGAAACTCTGTCAAATGTAACATAATACTTAGGTACTTAATATGTATACTCGTAACTGTGAAATAATAGAAAAGGAAAATAATGTAGTATATTTATATTAACAAATAATATTACATTATTAGCCTTTTCTATTATTTCACAGTTATACATATCAATTTTAATTTATCAGACACGATCCACGCACGCACGCATATACACCATTTTAGCTAAACATAATAACAGCCTAACGAGGATATACGCATTGTACCTACCATAAACTAACTCTATGTAAGTAATACAATTGATTCAGTTATAAAGTAGGTACCAATGACCGTTTTCAGTCGAAACTTATCTACCCATTAAACGATTTAAAACCGGTATTAAGACCAAACTTTGTAAAAAAGGGTACAATCAAATTTCAGATTATTTAGAAGATAAAAGCTTGAGATTGAGCTGCTCGCTCTGCTAAGCCTTGTGATAAAATCATAAAAAATAACACTATACCAAATTATTCAGTAAAATAATCAACATAAAGCAGTAATATTTATTTTTTTATTTAATTTTAAAGAACGCTTACAGACTAATAACAATCATAAATATCATGCATAAGTAGTGACATTTGCTAATTACAAACTTCCACATGTATATACATATTTAGCTTTGAGTTACTTGCGTTGACCAGTTACAGCGATTTGAGTAAGTAAACAGATTACAACATTAATATTGATTGATATTCGTATATAACTGTCGTGAATTGAATGAAATTGGGATTAGGGCAACAATGATGATGTCGAGATAATATAATATTAGGTGTGTCAAGTCGTGCAGTATCAAAATCAAAGTTAAAAGCCATTTATGGTTGTCACCAAAATACTCCCTGTTCAGAATCTTTCGAATTTTGTGTGCGCTGGTGCAAAACAAATCGATTTCCAGTTGTGACGGTAAACTATTGAAAGCTATAACACTACGTATGCAGAAGTCGTTGCGCCTGTACTTTGTCGATGCGAATGGTACCTATATGTAGTAGCGGCCGTTTCCTTAGGTTGTTTAGATTAGTGCGAAGACGTATCTTGCTGTGTAGTTCGGGACAATCAACCGAGCCGTTTGCGATGTTCACTAAAATATAAACATTGACATTGTTGTATACATGATTACTTTGTAAAGTATTATATTTTTTTTTTTTTTGTGAATGTGAGGACTATGTGGATATATTTTTTTTCCTTCTCAATTAGTTTTAATGATGGTCTGGCAGTTTGAGTAGTTTATGCGGCCTACCCAAATGTCCTTTCTTTGGTATTGTTCGTCGAGTTGAGCTCCTTAAGTTCTGAGTTGAGCTCCACGATTACTGACAAATACTTGCACTGACAGGACAGGTCCACAAAAGACCATTTCAGACTAATCAACATGGTCCTCATAAGGCCTGACCAAGATTATGTCTGGACTTTAAAAGAGACTGTGACCTCTGAGTTTGTTTTGGCCTTTCTTCTCAGAGTAGTCAGATAGGAAACGCCGAACTCATCTACCTAGTTTTTTTTTTTTTTTTAATTGACTTGAAAAGTGATAAAATTTACAGAATAAACCATTTCATTTCATTTCACTCACACTTGTCGTGTGAAAACGGACATTTGCGGCATGGCAAGAGATTTTTATACGACGAATAGGAATACCCTTCAACTGATGAGCTGTCAACGTAAAAAATGGCCTAATGATGAAATTTCAATGACACGACATGCAAACGTACCGCAGCTTTGTTTTTGTACCTTCGATGATTATCATTGAAATTTAAATCTTATTGTCAGACTGTTAAGTTCTATATATTCCTATTTGTCGCACTAAAATCCCTTGCCGTGCCGTGCTGCGAGTGGGCGCAGGCCCATAGTGAATACGAACTAAGTGATTGGTTTTTATATCTGCCATTTATGTAGTTTCTATTATTTATTTTGTTTCTATTTCTCAAATTAGTCTTCTTTTCACTGCCTCGTTGTTCGAATGGTTGCAGTAGCGACTGCTGAGCAGACTGAAGGGCCTGGGTTCGATCCTCAGGTTGAGTAGTGTTGTTATTCTGACTTTAAAGTGGTTGAATATTAAATGTAACGTAAGTTTCTTATTCTCTCTCTCGCTGGGATTGTACCATTGTACTTTTTCATATTGCCTACTACAATCCCCTCAAAGTCCTTATATTTACTTAATTCGTAATTCCTATCTTATTCATGAGTCCTCCAAGATGTTGGTACGTTAGCTCTGAATCGGTCTTCTGGAATGCTAGACTAAATTTATGAATAAAAAACTAGACATGTACTTATTTTACTACTCTCCGTCACTTATTATGTTAGTTAAAGTTAGTCGCATATTGAACATTTAAGGTCTGTTTGCACCACAAATCATTAAATACGCTTAGCACTAAACTAATACTTAGGTACCTAACTTACTTTAACAACTTCTAATATAACATCGTTCTGTTTCTGTCAATAATTGTTTGAAGATAAAAGAGACAGAATGGTGTTTTAAATATGTTTAGCGCACATTCACCTACTAAGTAAACTATTATTGTGAGTCACTTACGTTTAAAAAAGCTTGTTTCAGCACTCCGTAGTCCACACATTAAAATCCAACACACCATGCAATTCCCATCAGAACATTCACACAACCACTCTTTATTTTACAGCAATAAAATATTATCCACTATGCACTTAAAAAACCAAATTAATACCAATAAAATTATGGTCAAACTCAAGAGTAAAAAAAAAAAATACGGCCAAACTCAAGACTTAAAAAACATAATTGGAAATAAAAATAAAGCGCGCGAAAAATATCCGCACGTCAGAGACAACGAGGAAAGCACAGGGCAGGCAAAGGCACGCACTCATACTGCCTGAGAGGCTGTATCGCTTGTGGGTCACCGCCCACCGCTCGCAATGAGATCATAAAGCTGTTTCGAATATCATTTACACTTTACCCGGTGGAACTAACACGTATTGACTCCCTCGCGGTGTATTTACATAATTATGCCAATACCTAAGTACCTACTTTTTGATAAGTAGTAAGCTTTACCAGTGAGAGTTGATCTCGTGGTTTGTGGTAAACTCGCGTAATTTCCTTATTGGTACTATATTACAAAAGATTGGAGATGTAGAATAAACTAAACTCAAACTCAAAGCATTTATTTCAATTAAACCATTTACAGGCACTTTTGAATTGTCAAGGGGTCAGTCAGTCCAAAATATGAAGCTAGTTGCCCATTCCAAAGCGTAGTAGGTACCTATGGAGAAGAACGGGCAAGAAACTCCACACACTCTTTTAAATAAAATAAAAAATTGATACAAAATATTGGTTACATCATTCATTTTGAAATTATGCATGTGAGAACAATGTAATAGGACGTGCACGTCGTAAAAGCGTCCGTAATAAAAAGAAGAAAAAAAAGAATCATTCAAAAATTTAAAATAAATTAAAATAAGCCAGGGCAGCTAAGAGATGACCAGTCCCAACTGACGGCGCCCGATTCACGAACATGACGCATGGATCAGCACCATTCAGCTCAACCATTTTGAAGGGAGCTAAGTTAATTAAAGGCATTTCTGTAGCTCTATGGGTACACATTCGACAAAAAGTCTTCAGGGCTTATCCTCTATGACTCAGGCTTAGCTTGATGTTCATACGGAGTAGGACTACGGACGACTTATAAGTGCACTAGTCGACCGACGCGAACGGCTCGAACCCGTTGATGGGCGTGACAAATATGCATGCTAATTAGTCTAATTATTATGTATTCATTAAGTTTTATTTATTTAATACTTATTATCTAGTTTTTATTTATTTATTTACTTATATATTTATTCATTTAGTGTTGTGTGTGTATTTATTAATTAGTGAAATAGACGATCATTTATGGGTGAATTTCCCAAACCGATAATTTTCGTGGCGTGGATGAAAATGCTGCTGCAGAAAGATAGAATATTGCTACCCAAATGAGGCAAAAGTATTGTTTAGTTTGGATTTTAGTTAATTATAGATATTAAAAACATGTTAAACCACTAAAGTCAACGCGGTGGTTGTCCCCAATACGATTTTGATGTTAATTTGCCTCGTACAAGAAAAACTATTTACTATTTAATTTTAGGACAAAAAATATAGGTATAGTTACCTAGTTTCGGTGACGCTTTTAACTTGTTTACCAAGTGTTTATTACTTTTAATTTTATGTTTTGTACATGTGCCTTATGCATATATATTTACTTGAGTAGTGAATGCAAGTAAGTAGCTGGATGCAGGCAGTCTACAACCGGCTACTCTGGAAATCCATGGGGTTCAGCAGTGGACGGCATGCCTGAGAGATATTTCTCGGCGGTATGTGAAGCCAAGTCAGAGGCCCATGGGCGGCTTTAAAACTCTGACACCAGGTTAGTCACTATCACTAACCACACGAAAAGAAGAAGCAGTGGACGTCTAGCGGCCCAGATAATGATGATGGTGGGTAGCAGACGGTCCCATTCTCAAGCAATCCCTCTTTCGCAAGTGGCATTATTCGCAGTCGATCCCATTCATAAATGGAAAATAAATTCGTACAATATCCCATTTGCATTAAATAGTCCCTTTTGATTGTGTTGGATCGTTGAGTTCCTTTCAAAATGGTTGAGCTGAACGGTGCTGGTCCATGCGTCATGTTCGTGAACGGGCGCCATCAGTAGGGACTGGTCATCTCTTATCTGCCACGGCTTATTTTAATTTTTGAATTGTTTTATTTTTGATTTTTTATTACGGACGCTTTTTACGTACACGTCTTTCTACATTGTTCTCACAAATTTCAACATGAATGATGTAAACAATATTTTGTAAGAATATAATTTTTTCAAAAGAGTGTCCGTGGAGTTTCTTGCCCGTTCTTCTCCATAGGAACCTACGCTTTGGAATGGGCAACTAGCTTCATATTTCTGCCTGACTGACTCCTTGACAATTCAAAAGTGCCTGTAAATGGTTTAATTGAAATAAATGCTTTGAGTTTGAGTTTGATTTGTGAATGAATTGAAGTATCAACATTTTCCTTTCGGAGACACAAATGTAATTTCTTTTTTTTTCCAATTCTGCTTCCATACAGGGCTAGGTAATGACGAGACAAATTGATATTACTTTTAGTTTTGTACGTACCGTACGCAAAATACCTACGCGCTATGACGTGGAGTTGCGGAAACCAGTCCGTTTTATCTATTACCCTAGTTTTGTACGTATACCGAACAGACCAAACAGACGAGTAATCACCACGCTAGTCGGTCATTCTTCCATAAAAACGTATTAGCGACTAGCGTACCCTTAACGGATAGACCGAGAAAAATGCTATAATGATAATAAGCTAACTAGCATACTTTATTAATGTGGCTAGGCGACGAGTAGGCAGGCGGAAGGTACTTGATTTTGAACCCAACCAAGTATGCAACGATTATTATCTAAACCTGAATCCGGACCTAGCTTAACTAGCAGCCGCTTAGAATGTTCAAGTAGGTACTTCATTATAAGTACTAAGATGCACAGAATTATGTAAGACTCGCCTTGAATGCTGTCATTAATGTTGTCATCTGACGGCTTACAGCTTTAGATAATGGTACGCGCTCATTAGGATATGCGCACAAAGTGTGGTGAAACGGTACAAGACGATTGGTACGTAGCGATCAAACGTGGTAGATAGTCGAGTCATTTCTCTATGGCTTGTTAAACGTTGATACCTACATGGCTTTACAACATTTGGCTAGTTTCCTAATATTTCAATATAAATCGCAATAATTACCTAAAAGGTACTTACGGTTTGGGACCTAAACATAACTGTCGGAATGTGTAGCACGAACAAAATGTGTAGCCTAACTAGCCCGTTTGAGAAATACATATTATGTGAAGGCCCTTTTGATTATTCATTTACCCAAAGCTGGATCACCAACATGGTGATGGCGAATGGTAGTCCATGTCATCATGGTTAGGGGTCGCAAACCGCAGATAAATTAGAAAACCGTTTTGACGATCTTAACCGGTTTTCCGGGATTTTCTATTATTTTTTTATAAGACCAATTTTTATGATTTAATAGTCTTTTTTAATCAGTCTTTATAATTATTGTGTTCGTATGGATTGAGGAGCCATGTCTCATATTAAAACGCGGGTACTACCAATGTTTAGTAGAAATATCTACTAAATATTGGCGTAATCCAACATCCTGCATATTCAGTATTTCAAAAGATATTATTAAAATAAAAATTCCTTAATAATTTTGTGTGGTACGATAGCCCACGACCAAAACCATGTCACATAGTTTTACGTTCAAAACCGTATGAAATCATTAGTTGAGATGATTCAGAACCCGACTTGGTAGGAAGTACCGGTCAGAAACGTCCCAGTTTTACGGGAGCCCATTTCTGCTGTATGTCAAAAAAAAAATAGGCAGACGGTTTCATCACAATATGTCTGGTATTCAAAATGTTCATAAATAGGTTTCGTAATTTAATTACGGCAAAGTTTGTTTTCAGACATTTTGCGTGTCACATGTGGACTGAGAGTTAATAGTTTAGTGTAGGTCAAAGTCAAAGTATTTTATTTGTTGAACATATGTAATATGGTCCATGGTATAAAATTTCCGTTGTATCAGTATGTTTCGCCTTGCAAGGCGTACAAATTAGGCGTAAAAAACTACAAACTAAATAAAACTGTTTCAAACAAGTAACGTCGTAAACAAGACAGTTTAACAAGTGGATCGGACATTTTTTATTTTATGCTTCTATCATCTAAAAACTCATTGATAGAGTAGTAAGCCTTTTCAATCAATAATATTTGAATTTGCGATTTAAAATGGTTTATGTTGGTCATGCTTTTTTAAGTTTTTGGTAGTTTATTGTAAATCTTTGGACCCATGCCGAGACAACTCTTTGAGAAAAGTGCAATATTGTGTTTTTTTTTTATTTTAGTGTGCTTTGGTGACGTCTATTATTAAGTTTTTCAAATTTAGACAGATTCTCCTTAACAAATATTGAAATTTCATAAATATAGAGGGATGGAAGCGTAAGTATTATTAAACTAACGAAAAATGGTTTGCAACTTTCGGTGGTTTTTAACAAACTTATGGCTCGAAGACATTGTTTTTGGGCCTTAAATGCCATTTCTCTATTGGTAGAGTTGCCCCAAAATATTATGCCGTAACGAAGAGTTGTGGAGACATTATATGAATGATATGCAGTAGGACAGTATTATTACGATTTGCAACCTTATTCAAATTGTGTAAAGCATAGCAAAATTGATGTTTTTTTATCATAGTCTCCATCAGGGCTAACATGACAAGCGCGAGAAAGCTCTTTTTCTCGTTTATATATTGTAAAATAAAATGATGACTAAAATAAGTACAATTATGAAACTGCCATGTTATTTTGGGGTCACTATTTTTACCAGAAAATACTATAGTACAGTCATCAGCAAATAGGGTCATAAGATGTGGTATGGTTTTCGGAAGGTCATTTATATAGCATAAAAATAATAAAGGGCCAAGAACACTTCCCTGAGGCACATCATAGAAAATTTGTCTCTCTCTCGATTGGTAATTAATTTCAGTTTTAGTTTGAACATCTACTCCTGAAATACTAGTTACCTGTTTTCTGCCAGTAATATATGACTTTATTAAGCTTAAAACTTTGCCCCTAATGCCATATTTATATAGCTTATTTAGAAGGATTCCATGGTTAACAAAATCGAAAGCCTTAGTCATATTCATAAATAAGGCTGTTACAGGTATGTAGTTTTATTTACAGCGTTTTTGATAAGATGGCTATTTTGCGATTTTGGGTCAATTTGATAATTGTTTTTAAACGTTTGGAATAGGAATTATATCTTTGTTTATTGACTACATTTGGATGCCGCCTGAAGCTCCATAGCATCTCACGTTTACGTTTAGAGCACAGTTTAATCATTAAACTGTGCTCTAAACGTAGAACGAACGAACGAACGTAGACGAACAAAGATGGTGTTATTTGCAGATGACACATCATTGATATTTAAAATAAACCGACGGTCACAAAATCTTGACGACGTGAATAGCTGTATTGTTCAGGTCCAAGATTGGTTTACGGTAAATAATTTGGTACTAAATAATAAAAAAACCAAATGCATTAGATTTAAATTAGAAGCAGCGAATGTGACATCATATTGAATGGAGAAAAACTGGAATTTAGTTTTCCTAGGAATCACGCTAGACGAGAAATTACAATGGGGACCCCATATAACATCTCTCGCGGGGCGGCTAAGCTCGGCCGCTTATGCTGATTCGCGACGACTAGCGTCGCGCATAAGGCATTAAACTTTAATGCCTTTTGTGATCCATTTCGGTGGTTTAGTAGTTACATTTTTTTATTATCTTTAAAAGGAAACACATCGTAAAATAATTTGAATAAGATGAAATTATTTTAATGCATTTTTAGGATCTTTGCAGCTATAAACACTATTAAAACTACGACTCTTTAAACTTTTTGACATATTCCGGGCAACAATCGCGTCTATAAGAAAACCAGTGTATGATCGTGCGGGGCCTCAAGTCTGCTATTACAATAGTGTCAGAATGGTCAATCATTGATTTCATAATTGTTGATTTTGACAAGTTTGGTAATCTACTAACATATTGGCGTCATTATGACTTTCCAATGGTCAGCCACTGACACTCCACTGAAAAAAATGGCATCTATTGGTAATCTCGTACATAATGAAAAATGAATGACTGACCTATGCGGTAATCTGCTAAAATGTTGACAGTTCCTTTGATATCGGTGACCTACCACGAGAACGTCACTGTGCAGTCATTTCTTTTAATTCGTTACGAGTATCGTGTTTGTGGAATACAATGATCAACCAATGATGGACAAAAGTCTGAAATAAATTTCATAATAATAATAATAATATGGCGTCTGTCAATGTCACTAGGTACGAAAAAAAATTGCTCAACATTTTTTTGCATAATTATGACAATTTCATAGCCCAAATTCAAATAAAATATATTTTATACAAAAATACCAGATATCCAGATGCAAGAAAATATGAAAAACCAAAAAAAAACGGACAATAAAAATATACAATATTATACAATGTGAGTACCTATGTAAATAATGCAGACCAGAGCCAGAGCACGACAACAGGCACACCCACCATCTCCGGACTTGTCGCTCAGCTCCGCCTCGCAGCCCGTATGCGCCTCAACCGAGAGCGCCGTGTCACCGGTTGCTGCAGTTGCGTCGAGCTCGAGCGACGAGTTTTTCTCCCCACCGTCGTCACCAACACCACCACAACGGCGAGGAAGAGGACGGCCACCAGCGGGCTTGGGACTTCGAGGCCAACAGGCCCCGAACAGGGTCCCCGCTGCCGGTGGAAATGTGTCGCGCATGCGATGGACCCAGTCCATTAATGAAAATGTGATGCGCGCATATTATGGGGCTACTGAGGGAGGAATTAACCTTACAGCGTACCGAGGTCGGATGCTCTCTCTGTTTCAGGTGCTTGAACCTGCCGCTAATGTCTCGGCCCAACGATTGTCGGATCAGGTGCGCGTCATTCAAAATAATCATAGATTGGATAACGCTACACTTGATCGGCTACGCTCAGAAATGCAGAGTAGCTCTGCTAGTAACCCTCCCATATCCCAGACTGTCGTGTGTGCACCCGCCGAAGTTCCACCGCGGCCAAACCAACATGATGAGGAGGAGGACGCCAGGGCTATATCTGCAGATAACCTATGCAATGTGGAATTAAGGAGCGCACTGGAGGATGCGATTCGTGAGTACCGGTTCACATCACCTGACCTTAGACCACGGCTACCCCGTTTGCCCATGAATAAAAGAAATAGAGCACTTGTATGTGCCCTGGATGCACTGTTACCAAATTTTATAGAAAGCAGCGCAGACCTTTGCGATACACACTCGATCTTGTACTGCACGGCTGTTGCGGCATGTCGTGTAGCTCGTGTCAAATTTCCAAACACTGACCGAGCTGTACGACCAAAACCTGCCGCGCCAGCCTGGCAGTGCAGGATCGAGCGTCGTATTAATGAGGCCAGGGTACTCATCGGGAAGCTTATCTGCTTCAGGGAGGGCAATACACGCCCAAGGGTGATGCGCTTTGTGAGACGGGCGTTCTCGGGAACGAGTATTAATCCTCGAGAATATGTTTCCTGTGTCACAGAGCGCATCGACTTCCTGAAGCAGAAAGTTTATGCATGGGCAAACCGTATACGTCGGTATAGGCGAAGAGTGGATCGGTACACTCAGAATCGCATGTTCCAGAGCGATGAAAGGTGGGTATACAGAGCATGGGAGCGGCCCATTCCCACTCAAAGTGTGACTGACGCGCGCCCGCCAGATAAGGATGCCATGAGTGCTTTTTGGCGAAGCATTTGGTCGGTGCCCGTCAGTCACACTGAAGGTGATTGAATGCGTGTTGATGAGCGGGCGTGTGATTTAATACCAGACATGGAGGCTATTCACATTAGTCCTCTGGATGTGGCCCGTGCAGTTCGTCCGTTGCCTAACTGGAAATCCCCAGGACCGGATGGACTGCACAATTTCTGGATTAAATGGCTACAAAGGTCACACGCCTGCTTAGCCTCACAATTCCAGTCATCTGTTGAGACTGGGTCACTACCACTATTCTTTACGACAGGAGTTACCCACCTGCTCCATAAATCAGGTAGTACTGCGGAACCCAAAAACTATAGACCAATAACATGTTTACCGACGGTCTATAAAGTTCTTACATCCATTCTTAGAGCAAAAATTGCACAACATATTTATAGCAACTCAATTATGTCTGTGTCTCAGAATGGATGTAGGAATGGGTCCCGCGGTACTAAGGAGCTGCTCCTTGTAGACGTGACCATAAGCCAACAGGTTCGTAGAACCCGGAAGGATTTGTCGACATGTTGGATAGACTATAAGAAGGCCTATGACTCGGTGCCACATACATGGCTCATTAGGGTGCTGGAATTATACAAAATAGACGTAACTCTACGCACCTTCTTGATGTCGTGTATGGGGCAGTGGAGGACGGTCCTTCTCTATCCAGGATGTCGACAGATCCGGGGGATTAATGAACCGATCAGGATTGAACGCGGAATATTCCAGGGCGATAGTTTGAGTCCGCTTTGGTTTTGCTTAGCCTTGAATCCTCTAAGCACACTTTTGGAGGATTCAGGTCTAGGCTATCGGTTGAGAAGAGGAGGTCAGGTGATATCTCACCTCCTTTACATGGATGACTTAAAACTCTTTGCTCCTAACAATTTGCGACTGATGGAGCTACTGAAAGTAACAGAAACGTTCAGTAGCGCCATCAAGATGGAATTTGGTGTGGACAAATGTGCAGTCATGCATGTAAAGCGAGGGGGGATTATGGAATCCGTGGGAACCCAACTCTCGGATTCCGTACACCTTAGACCCCTCTCCTCAACCGAAACCTACAAGTATTTGGGTATGTCGGAAGCATTAGGCATCAATGTTGCCGACATGAAACAATCGTTGAGGGATCGCTTCTTTGGCCGCCTGAATAAAGTGTTCAACAGTCTTTTATCAGGCGGAAACAAGGTGCGTGCCTTCAACGGTTGGGTCATGCCGGTTTTGATGTATTCTTTTGGCATACTCAAATGGACTCAGACGGAACTTGACGCTCTGGATAGGAAGGTCCGTACATTGCTGACGGCAAATCGGATGCATCACCCACGATCATCAGTGATGAGGCTGTACATCCCGCGGAAGTGTGGGGGTCGAGGTTTCTTAAATGCTAAAACCCTCCACAACCGTGAGATCTGCAGTCTCAGGGAATATTTCCTTCAAACTGACGTGGGGATGCACCGAGATGTGGTCGCAGTGGACAAGGACCTCACCCCGCTCTCCTTGGCGAAAGAGAACTGGTGCAAACCTGCTGTACTTGATACTAACGACCGTAAGGAAGTATGGCAAGGCAAAGAGCTTCACGGACGCTTTTTCCGGGCCCTCCATGGACCCGATGTTGACTTTTTGGCGTCTGTATCCTGGCTGCGTTTCGGCGACCTCTTCGGGGAAACCGAAGGTTTTGTCTGTGCAATAATGGATGAAGTTATCATGACGAATAATTATCGGAAATACATTGTCAAGGATGGTACGGTTGACATTTGTCGGGCATGCCATCGTCCCGGTGAATCAATCCGACATATTGTTTCCGGTTGTTCTCGTCTTGCTAACGGTGAGTACTTGCACAGACACAATCTAGTGGCTAGGATTATCCACCAGCAACTTGCCTTGCAGTACAACCTTGTGGAGTTCGAAGTACCATACTACAGGTATGTGCCCGACCCAGTTCTCGAGAATGGTCATGCCACATTGTACTGGGATCGATCTATTATCACTGACAGGACTATTGTAGCCAATAAGCCTGATATTGTGGTGATAGATCGACGAGAGCGCCGTGCAATGATTGTTGATATCGCTGTCCCTCATGACGAGAATCTCGTGAAAGCTGAGAAAGATAAAAAAATCAAGTATCTTGACTTAGCACACGAGGTTGTCGACATGTGGGACGTGGACTCTGCAATCATTGTACCGATAATTGTTACGGTTAATGGCTTAATAGCGAAGAGCCTCGATCAACATCTCAGGAGGCTCTCATTGCACGGTTGGGTCAAGGGCTTGATTCAGAAAGCAGTACTTCTGGACACGGCACGCATAGTGAGGAGGTTCCTCTCTCTAGAGCCCTGACCACCGGCATCTTGGACCCTGTTCCTGATGCCGATGGGCCACTATTTTTTATATTTTTAAATGTTTTTATATTTTTTATTTTAATATTTAAAAATATAATTTATATGTACTTATGTAGTTAAATAAAGGAATAATAATAATAATGATCGACCATTATGAATTTAGCAGATTACGAACTTTTAGCAAAATGACAATGGGATCGTGTTGGAATGACGAATTAATAAAAATGGCAGACTTGGGCCCCAGGTCTTTTTGACGGGACATTTTATAATATGAGCTGTATGGTCTGAGACAGCTAGCTCCATTACCTCACATAGGTACACTTCCTCTTACATACCTATATATATGTATATATATATATTCTTGTATAATATTGTCGATGCATGTACCGCTATCTAACCGGGTCGGTTCAAAAAAAGCTAAAGCTATGTAATAGATTTTGAAATTGCATGGACAATTGCGTGTTTTTTAAAATATCGATGTTATAATCTCCGCAAATCAGCACCTTTTTTTTGGAATTGGGACATATTTTCCTTAAGATTCCATCAAAGTTATAGAAAAATGAAGTTAAAGAGTCGATATTACTTAGTCTGGCCATAAATACTGTTACAATTAAAAATAAGAAAGATATTACATTTGAATTTGGAATCTGTCATTTTTATACGATTTTTGATTGAGTTTTCTAATTTTGGCGTCAATACATTGTATCATAATCATAATCATTTATTTGCAATAAGTATTGGTACAGTGTCGGTGTTATAGTCAATAATGAGTTCCTAATACAAAGTCAGACATTTGACATGCAAAACATTACAATGTATTTAAATGCTAGAGTATAATATTTATGTCCAATGGTATGCTTTAAATGTTTCTATTGTTAATTAATTTAAATACATTCATTATTTATGTACAATATTTTGCGATATTCAAATGGAGTGGGGTGATAAAGAGAACCGAATCGCTGTGATTACATTACACAAAGTTGGTATGGAGCCAAATGTAATTTTTAAAACTCTCCATACGGTTGGTATTAGTCAAATGTTTGTGTACCGGGCTATTAATAGGTACAATGAGACCTCCTCTAATTGTGACAGAAAAAGATCTGGCCGTCCACGTAGTGTTCGTACGAAAAAGGTGTTCAAAGCAGTAAGGTCAAATTAAACGCGCGCAATCATTACCAATATTTAAGAGACTCGTGAAGGAACATTACTTGTCGTTGTGATCTTGTTCTCGTAACTGTAATTATCTATAGTCTTCATTTATTTTTGTTGTTTATATATTTAGTAAGTATGTATGTATTTATGTATCTATTATTTAGGATATGTATATATCTGTGTATCTATTCTAATAAATTGTATAGTTTTTATTTGCACCAACGACAGCCCCATTTTATGTCCAGGCAAATCACTGTCCATTCCAAGGTTGCCTGGAAGAGATCGCGGAAAGCGATAAGGCCGCCCATTGTATATTTTGTAGTGTTAATTTTGTTATTTTTGTTATGTGTTTTTGTGGTGTACAATAAAGTATATATAAATAAATAAATAAATAAGGGAAAGAATTCGAAGAAATCCTGTCCGAAAGCAAAAGATTTTATCTCGGGAGATGAAGATAGCACCCAGAACCATGTCGCGTATTTTAAAAGATGACTTAGGACTTGCAGCCTATAAGAGACGCACTGGTAATTTTTTAACCGATAATTTAAAAAAGAATAGGGTGGTAAAATCGAAACAACTACTGAAGCGGTACGCAAAGGGAGGTCACAGATTTTTTTTGTTTACGGATGAAAAAATCTTTACAACTGAGCAACATTTTAACAAACAAAATGACCGAATTTATGCTCAAAGCACCAAGGAAGCTTCCCAATTAGTCGGCAGAGTGCAACGTGAGCATTATCCAATTTCAGTGATGGTTTGGTGGGGTGTTAGCTATGAAGGAGTGACAGAGCCATATTTTTGTGAAAAAGGTACCTATCAAAATATCGGCACAAGTGTATCAAGATACCATTCTTGAGAAGGTAGTTAAGCCCCTTAACAACACCATATTCAATAACCAAGTATTGTCCTTCCAACAAGACTCGGCGCCGGGTCATAAAGCTCGGTCCACGCAGTCTTGGTTGGAAGTGAGCGATTCGGGCTTCATCAGAGCTGAAGACTGGCCGTCGTCTAGACCCGATCTTAATCCGCTGGATTATGATTTATGGTCAGTTTTAGAGAGTACGGCTTGCTCTAAACGCCATGATAATTTAGAGTCCCTAAAACAATCCATATTAGTTACATAAAGCGTTTTTAATGTTCTTTTTTTAATTTTAATTAATATTTAATTATAATTTTAATATGGAAGAAGAGGCAAAGTGCATTTTTTTGTTTTAATTCGAGTTTGTAGTTCATGTTTAGGATATGTTGATATTAGTAATTATTATAAATAATTGTTGATTTTGAATGATATTGATTTTAATTCCTGACTGATTTAATATAAAGAAAATTATTTTAAAGTCACATGCATTTCTTTTTTTAGTTTTGTTTTCGTGATACTCTCTAAAATTATTACATTTTTTTTTAATCATTGATGATTTCTATTTGAAATTACATATGTTTTTTCTTTAAAACTAATAATTAAAGATACCTTCTCGAGTTTGCTTGCCTTTATCCTAAAAAAATATTTAGGGAAACTAAAATGAGGCAGTCCTACGAAATTTTTCTAATCACCCCTCAGGTGTGTTTATTGTCCCCTGATGGGTGGTAATTAGAAATCACGTATATTTTGTGTCTTTTCATATTAACTACAAACATATCCGAATAGAAACAAATATATTTCAATAGTTTGGCCTGAGACTCAAACAATACATGCTTTAAAAAATGGATATCAATTCTGCAACGTTACGAAAATCGTTACCAAAGTTCGAAGACCTATCTATTCACCCCATTTTACGGTACTATCAAATTCTATAATTATTTTCCTTTTTAATGATATATAGTTCATCTTTGTCGGTTCTGGCCGAGTCTTGAAGGACAACTTGGCATTCTCCTTTGGGTATCAAAATTCCATGTCTACTACGTGTATTTATATTATGGAAATCGCTTCTTATTTTGAAAAGTCCTAAGTTTTTGCGAACATACAAAATACTTTCTAAGATATAAAGAGAAGGCAGAGTCAGTATATCAATTTCTTTGAATTTGTTTCGAAGGGATTCGCGAGGATTTTTATAGATAGCGCGGATTACTCTCTTTTGTAAGATGAAAATTGAATCTACGTCAGCTGCCGATCCCCACAGCAGAATGGCATAAGACATACTGTGGAAATAAGCAAAGTAGGTATACTAACCTAGCTGTGGCTATATCAGTCAACTGCCTTATTTTTCTTACTGCATATGCAGCTGAACTTAATCTACCTGAAAGAGTTCTAATGTGGGCGCCCCATTGCAATTTTGAATCTAAAGTAATTCCCAAAAATATAGTTTCCGTTAATGCATCTAGTTGTTTGCCATCAAGTTTTAGATTTAGACCAACTTGAGGTACATTTGGTAATGAGAATCTAATAGATACATTTAGTTTTGTTCGCATTCAGTAAAAGATTATTAGCTGCGAACCATTTCGAAAGAACAGCTAGACTATCGTTGACATGTAAAACAAATTATCATTAGCTAATTTACCGAATTTGGATGTTTTATGTATATTTGTGTTTTGTGTATATTTGTTGATTTTTAGAGTTCCGTACCCCAAAAGAAAAAACGGAACCTTTATAAGATCACTTCGTTGTCCTTTTTTTTTTTTTTTTTGGGTGGGAAATCATCAAATGACGTCTCCCGCTCTGGGTGGAGCGGGAGGGCGTGTCAGACTCTCACTGACTAAAACCCAACCGTGTTCCTTCTCTTGCCTGTGCAATGCCAGGGGGCCACGGTATCCCTTTCGGACTTTCCCGCAACCCCGGCAGGCAATGGTCTCATCGGACTCCTTCACTCGCTGACCCTCTTTGAGGCGCGCGTGGAACACAACGCGCCGTCGACCCGGGCCTGGTCCTTACCGGACGGCGAGCTACCCATTGCTCACCGTCCGCAAGCCCGCGCCTACGGTGGCCGGGAATCAGCGATTGATTCCCGACGCCCAGGGCGTCTCCTCCTGCGGCGGCTAGGGGCGTGAGGGCGCGAAATTTGCCTCTCCCTCACGCGCTCCGCCTCCTCCTTCGCGAGCATTACTGCTTCGCAGAAGGAGGTGACGGCCTCCCATGCCCTCTCGCTCCGTACCATGGCCTGGACCACGGCCGGACGCGAGAGATCCCCGCCACCGATCGCCTCCACGAGGACACGGCGGTGCTCTGCCCAAGCCGGGCATACCTCCACCGTATGCTCCACCGTGTCCTCCGGGCGATCCACGCAGTGCTGACACCCGGGCGTTTCCTCCCGCCTTATCCTAAACAAGTACCTCCCGAAACAGCCGTGTCCGGTGAGGACCTGCGTCAGGCGGAAGGTGAGGACGCCGTGGCGCCTCTCCAGCCACTCCTCAAAGAGGGGACTTATCGCCGCAATAGTGGCGTGCCCAGCACTGGGTTGCGACAATCGCACTCTCCATGCCGCCATGAGATCCCGTCGGAGCTCTGTCCGCTGTGCCACGATTTCTCGCGGCATCGGAGTCAAGCCCCGGCGTTTCGCCTCCTCGCGCCACTCCCAAATATGCGCGAGGACTTTTGCCTCCAGATCCCATGGCGGCAATTCAGCAAGGAGGCTCGCCGCCTCACCGGAGACCGTGCGGTATCCCCGGACCAGCCGGGTGGCCATGACCTTCTGGGACGCGTTCAACCTGCGGGCAGGCCGCCGCCTCAACGAACGCGCCCACACCGGTGCCCCGTACAGGGCCATGGACCGCACGATCCCCGCGTATAGCCTCCGACAGGAGGCGTTTGGAAGAAGATCCACCGACTGTCGAGGACGAGTCCCAGGTACTTCATCGTCGACTCGACGCCGATGTGAACCCCTCCTACCGTTATTTGGGAACCCGACGGTGGCGCGTTCCGAGGACCATGAAAACACATGGCCTCGGACTTGTGCAAGGCCACCTCGAGTCCCAACTGCCGGATTCTGGCCACGATTGTCGCAACCCCGTGTGTCGCTAGTTCGGCCGCCGCCTGGTGCGACCTCCCCTGCGCCAGGACCAACGTGTCGTCAGCGTAACAAACGACGCTGACGCCTTCGTTGTCCGTCTGTCCGTCGTCGGTGAAGCCCTTTTTAGTTATCACGTTGAAATTAATCAAAAATACTCACAGCTGTAATTTCTTGAAGTTGTGAAAAAATCAAAATTCTAGTAAGTCAACACAAGGCGTTTATAACGGAGTCCACGGGAAGTATCCCGTTAGAATCATGAAATTTGGCAAGAAGCAATGTCATGTAGCACTAGTAAAGGAAAAAATCCGAAACCCGTAAATAGATACACTATTAAAAAAACCTGTGTTAAAAACAACGGATAGCTGTGTACGGTACTTTAAAAAATACAAAATATTAACATTGCCTTGTCTGTACATAATGGAAGTAGCGATGTATGTGAAGACAAACCCAAGTCCTTTTAGACGTCTGGATGACGTAGTTCCCCGCAATAGACGTGATAATAGCGTGCTATGTCCACAATTAGCCTAGACAGCACTTATGGGCAAGTGTCTACTGCATGGCTCCAGTAATAAGTCAAAGTCAAAGTCAAAGATTTATTTGCATACTAAGTGTACATTTTGGTGTTGTTTACAAATGCAGGTACTTACAACTTAGCGGCCTTTTCCAGGCATCGCAAACTTGAGGGCTAACTAGCAAACATTTAAACTATAACGACACAATGAAATTCATAATTACCTTCTATCATTAAGTAGGATTAAATCTAATAATTTAAGTCATAACATTTTGACGCATGCACATTCTTATAATTAATTAACTCTAATTGTGTGTAATGTCAGTGAGCGAGGCTATGTGTGTCTGTATTATTTAGTTAATCATTCAAGTATGTCTGGTATTTAGGTATTTGTTTATTTAATTATTCACTATTCAATTATTTAAGTATGTCTGTATTATTTCATTATTTAGCTATTCAATTATTTCATTATTCAATTATTATTATTTTTAATTTTTAATTATGTAAGTACTTATTTCTGATTCAAAAATTCTTCAGTTGAGTAGTAGCAGTTTTTCAAAAGAAATGCTTTCAATTTATTGTTAAACGGAGTGAGTCTAGTTTCATTTTTTATCTCCTGAGGCAGCTTGTTGTATATTCTTATTGCCATGTGATGTGGGCTCTGATGTAGGTAGTACTTTAAGTCTTGATGGTGGTTGGTATAAGTTATGTTTGTGTCGGGTGTTATAAGTGTGTATGTCCCTTACTTTAGTGAATGTGTGTATGTTTTTGAATACGTAGATACATATATCGTGTAAATATATACATGGAAGCGTGAGTAATTTATATTTAAGGAAATAGGGTTTACAGCTTTGTCTATTGTTTATTTGGGCTAAGATTCTAACACATTTCTTTTGTAAAATAAATAGCTTCTGTATGTTTACGCTGTTTCCCCACAACATAATACCATAGCTTAGCCACGAACCTTTGTTCGGTACTGGACAGATTCTTGGATTGGACAGATTAGTTAGTTCGGCAGATTCGCTACTCGACTGATTCGTGGATTCGTCATATTCTAGAGTTCGACGGATTAGCTATACGACAGAAAATGAACAGTTGTGCACAAAAAGATTAAACAAAAAAACAGCCTTAGCAGGGTATACCTACTTATTTATAATTTTTCTAAATCTATGATTTATAAATATTATACTCGTATAGTTAAGTATGTAAACTCCTTAATAGGTACTCAATTATCTAACAGGCCACTTCAAGTTATTATCATTTAGCCTATGCCTACCTATTAAACTTCAAATAATCCACTGGCATTTGTTTTCCTGTTTGTTGTGAAGTGACATAGAGACATGAATAAAAATATTGCAAGAAATGGATCTTGCCGGCTTGAGCACCGATGTAGTGGATTTAAAATTTATTAAAAGTGAAAGGGGAAAACCCGTTGTTTTACATGCTGGACACGGATACAATTTTGTAAAAAATAACAAATGTGGTACTACAAACTGGCGATGTGTAAATAAGGCAGAATGCAGCAGTTCTATCACTTTGGACAAGCTAAACCGAATTGTTAGAGAGTCTAGTCATATGTGCATGCCCGATTTTGCCAAAAACGTAGTACACAGTTTAGTAGACGAATGTAAAGACTTAGTTTGCAAAAAACTCGAACCAATCCCAAAATTATTTGAAGATTTTATGGACACTGCCGACTGCAAATTAAATGATGAAGATAAACCAACATTTGTACAGAAAAAGGATGTGTTGTATAAAGCTAGATGTAATTACCTGAAAATGAATACGAAAAACTGTAAATATATGAAATCTCTGAAGCTACCGCACAGTCTAGTGGGTGATTTCTTTTTATTTGATGATGGAATCGAAGACAAAATTTTGATTTTTGGGTCAAGATTGGCGAAAGACTATCTGAAAAAAAGTAAGAGTTACTACGGGGATGGCACCTTTAAAACATGCCCCACTCCTTTTTATCAAGTCTACAGTCTTCATATAAATATTTCTCACGATGACAATAACATACATTTTTTCCTGTGCTTTACATAATTCTACGTAATAAAACGCAGGCAACTTATGAACGATTGTTCACTATTTTAAGGGACCAATTTTCCGTGATAATTGAAAATTATAAGTGCGACTTTGAAATAGCAACCATTCAAGCCGTGAAATCAGTTTATCCTGGTGTAAAAGTAACTGGCTGCTACTTTCATTACTGGAAAGCGATACTTAAACAGAGCCAAAATATTGGATTAGTTAAAACTGAAAATGGAGAGTATATCATGCACCTTTATATGCAACTGCCGTTGCTTCTGCCGATTTTGGTTCCCGAAGCAATATTACGGGCCGGCGGAGCATACGTAGTTCATACAAACGTAATACCAAAATAATTTGTAAATCAAACATATTCTTAAGTTAGTGTGTATTTATTCCGATTGGATTACAGAATATCTAAGATTCCAAATATATATTTTTAATGGACACTGATTTAATTTAGAGTTATGAGAAAAATAAGTTTTCTATAGAAATTTTAAATTCCTCATATCTCGTCTTTATATCAGTGTCCATTCAAAATATATATTTGGAAGCCTAGATATTCTGTAATCCAATCGGAATAAATACACACTACCTTAAGAATATGTTTGATTTACAAATTATTTTGGTATTACGTTTGTATGAACAACGCATGCTCCGCAGGCCCCTTAAGTATACAAGAACTGGTTAATGACTCACCGGAATATAATACATTTAATAATTATTTCTCAACTCAGTGGATGGGAATATATACCGAGAATGTGTTTACTTGTTATAATGAAAATTTTCGTACAAATAACCCAATCGAAGGGTGGCAAACGAGACTAAAAAAAAGATTTCCCACTAAGCCACCACTCTATCTATTTATACAATTGCTAAAAAAAGAATCCCGTTTTCAAGACACAAAGTTAAAAAGAGAACAAATTTATTGCATCGGGAAGCAGCGTAATGCAAAACTCATACAAAAAAATTGTCAAATAAACAAAATTGTTACTGCAGCAATGAAGAATGAAGTTAGCGTGATTGAGTGTTTAAAACAGTTGTGCAAGGTTAATTTTATATTTAAAAGTTAAATATAGTATTTTTTTGTTCTTTAATTAAAGTGCGTTTTATTTGTTTTTGTTTTCACCTGTACTTCTGCCGTATAGCTAATCCGTCGAACCCTAGAATATGACGAATCCACGAATCAGTCGAGTAGAGAATCTGCCGAACTAACTAATCTGTCCAATCCAAGAATCTGTCCAGTACCGAACAAAGGGCCACGAATAGGCATAAGCGTAGTATGCTGATAGTGCGGTTTTTGTGTTCGTGCTATGTTTTAATTGGAATAGTGCGTAGGTGAATTTTGATAATTTAGTTGCTAGTTCTTCTATGTGACATTTCCAATTTAGGTGTGTAGGTATCTATATTTATGCCTAGTAATTTAAAAGTATCTACCGTTTCTATAGGTGTATTTTGAAATGTGATATCAATTTGGATGGGACATTTTTTATATGACTTAAACTGCATAATTTTTGTTTTATTTAAGTTGATTTCTAGGTTGTGGTCTTGAAGCCAATGTGTTACTATTTTTAAAGTGTCGTCCATGATGTGTTGGGGATTTTCAGAATTTTCGCACTTTATAAGTAGTGATATGTCGTCTGCAAATAGTAGGTACGGGTAGGATCTGGTTTGTGTTTAGGGATTTTGGTAGGTCATTTATATAGATTAAGAATAATATGCATCCTACTACACTTCCCTGGGGGATTGAGCAGGTTAGGGGTCTCAGTCTAGATCTTATTGTTTCTACGTGATGGTTGGTGGTATTGTAATAGTCTATTTGTACTAATTGTTTACGGTTTTGTAGGTAAGATTTGAACCACTGGTAGGCAGGTCCTCGTATTCCCGAGCCGTATAGTTTTGTCAGAAGGATATCGTAGGAAACTTTATCATAGGCTTTCGTCATGTCTAATAGTACTCCTAAAGCTAGTTTTTTATCGTTGATATGCTGTAGGGCCATTTTAGTGTACTTATAGACTGCAGTTGTAGTGGATCTTGATTTTCTAAAACCGTTTTGTGAATCGTCTAGTATATTATATTTTTCTAAGAAATTGTATAACCGATTGCACATCGCCTTCTCAAAAACTTTGGAAAAGGTTGGTAGAAGGGCAATGGGTCTGTAGTTGTTTGGGGTGGTAGTGTCATCTTTTTTGTGAATGGGTTTAACTAATGACGTTTTGAGTGAGTCTGGGAATTGGCCATCTTCAAAGCTCTGGTTAATCAAGATTGTAAGTGGTTTTGAGAGTTCTTCTACGCATTGTTTTAGTAGGATGGGTGGGATATCGTCCATTCCACAGCTATGTTTATTTTTCATAATTTTTATTATTCCAATGATCTCTTTTTGATTTACTGGGCGTAGATACATAGAGTATGTGGGGGGATTTACTACTGGCCGTCCAAGTTTGTTTGTCGGTGTATTTGCTTGAGTTTCGCCTACTGTTGCAAAGTATTCGTTGAATGTATTGCTAATGGTTACTGGGCATTTTGTTACGTTATCATTTATTTTTAGTTCCATATTTTTACGTTGTTTAGGCTTGGTTCTGCCTGTTTTTGTGTTTATGATTTTCCACATTGTTTTCGTTTTGTTATCGGATTTCTGCATTTGTCGTATAAATTCTCGTTTTTTTGATACATTTACACTGCGTTTTAATATTTGGTCAAACAAATGGTAATATTTTCCTATTATTGCATTGTTATTAGTTTCGTTTAATAATATTTTTTCATCCCACCATCTCGGAAAGAGTATTTTTAATCTTCAGTATCTGAGTGGAAAAGCCGTTTTTATTCTCTAGAGGATAAAGTAAATTGAATTTAGAACATCGTGTGCACTAAGTTTGTGAATTAAAAAAAACATTAAACCTATTTACTGCTACCTCTATGGTGCCGAATATATCATACAACTTTTTTTTAATTTGTTAAAAACTCAGACTCGGAACCTTCTTGGTGTTCTTTTTTCAATTTGCTTTGTACGCGGTTCTTTACGCGGCATTTTTTCACGTCATTGTTAAACCTTAGGTATATTAAAAACAAGAAACTTGAAAACAAGTGAAAAAACTAAAATGAGTGATTCTAGCGACGAGGAAGTTTGCTTGACGCCAACAGAATTGACTGAAACTGTTAATAATGCGCAAATGAGCTTTCTCCCTCAACAATCACGCGAGAAGTATTTAAAACAGTACGATATGTTCAACACGTGGCGACTAGCAAAAGGAGCCAAAACTTTCTCAGAAAACGTTTTGCTGGCATATTTTATAGAATTATCCGAGAACAAGAAAGCAAGCACTCTATGGAGTACGTATTCGATGCTAAAAGCAACAATAGGTAAAGATGAAAAAAGACAAACATATCGATACCTATCCTAAATTAGTGGCATTTTTAAAAAGAGCCTCATCTGGTCATCAACCAAAAAAATCGAAGGTTTTCACAGTATCTGATATTGAAAAGTTTCTTAACGAAGCACCCGATTCCGTATATTTGGCGGCAAAAGTAAGTCAGTTGCACATTCAGTATCTACTTAAGTATATTAATCTCAATTAAATAGTATACTTAGTAGATGTTGATAGGCATAATTATGCGTTCATATCAATTTTATTCATTTATCTACTACAATACTCTTTACGTTACAGGTTGTTCTTATTATTGGAATAAACGGAGCATGTCGAACTAATGAACTAACACAACTTAATGTCAAAAACATTGAGAAACATTCAGATGACTTACTATTAATTAATTTACCTAATACAAAGACAAAAAGAGACCGCAACTTCGTCATTCGCAAGGAATACGTAACGATTGTTGAGAAATATCAAGCCTTACGCCCGCCTAACACTCCAATCAATCGATTTTTTCTACAGTATCGCAATGGAAAGTGTGTTAGACAGCCTATGGGTACTAATAAAATTGGCAGTATCCCACGAGAAATAGCAACATTTCTTGAACTTCCAGAACCCCTGTTGTACACGGGTCATTGTTTCCGACGAACTTCAGCCACACTTTTGGCTGATTCCGGAGCTGATCTGCTGTCCCTAAGCGCCACGGAGGCTGGAAGTCCAATGCAGTTGTAGAGGGATACATAGAGGATTCCATCCAAAATAAGTCTAAAATATGTGAAGGCATCGTAGGAGCCATTACACTGAAAGAGCCTCAATCGGATCCTTGTACTGGCCCTACTACATCAAAAATAAGCCGTTATGAAACACCTAACCATCTCCCTCTCTCTCCAACATTCACGCCAAGGGAATCCGATGAATCGGTACAACTATTAAGTATGACAGATAGTTTACCGAAAAACAGTACACAAGTGACTAACACCAATATTACAGTACCAAACAAAAATATTACACTCAATTTAAATAACTGTAGCAACGTTACTTTAAAATTTTCTTAATTATACCTTAGTATTATTTTGTTATAATTTAAAGATTATTCTATAATACTTACCTGTCATAATGTAGTAATTAATACCTAAACTGAAATAAAAGTGTACCTATCTTGTGATTGTAAACGTTTTTTTTTTTGCATTTAGTCATTTCCTCGCTGAGGTGGAATGAAAAGTTACGTGTTGCACTCGAGTGCAAAGATTTTTCACCTCGTGCTCTTTTGATTCCCTCGCTAACGCTCAGGATTCTAATTTTGAATCACTCGCTGCGCTCGTGATTCAATTTTAGAATCCTTCGCTTGCTCGGTCATCAAAATTGAACACGCGGTTAAAAAGCAACTTTGCACTCTTGTATAACAAATAACTATTAGCGATCATGTATATATATTTTTAGTAATCATATTTTTAGCGATCATTTACATGAATTTCTTAGACCAGTTGTCAGCCATCCTTTAACAGGTGTGTTTTTGATTTTTATATTTTGTATGGGTATGTGTTTATTTAATGATTCTTTAATTAGTGAAATAAATGCATCGTAATTTTTATTTATGTTATTATTGGGCTTTATTATAGTTTCCCATTTAATATCCTTTAGTGATTTTTTAAAGTTGGATATTTTGCTATCTGTAAATACTCTTTTTTTTGTACGCCATAATTTATTATCTGTTGATAGGGTTTCTGATTGGGGTAGTTTTATATTTATTGATTTGTGATCGGAGAGACCGTAATCGTGTACATAAGTTTTATTTATCATTTTTCTGTTGTTTGTGAATATAAGATCAATACAAGTTGATGTTGATTTTGTTACACGTGTAGGTTTTAGGACTAATTGGCATAGGTTATGTGAATGCATAAAGTTCAACAATTCGCGGCACCGGGCGCTTTCAGAAAGTATATTTATATTGAAGTCACCTCCTATAATTATATGTTTAGTCTTAGTTTTCAATTTATTTAGGATTTTTTCCATTTGTTCATAGAAAGTATGTATATGACGATCTGCTCTATATAATCCTATAACAATACAATTTAACCTAGGTATTTCTATTGCACTTAGCTCAATTACAAATTCCTTAGAGTAGTTAACAATATCTTTCCTCTCAATATATTCCAAATTATTTTCAACTAGCAAACAAACTCCTCCTCCTTCGCGAGTAGTACGACAGAAAGAAGACGCTATTTTGTATCCAGGTAGGTGTAGCGAGTCACAATAATAATAGGTTTTCCATACCTCTGATAATGATAGAATTGTAATATTTGAATCTGATAATAATTGTTCGAGCATGTTTATTTTATTCCCTATACTTTGGATATTTTGAAATGTTATGGTAACGTCAGTATCGAAATGTTCCATTATGATTTTGGTTCCGGTTTTCGCTTGTTTTTATCGGACTATTTGACCTCTGGGTCATCGCTACGTTTGCTGTTTGCAATATGTTCCCGTGTGCTGTGTGTTCGCTTCCATGCGCTATGTAGCTGGCATTTAGGCCTGATGTTTTGGCGGTTACAGGTTCTAAGCAATCATCGCATTCCTTTCCGTTTATATATAGTTTGTTGTTTTTTATAATGGCTCTATGGCCGTTTTTCCTGGCTATATGTAGTCTATTTCTGAGCTCATTTCGAAGACGTAGTGTTTCCCTGTCCATGAAGATTCAGTGTAACCATGTAATGATGATGTGTTCCAGTAATATATGTATAATAAAATACCGAAGAGTTGGAAAGACCTGCCAATTTATTTATTTTAAAAAACCCTTCGAGGATTTTCAATGGTGAAGGGGTACTACTCGTATACTTAATGTGAGTTTTTTTAATGAAAAAGATTTTTCTAGTTAGTAGGTATGTTTTTGTGTATCTTTTGCATGCCTACATGGGTAAAATATGGCTGATCGTGTATATTTTTGTTAACATGTCTGCCCATCTTTGCAAAATAAAATGATCTTATCTTATCTTAAACTATTCACATAGGTACCTAAACATTTGCACGGAACCCTCGGTGCACGAATCCGACTCGCACTTGACCGGTTTTTTATAAATCAACCCAATTTGGTCCACAAACCTACCTCTTCCCTCAGCCCTCATACGCACTAGCGGTTAACCGCGGGGGCGGCTAACCGCACAGCTAGCCGCTTTTTCATTTTTTAATAGGCAACCACTTTTTATGTGCAACCTCTTACGGTTGTACGCACTAACCGCCATCAACCGCGGAGGTTAGCCGCGCGCTAGTGCGTATGAGTGCTTTCATGGGACTAAGTGCGAATGGGACGAAGTGCTAATGGGACCAACTGCGAACGCGGTACGAAGTGCGAATGGGACGAAGTGCGAATAACCCCTAAATCTAGCTCGGCCCGCCGTTAGTAGGTAAAGGTAGATTTCGTTAGCAATGGAAAAATATTATGGATAGGCTCCATCATACGTCGGCTCCATAGGTCGCTACGTACGATGCAGACCGCCATAAATAAAACCAGTTCTTGGGTTAGTAAACATTTAATAGGTTACTAAGGTATAATAAATAACGAGAATATTTTTGCAAACACGTCAAAGGTAACAAGAATAATTTTGTGAAAGCTGAAAACAAGATACAGCGCCATCTCTGAGCAAAACATAGAACGAGGGTAGAATTGGTAACAGCGCCTGTGGAGAACTCGAACTTTTAGGAGTTATTGTCGGGTTCGTTGGTGCCGCTGGTGGGCATGTATTCGAAGAGAAGAGCCTTCTTATCGTAGCCACATCGGAACAGGTTCCATGCCAGGTCTTCAGGCGTGTCTCCTGTCTGTTCTGAGCAGCTCTCCAAAGCCTAGGTGGACACAAAAATAATTTAATTAGTGCCCGGCTGGATAAAATTACTCGGACAGATGTAAGTACCAAACCAAAACATATCCAGGGAGGTGGGAAAAATTGTAATTGAAATTGAAGTTAGGTCGTAGGTCACATAATAGAGTCCGACTGAAAACGGATTTTATTTATCGACTAGCTTCCGCCAGCGGCTCCGCCCGCGTGATATCATTATAAATTATAGCGTATGTAGTAACAGAGGCTATAATTTGTACCAGTAGAATGAATTTTTAAAATCGGTGCAGTATATTTTGAGTTTATTCATTACAAACAAACAAACAAAAAATCAAATCGCTCTCTTTATAATATTAGTTTACAAAACGAAATTCGGCTTGATTTGCATTTTCGGCCGAAACCCTAAAACTAAAAAAAATACATTTTGTACGATATTTTTTTCTAAAAAGTAAAATAAATATGCAGTCTGCCTAGCCTTTTCCCCAACTATGATGGGGTCGGCTTCCAGTCTAACCGGATGCAGCTGAATACCAGTATTTTACATGAAGCGACAGCCTATCTGAACTCCATGCATTCTTATTGCTTATCCGACATGGGTAGACTGTTGAGCCTAAACATTTTTACGTTTAGAATAACAACTGATGTACACCATATTTATGCAATAAATATATAACATAACATAACATCACGCCTTGTTTCCCCGAAGGGTTGTGCAACGCAAAAAACAAACAAACGACGCAACGCAATAAATATATCTTTATCCACAACCCACACCCAGTACCTAAGTGAGTAATACGATACCTCTTGGTAAGACTAGTTGTCACGTCAGACAGTAAAAGAAATGCAGTGTCAATTTTTAAATCATTAACCTTAACCAACTGTATACTTTCCTCTAAGACAATAAATTAAAACAATGATATTTTATGCGACCAAAACCAGCAGCCTAATTGCGCAACACATTTTATTTTTGATATCAATCCCGAATCGAAACCAAGTCCAATTTAAATCGCATGCCATAATTGGAATTACGATAAACATTTTTTACCAATCGACCGAAATTGAATAGGGTTGTTCTTACAAAACGGCTATACGTCTTTAATTTATATGTTTTGTTCCACCATATAGGCATGATTAATTTCCAAATTATTGTGCTTTAATTTTATTTTATTTTAATTATAACTGATGCTCTACTAGTGCTTATAGATGAAAATGTACAATGATTGCCAAAAAATTAAAAACCATTTTTTTAAACACTTTCTATCAAAAACTACCATAATTGAAATGCGTAACAAAACGTTTCCTTTCCCCGGTTTTTTTTATCTGTGGCCAATGACAAAATCGTAGAAAAGCAGTGTTGTCATCTTAGTAGGATTTCCACTAAACCTGGGGGTTTGGACACCCCTACTGGCGAAGAAATTGCTTGAAATTGCGGGTTGCTTTTAGTGGCTGGTGGTTTTGTCTAGTGGTTAGTTTAATTCAATTTGTAGAAAACAATACAATCAATTACTAAAACTGACTCGAGAAAATATTAAAATAACAAGATAATGGCATGTTTTATTGTTTGTCTAAAACCTGTGTCAGTGATTTTACGATGTATTTCTTTCAAATGCCGAAACCACTGCAGATTCGAACGCTGTTTTGGCAAAACTGTTCACCATGATGAATATGTTGAAACCAATCAGAGGCTCCGCCCGAGTAGTGATCGCAAAACGACGTCATTTCTAAAAGATATTTCACGGGAAAATACTACCGGGGTAAAAAAAAACTGCCGTTATGCCTAAGTTTAGTTATGTATAGATCTAACAAACATTCAAACATCTTCACTAACTTTTTCATTAATTATTGTAGATTAAGTTGGATGATGTTTAAAAAAATACTTTGACCTTTTGTTTTATTTTCATTCTCAAATTTTCAAATGGACCTCCAAAACAGCGACCGAATATCAGTAACAGAAAAATAAAATTTAAAAAATTGTGACTAAACTATACTCTATTTGAAATAAGATTATACATTTAAATAAACCGTTTCGTGTTCGGTTGAACATTAAAAGCAAAAAAGTGGTTACAATACCAAGTGTTTACTAAAGCTGCCATTTGTCATGTCACCAACGCAATAGAAGTCAAAATCGGTTGAACGGATTATAAAAAATGTCTCATCTTATTTCTTTTTATAGCACTCGGGGAAAAAAAATGGCAACACTGAGAACAACACAAAATTGTATTATATTTAGTATTTACAAATTTTAAATATCCTATACGAAACGTGGGCCTATGTTAGGCAGTTTTGGAACATTTTTCTTGTGGCTTGTGTAAGCCGGATGAACTGGAAAATTCTCTCATTAAATCAATACTGTTTTGCTCAATAGCGAAAAATACGTCGAGATTATCACTACAAGTAAGTAACCCAATAAAAATAGGAATAACGTGAGTCCCTACGTCCGTCAACCTCACATTCTAACTGAAATTGTTAATTGATATTTTTGTACATAAGTACCTACATGCTGAAATAAACTATAGTAACCACTAACCTAACTACAAAACATACTCATAATATTTTCACAGACGGTGCTAGAGCTGAAAATACATGAATGGAACACTACCCAACATCAATCTTCTTAATTTCCTAACAAAGAAGTTGGATGGCTAGATGGCAAAAATGCTGTGAATGAAAATGTAAGCTTTTAGTCACATAGTTAAGAATCAAGTGAGGCAACTTACTTTATAATAAAATTATGAATATTTATTTCCTTGGCCGAACTTTCTACATCATAATTATATTTTATGTATACCTAACTAATGTTTACATAATTTAGTATTACAAAATATCTGGACATTGAAAAATCAGCCCTAAGTAAAGAAGAAATTATACAAACAGCAGCAATAACTAGGCTAATGGCTTTTGTCCAGCCATGGGCCCAATGAATGCCTACTTTACTTTGCCACAGGGTTTATTTATAAACATTGCTTAAAGTTAAATGACGTTCAAATGTCAAAAAAGTATGGTTATACAGTTGCTAATCATTACTTAACTTTAAGTAACGTTTATAAATAAACCCCATAATGTTTAAGTACTTTATTTGAGCAGAAAATAATATGATTTTGTTTTAAAACTGTAGAGTTCCTGGGAAGTTTCACCTACGAAGACATGAATGAAGGCACCTGCTGCGTTGCTACTTAGAAACTGAAGATAGTTCTTGAAATGTAATTGTTGTTTTAGAAAACTGTTGAGTCTTGAATGACAGTAATATAAATGTATGTTCCTATTTTGTTAATTGATAATGATAACAGTGCAGTGTAAACTACAAATAAAAATAACTTATTATGAAATATTAAAGAATTGAAGTTTTTTTTTTCATTAACACAACAATTAATAAAATTATGTCTCTTTGGTCTAGGGGTCGCAAGAGCTACTGCTGAGTATGAGGTCCTGGGTTCGATGCCTGGGTTGGGCATAGTGTTATTGGGTTTTTCCACCTGGAATTTCTTAGTAGTGCCCGGTTGATGGCAATAGGCTCGTCCCCTATTACATGGGACTTAAACATAACTGGTGAAATGTGTGTGTACAGGCAAACCTCTGCCCAACTCTTCAGAGAAACAGTGATATTATGTATGTATTTTCAGTAGGTTCAGTAAATAGAGCGAAATAAATTATGGAAAACAAAGCAAACAATAACTGACAATAGCCTTTATTCACATTTATGAAATATTTACACATGGGGCAAAAAGAAATTGGAAAATATATTGTAAGGATTAGTGAAATTTAATGTATTCCTGTGGAATTCATCATGGATTATGTATGTACTGCTTGCTAATTCTTGCTGTAAGCGCATGAGAGTTTATACTTTTCCTCAATAATGAAGTTGAGCCTGACACCTGAAAAAAAAAAAGAATTTAAGTACTTAAATCTTCTATATTATGTATATTCCATGATCCATTACATCCATCCACAAAATAAATTCTAATTGGCCTCTCCCTTAAACACTTCAATGAATACAACAATTATTAGGTTCAATGACTTTATTAAATGTATGAAAGTTTATGTTTGATGGTGCATTTCGTAGTCACCAACATAACACGTATGTATGTTTAAATAAATAAAACATTGTGCTAAACACACATTCAATGTTCAACACTTAGAAATAAAAGAATATTGTTATTACTTATGTAGGTACCTTAGATGGTGGTGTGGTATGTTCATTGATGTCCTTACATAATCCACTGTCTTCTATGCTCAGTACAATGGATACAGTACGAGGTACGAATTTGTCTTTCAATAAAATACCTCGTTTCTGAAATTTCATAATATATATCTTTAGTAGGTTGTAACAGAAGAGAACTTTGTCAGTGGGTCGTCTTATGGGCGGATAATTTTCACAATATTATTAATTTATCGACCGCTTCGATATTATTTTATATTATTGATTTATCATTGAGGTTTTACACAAAAACACATTCACAATTTATTAAAACGATGTTCACTTACATAATTTCGTAATAATTAAGGAGATTATACGAGTAAATCCCAAAAATATTACAAAGAAAATCAAATGCGAGGAGTACATTGCCTTCTATTATAACTGACAGAAGAAACAAATTACTCGTTGATTTTAAACCAATTCAGCGCTGTCAAAATGGTTACGTAATTCGAATTATAGCCTTTTTAGACGCGTATCGTTCACTCTTTAGCGTCTCATTCAGACTGTAGTTGATATCAAAAATTTTAGAGTTACGTAATACGAAAGCTGTCAAATTTTTCAATTTCCAGTTTAAATGATATCAATTCCACTCAAATTTGTATTGAAAATGTGTTGCGTAATTAGATAGCAGTTTTTTCTTGCATTTTCTTAGTCATTGTTCTTTTAGATGTTGAAAATGCATTCTTCTCTGAATAAATTAATTGAAAGTATTGCAACACATCTTTTTTTTCTGTCACAGCATATTTTTACTTCCGAAATATCCGAAAACGAAACTCAAGACTCAGTCTTAGGTATAGGAAAACAGACCAAACATTGTGCTATTTACGTAAAGATAGGTAAATTCTCTAACCTTGGTAGCATTCTTAGCATCAGGTCGTGCTGCCATCTTGCCGAGCACGGCCGCCTTCTGCAGCTTGCCGTCCTTGGACACGAGCTTGCACTTGAGCAGCACGCAGTACACGTGGCGCCGCAGCGCGGGCTCGTCCGGCAGCTCGCCCGCCAGCAGCGCCGCCAGCAGGCGCGGCGCCACGCGCGACGACGCCGCGCACGCGTCCGAGTGCGCGCGGAACATCGCCTTCTGCTCCTTACCCAGCACCTGGAGTTGGAAGTTTTTGGGTGTTGGATGGCAAACAAGAGAACGGCCCATCTGATGGCAGAACTATGTAATTACTATCGTTATTATTTGTCTATTGCTAACTACATATCTATACGTATAGAAATAGTAGATAGTGTACCTATAATAGTCGCTTTTCTTATCTATCTGTGACCGCTTAAATCTCCAAACTACGCAATGGCTATTGATACGGGTTACATTATCATTAGCAGGGGCGGGTTATGACATAGGTACTTATAAATGTCACCATTGCACCCGTGTGAAGCAGGGCCGGATCGCTAATGAAATACTTATCAATGAAAATTAAACCGTCTGCAGTTATAAAAATATGAAAAATATTAAAGAATTACTTACTATACAGTTCTTGCATCCTGTGGTCGCCTGAAACAAAACAAATTAATCAATTTCCAAAATGACTATTCAATGCACCAAATATTTAAAAACAACAAAGGTTATCTAGTTCATTGGTTTACATTTCGCCGAGTGCCTTAATAATTTGCGCGTCAATATCGGGCATTCTTTGGATAAGAAGCACATTCGGGTTAAATCATCACATTCACCACCAACAATGCCTCTAATGTAGAGGTCTTAGTCAGCGCTATTCTATCTGCTGCTGCTATATTACGAACAAAACTGCAGAATAAGCCATCTTCCAGTTGTCACAGCATTAGATACAATTCATCGGTAGGTACCTACGTGTAGATATGTCATCTTAAGCGCCACCAAAAACTTAAATCACTACATGAAAACAAATCACAGACACTTAACAATTCCCGTAGGTACTCGTGGAACAGTTCACAGCACATGATCCTACCTGGTTGGTGATGGCGACAAGCGCGAGCAGCGCCAGCGCGCGCGGGTAACTCATGAGACGGTCCGGTGAACTGCGCAGTGGCACGTGAAGCAGCACATGAGCCAGCGGCATCCGCAGCAACGGTTACACTTCCACTCGCGCGTATAACTGTCCGCGCCCCGCTTTATTTGCTCCTCACTCGGTTCTTCGTGCATCACACGGCCCCGCTACCACGGAATACAGCGATACGCGACTGTAAATTTGCTGTGGGAAGCATTTGAAAAGGTTTTACTTATGGTGGAAGAGTTTGGAGAAAGAAGTAGTCGAACAATTAATTCCACAGGCAACTTACTAAAGAGAAGTTGATAATCGGTTTGGCTAAAGCCCCTTACGCATGAGAAATCAATATTGCACAACATGTTATAGCAACATGTTTTTGTTTTGCAGAAAACACGTTGTTCTCAGTGTTGTTGGCAACAAGCCTCGTATTCATTGGAGAAAGTATTTTTTTTTTCCTGAAACAGTTTATCTGGACTTTTGTGCGTCTCCTACAACGTGTTTTATAAGTTGTTGAACCCGCTACAGAGGTGTTTAAACGAATTTATGATTGCCACGGAACTACAGATGACAGGTGGTGACTAGATGTTGCGATACAGTCTCACGATGAGTTGTGATTGTTGTGTATTGAACTAGGGAAGAGTAGTCGAGTTTATGGCTTCAAAATTAAGCTTACCAAAAATCAACCAATCAATAATCTTTAAAACAACTGATGGCCAAACGCTGTTCTTCTGTTACGTGAGATTAACATTGTAGGTATCATGATTTTGGCTGAAAAAGAAAAGCAGTAGATAATTATGGAATTAAAGCCGCAAAGTAGATACCGCGGTAGGGGTATTATTTATGAAAATAACGAAGCAATACGACAGTTTGTTTATTAAACAAGCGTCGGACGCAGTATCAATGTGTGACAACATTGCCGATCACTCGCCAAATATTCCACGCCATTGTTTCCACGTATATTTAATTCACAAATAACTGATGCTTCAGTGTTAATACAACAAACAGTCAGTGGATGTTGTGAGATCAGAGTTTATTTCGCGTCAGCAAAGATCAGGGAGCTACTCATTCGTTTCCTAATTTTCGACGTCGTTGGTCGCTTGTGTTGAGTTTTTTGCCACCAAGAGGGCCAACGGTAAGCTTTCACCAACGGCCCTTACGACATACTAGCCTTTTTATGGGCCCTACAGCTGAAAAACATTATCGCACAGAACATTGTATACTTTATGATAAAAAACAAATTTGCCTGTTTTTAAATACACTTACTAACCTTAGAGGTTCAATAGGCTTGTGATAAGATAATAATTTAACTGGAATTTCTCAAAAGATTTGGAAGAAGAGATGATCAAATAAGTATTTGCAGGAATTTGGAACATGCTGTTTATATAGCGATTCTCTTTTTCTTCATGTTGTTTTTTAAACATACTCTGAAAATGTAATACAGTATGTTGTGTCTGTATACCCAGCAGGACCCTACGTTTAACTCGATTGAACTATAGCAAACTAAGTACGTTAGACTATAGCTTTCAATCGGATTAAACGTAGGGTCCTGCAGGGTATACAGACACCAGTGTGTTAGCGAAAATAAGTATAATTAAGAAATGAACATCATACTCTACGTACACCTTCTCAATAATTTAAAAGATGGGGTACTTTTGTGTAAGAGACAAGTTCTAATTATTATATTGTCCTCTCTGAGCCTTCAGTCTTCTGTAAGATTTTCTTCGGGAAAAGTCTCAATCCTAATTCATATTTTTATTTTTGTTTTATATTGTATTCCCATAGGCACCGACGCTATCTATGTAGGTTACCTACGCTAACGATGCTTGTCCTGTGCGAGGTCTCCGGTACATTCCGGAAAAAAATAGTCGTTCTCGTGGAACCGTTGACTGCGGTTAATAACAAGCCTTTTGCCCCTTAGGGCGAAATTCAACAATAAAACCGAACGCGATCAGCACATAAACCACATTTAAGAACCTTAGTGTCATTATTTTCTTTGGAATATTGACACTACACTACAGCAATGCTAATTTGAATTTGATTATGTAACCATCTCACCGTGAGAACTTAGGTGAAGCGAGCGTGAAGTGAGCTGTCAGTCCCTAGCAGCAGGTGGAATGACAGCTCACTTCACCTAAGTTTTCACGGTGAGATGGTTACAGAATAGCATTGCTGCTCTTGAACTCAGTTCAGTTTCATTGGTGAAATTCGCACTTAGGGTCTAATCTAGACGGCTTTCGGTTTTATATAGCCCATATCCTGTAACCGGTGTCGCCCTATACTTAACTTATGGGCCTCCCCTAAACATCGCCACATGACCGGTCGCAGCGCTGTCCGCATCCACACAGCACATCTTTAGACCGACTCAGTCTACCCTGGTTGTGCTTTCCTCTTTTTATTTACCCTATCTATACTCCATAAGGTAGTTAAATAAAGGTAACCAAAAAAAAATTACGTGACGAGACAGCTGTTACGGTCCTACCAACTTATCTGTGAAATTGCGAAAATTTGAACTACGGCTGTCATGTTGAGATGTCATTCGATTGTCAGTGTCTACTACATTCGGACCAACTTATCTGTGAAATAGCGAAAATTTTAAATACGGCCGTCATGTTGAAATGTCATTCGATTGTCAGTGTCTACTACATTCGGGATCTCTGGTTGTTTTGTCGTGATATTGCTGAATTTATACATTTATATATGCCAAAAGCTTTAAAAGTGATGCTCGAAACATTATTCTAAGGGTTAAAAACTTTTTTGAAGAAGAAGCTCGGGCAGGGTCTCCGATTTGTATATTTAATCAAATATACAAACGAATTTTTGCAGCGACAGGTTAGCTAATTATTTAAGTCCACGAAATATTCGTTTCTATTCTTGCTGCAGGTTAGCGTAACGGTAACGTACATCTATTAGGTAACCTGCTAAGTGAGTGAGCCAACTAACCTGCCAGATTTCAAATTACTACTAACATTTATTTTATTATCTTATATTTCAGGTTTGAGTCAAGGGCTAATTTCAAAAATAGTTAAGGAAGGGCGCGCAGCTGAAGAAACTGGTACAAAAATTCGGAAACCAGGCAAGGAGAGAAAACGTAAAAGTGGATTTGTGCATGTTGATGATTTTGACATGGGAGTTACACGGAGGAAAGTACATGAATTTTATTCTGCTAAAAAAGACTGTTAAAAAGCTTCTTGAAGTCTTAAAGACAGAAATAAATTACACAGGACAGCGAGAGAGTCTGCGAAAGCTGCATCACAAGGTGGGATTTCGTTATAAAAAATCTCAATCCAATTGAAAGGTTCTTATAGAGCGTAGTGAAATATCAGCTTGGATAGCTACGTACTTGCATGCAGTGGATAAAAATAATAAATCTCCCCAGCCCCGGCCCTTAATTTATTTAGATGAGACCAACATTCACTCTTCGCATACATCGGGTAAATGTTGGCAAGGAGAGGGTGAAGACGGAGTATTGGAGCCTGTATCGAAAGGGCAAAGATATATTATTATTCATGCGGGAGGAGATACTGGATTTCTTACAAATGCACTACTTGTGTTTAAATCAAACACAAAAAGTGGTGATTATCATGACGAGATGAATAGTACCAACTTTAAAAAGTGGGTTATTGAAAAACTTGTGCCTAATTTACGAGAGCCATCCATAATAGCGATTTGTGTGAATAAAGTCCCAAATACGAATTCCTTAAAAAAAGATATGCAATTATGGTTGACCTAAAATCAAATTGACTACGAGAGAATTTGTCTAAACCTCAGCTTTTAGAAATAATTAAGAGAAACAAGCCTGAACCTGTATGAGATTGAAAAAAATTTAGAAGACAATAGACACAAATGCTTATATTTACCACCTTATCATTGTGATCTCAATCCCATTCAACTCATATGGAGTACAATGAAAAGAAATGTTGCTGATGTAAATATTGAGCACAAAAATGCTGAATTTCCCCGCCTAGTTAGAGAAGCTTTTGACGTTATTACAGTTCATGAGTGGGCACAGCATTGTAAACACATTCGCAGGTTAGAAGGAGAATACTTGCCATAGTGATAATGATGATAGTGGTACGGATATAAACGGAGTATGGCCTCACAACCAGGATGAAGTTGTGTTTGCAGGTTCATCTAAAGATCACAATTACTGTAAACCTGGTTTTCAATAAATTATTGTAAAGCAATTTGTTTTTTTTTTATTACACTACACTACCACTAGGTACCACTGCGAATTATAATTAGTCAAATCTGGTGTTAGGGGTTAGGTACGGTCATAACTAAATGCTAGACATCCAGGTACCTCTTGCAGGGTAGGTACCTACTTAACTTCGCCTTAAATGAAAGTTGTATCCCCTCGTGGAACATTTTATCTGCTGAATTTCCACTTCATTGGATTGCTTTTTAACCGACTTCAAAAAAAGGAGGAGGTTATCAATTCGACTGTACTTTTTTTTTTTATGTTTGTTACCTCATAACTTGCGACTGGGTGAACCGATTTTCATGATTCTTTTTTTATTTGAAAGCTGGTGCTTCCCGTGTGGTCCCATTGTCACCATTTCAATATCTGATGATGGAATCTTGTAGAAATCGGGGGAACTCTTCAATGAATAACAGCAGATTAACCGCGATTGTTGCTATAGCATATCTAAGCATTGTTTACGCCATCACACAACATTATATCACGCCTGTACTCACTACAAAGGTTATAAAAACTATTTCGAAAAAAAAATATGTTTAAGGGCACTTACAACATTTTTTTTTTGTATGTTTGTTACGCGATTACTCCGCCAAATTATGAATGGATTTTGTGATGATTCTTTTTTTGTTTGGTAGGGCATACTTCAGAAGTGGTCCCATATAAATTTAGTCAAGATCTGATGAGGGGTTTTTGAGTTAGCTTCAATAATACGTATTTTTTTCCCATCTAGTATATGTGGACGATATTCTAATAGTTCCTGTCACTGTAATTTACATAGCAGGTAATGGGTATTCAAATTTTTATGGGGGTTTTGTGTAGGTACCACAACTAAAAAGTGAAAAATAAAAACTTTTTCACAAAAAATAAAACCGACTTCCAAAAAAACACTACAAAGTGAAAAATAACTTTGATTTCGGAAGTCGGTGGCAAAAAAACGAAAATAAAACCCCAGACACCGACTTCCGAAATCAAAGTTATTTTTCACTTTGTAGTGTTTTTTTTTGGTAGTCGGTTTTATTTTTTGTGAAATTTTTTTATTAGATAAAGCCATTGTTTATTGCTGAGAGACTAAACTGTTAGCGTACCTACGTAACTGTAAATTATCAAATTCTTTTTATTTATTTTATAATATTTGTATAGGTACAGTCACGAGCTTTAATTTGGGACCCATTTCCGTTAAATGTTGTTAGAACAATCATAATGCAATAAGGTCGAAACTTTGAAACTTTGCTTTAAGGTTGAAATGTTGAATGTCAAGTTAAGACATAAAATGTCTTATCTAATCGATCTATGAAATGATAACCTCGTTGCAAAAAGCTATCATTACGATTTTCTAATTACGAACATGTGTCGTGTCAGTGTCATTTAAGAAAATAGTTTAATGTGATATTTTCACAAAATATAATTTACCAATTAATAAAATGCTTGCGGCTAATCGTGACCAAATAAGGCTCCAAATTATTGATTTGCACGAACAAGGAGTAGGCATTCACGAGATATCGCGACGAATAAATGTGACAAGAAACACAGTTCGCCGCTGGGTTCGACGCCACGGGAACGAGGAAAATATTATTGACTTACGACGAAACAACCATCACCCGCAAGTTATAACACAAGAGCAGAGCCGCTTGATGCAAAGGCAATACCTGATGAATGGATTTACGCCAACGAGGCATTTTGCGGAAGCGTTTGAAGTCCACCCTTCAACAGTTAGAAGGCATCTTAAAGCTATGGGACTGCATCACAGGCGGCCTGCAAAAAAAATTGCGTTGACGGATGCCCATAAAGCTGCTCGACTTATTTTCGCACGTCAGTATCTAAATTTTGATTGGACGACGACGGCTTTCATCGATGAAAAGACTTTTCAATCTTCCCAAACGGGCAGACTACAGAATAAGAATAAGAATAAGAATATTTATTTGCATAAAAACATGGTATAGAAGATGGTACAAAAATTAAATACAGAGCATACATGTTTTTGCTTAACATTATAAGCGTGCAAATTTTTCGTGCATAAGTAGGTACATTATATTTACTATTTAAAATCTTAGTCATTTAAATTTTTTGTCAAAAAAATCTTTTACACTATAAAAACTATTAGTGGACAGCCAATCATACAATTTACTTTTAAATAATCTTGTATTTACATATTTTAGGTCGCTCGGTATCTTATTAAATATTTCTACACACGTATATAAACAGCTTTTATTATACATTTTATTACATTTGTGGCGAATTGACAGGACGCGATACACGGAAGACCACGTCATAGCTAACAACGCGTCTGGTCGCATTACAGTTAACGTGTCTGGCTGGATTAGTTCAGCCGGCATTGGAGAACTAATAAATTTACCACCCAGGGCCACTGCTCAAGATTATGTCGATTTATTAGACGAGAGTGTCCTTCCAACATTGCAACTATATTATCCACAAGAAGATGTTGCTCCAATAAACTTTGTTCAAGATAACGCAACAATTCATACGGCAAGAATCGTTAGAACTTGGTTCGACAATAATAGAGCAAATTTAAATCGTATTCCGTGGCCTGCAAAGTGTGCCGATTTAAATCCTATAGAAAATTTATGGGGCTTAATGGTTCAAAAATGGTCAAATAGAAACGAAAGAACTAGAGAAGCACTTATGGATCACTGCCTCACAGTCTGGGAAAGTTTAAGGGGTACTGACATATGTGACAAATTGATTGGATCCATGCGTAACCGGCTCCAGGCTGTGATTGACAATGAAGGTGGATATACGCGGTTTTGAATATTTATGATAAAAAAATTACTGGAGAGATTTAAATTAATTTAGTCGTAGCCTTCGGTGATAAGTGTTTATTTTGTGCACCGCTAACCATGCTTTCTATATAATTGTGTTAAGATTGAGGTTTGTGTCATAAATGTCTTAATAAATATAAAGAATAAATAACTTTGTTTTTCTAAAGATTTTATTAATCAATATTTTAGCTGAAATCTTCTAAGCCCCCATAATCATAAACGGCCTTTAAACCTATTTTATTTTAAATATGTTGTTTTGGTCCGTCACTTTGATATTTATGTTTGAGAAAGAGACAAAACTTTTTAACTAATATAGGTTTGAAGAATAAGCGGGTTAGTTGACTAGCTATCATATATTGACAATATAATTTTGTTCTTTTTTATTTGTTTCTTTTTTCTTATGGGACCACAGGACCAAAAAGTAATTATTACTCGGAAATCGGTAATGATCGATTGCCCTCGCTCCAGTTGACGTTAGCCCCTAGAAACGTAAAGTTGTCGATGGTAAACATTATGACGTTTATTGTTTGTGCAGTGACAGCGTTAACATAATAGCTCTAAATGGCGAAAGTTTGCTACACGATATTCAACCTTAGGTGGGTCCCAAATTAAAGCTTGTGACTATAATAGCTCTAAATGGCGAAAGTTTGCTACACGATATTCAACCTTAGGTGGGTCCCAAATTAAAGCTCGTGACTGTACCTATCATTGTTTTTAATTTGTAAAAACTGTAATTCTTATTAAACGATTATGTCTAATGTGAAATTTCCTTCTTGAAAACTTACTTAATTTTGGGCACCTTATATTAATTAGCAACACTGAATCGACGGCGCCGTCCTCTTTCAGTTCACAGATAAGTTGGTAGAACTGTAACTAAAAGACTGAACGTACCTGTCACTTCAGTTGTCAATGTTGTCATGCTGTACGTCATAGTCGTACTCTTCAATTTAGCAACGTTTTAATTTGTTGACGTATAGAGTTTGGGCTCTTTATTTTGTACTTAATCGATAAATCTAACAAAAAAATTGTTCTCAAGAAGTTTAAATTACTTACCTAATAAAAGACGGAACTATTGTAAAAACCTAAAATAAATTTAATTTTATCGTATTTTTAAACAAGAAAATATAAAAACTCTTTTTACGATTTGTTTACATTTATTTAACAACCTAAGCTTATGCGAGCCCTAAACAAAGTAGCATGGCATCTGTTTAGGATCCTCCTCACATTTAGCAGGCAACGTTTCAAACGTCGCGTCGCGTCGCTATCAGACTGCGTTCTAAGCAACGCGATCGCCGCGTTTATTTTACGCAGGGGGTCGCGTCGACAGAGGGCATACCACCCTCGGATTTACTCCGTGATACCACCGGACAAATGAGTGTCACGTACGATCCACGCGACGATCGCGTATTTCGCGCGAACGATCTTTGTGCTTAGGACTTGGGGCCATACAGTGCCGCCATCGGCGCCATTTTAGATAGGTGTAAGATACGCACATGGAGGTTCTGTCGAGGCGGTCAGTTCGGAGCGAGGGGATGCGGTGCATGCAAACGGTAGAGGGCGGGCGCGGGCGGCGCGAGGGACAGGCGCGCTGCAGTACGCACGGTGCCAGGCCCAGCGCCAGTGCCGCCGTCGCCAGCAGCGGCATCAGCATGCCGCGCGTCCGGCTCTGCGACAGACCAGTCTGGGACCACTCAATCGACGGCCGAGCTCAATGGAACTCGACCAGTACGCGGGAGTAGATATAAACTCGGTTTGCGAATTGAGAATTTGAAGTTGAGGATTTGAAGATGATTCGTTCAATTTAGACAGCGAAATTCAAAATTTAAGATATGATAAGGGAGCCCAGAGGGTTTACCGAAATCTAACGACTTTGAAAACTCAGATTTGGACGATTTTATACTGTTGGCTTCGGCCTCCCGTACGCCTTCTAAAGGTCCGAAACCTCACGAGAAATGACAAACGCATTCAAATAATAATAGTTTATTGTCACAAATTAGTATACTAACACAATATAATAAATTAGTATATTAACAAGATGCTCTGCAGAAGTCTGTATACAGATATTGTGAGCCTCATAACCTGTATAGCTGTGAGGTTACTTAAAAATAGGGATTATACCTATTCCTATTGTTCGTGTTAACGGTCAGATTTACTTTTATACATATTACTAGCTGTCCGCCCCGGCTTCGCACGGGTAGCACTGAGTACTTATCTACGGCGTACCTACCTACCCTACCTACCTAACCTACCTTACCTACCTACCATACCTACCCTACCTACCCTACTTACCTACCTACCCCCCTACCTAACCTACTTACCTACCTAACCTACTTACCTACCTACCCTACCTACCCTAACTACCGACCCACCCTATCTACCTACCTACCTACCTACCACCTACCTACCTACCTACCCTACCTACCTACCTACCTACCCTACCTACCTACGCTACCTACCTATCTACCTACATTCCTAGCCTACCGGGATAAAAATAGTATAAGTATCCTATGTCTGTCTCCTGGTTCTAAGCTACCTCCCACCAATTTTCAGCCAAATCGGTTCAGCCGTTCTAGAGTTATAAATAGTGTAACTAACACTTGATTGAAATAAATAACTTGTGCTAATGACTTGGCTTTGTGCTAGCGACCGTTTTCGGGGGCCCATTCTTGAGTGTGCAAGTCACCCCCTGCCATTTCACCTGTGTATTTTATATAAAATATTGTTCAAGCAGGGGCCATAGTCTTTCCATAGTTTTAGATAACCAGTTCACTTAGCCACCCAAACCCATAATCCAATATCTTTGTTTCCATATCTTGCAATAGCCCTGCACCAACCGGGGGTTGTCCTTGGGTGTCCTAGGAGCATAGTGCGTACAGGGATAATCGTAGGTTGGTGTCTCGTTTCATTAAATACGTCTAACGGGCCTCTGCGAGTTGGCTTCGGCCCCTTGTACGCCTTACAAAGGTCCGGGACCCTAGGGTCCCGAGAAATGTCAAAGACAATAATAATAATAATAATGGATGAAGGTGATTGGATGCGTGTTGTTGAGCGGGCGTGTGATTTAATACCAGACATGGAGGCTATTCGCATTAGTCCTCTGGATGTGGCCCGTGCAGTTCGTCCGTTGCCTAACTGGAAATCTCCAGGACCGGATGGACTGCACAATTTCTGGATTAAATGGCTACAAAGGTCACACGCCTGCTTAGCCTCACAATTCCAGTCATCTGTTGAGACTGGGTCGCTACCACTATTCTTTACGACAGGAGTTACCCACCTGCTCCATAAATCGGGTAGTACTGCGGAACCCAAAAACTATAGACCAATAACATGTTTACCGACGGTCTATAAAGTTCTTACATCCATTCTTAGAGCAAAAATTGCACAACATATTTATAGCAACTCAATTATGTCTGTGTCTCAGAATGGATGTAAGAATGGGTCCCGCGGTACTAAGGAGCTGCTCCTTATAGACATGACCATAAGCCAACAGGTTCGTAGAACCCGGAAGGATTTGTCGACATGTTGGATAGACTATAAGAAGGCCTATGACTCGGTGCCACATACATGGCTCATTAGGGTGCTGGAATTATACAAAATAGACGTAACTCTACGCACCTTCTTGATGTCGTGTATGGGGCAGTGGAGGACGGTCCTTCTCTATCCAGGATGTCGACAGATCCGGGGGATTAATGAACCGATCAGGATTGAACGCGGAATATTCCAGGGCGATAGTTTGAGCCCGCTTTGGTTTTGCTTAGCCTTGAATCCTCTAAGCACACTTTTGGAGGATTCAGGTCTAGGCTATCGGTTGAGAAGAGGAGGTCAGGTGATATCTCACCTCCTTTACATGGATGACTTAAAACTCTTTGCTCCTAACAATTTGCGACTGATGGAGCTACTGAAAGTAACAGAAACGTTCAGTAGCGCCATCAAGATGGAATTTGGTGTAGACAAATGTGCAGTCATGCATGTAAAGCGAGGGGGGATTATGGAATCCGTGGGAACCCAACTCTCGGATTCCATACACCTTAGATCCCTCTCCTCAACCGAAACCTACAAGTATTTGGGTATGTCGGAAGCATTAGGCATCAATGTTGCCGACATGAAACAATCGTTGAGGGATCGTTTCTTTGGCCGCCTGAATAAAGTGTTCAACAGTCTTTTATCAGGCGGAAACAAGGTGCGTGCCTTCAACGGTTGGGTCATGCCGGTTTTGATGTATTCTTTTGGCATACTCAAATGGACTCAGACGGAACTTGACGCTCTGGATAGGAAGGTCCGTACATTGCTGACGGCAAAACGGATGCATCACCCACGATCATCAGTGATGAGGCTGTACATCCCGCGGAAGTGTGGGGGTCGAGGTTTCTTAAATGCTAAAACCCTCCACAACCGCGAGATCTGCAGTCTCAGGGAATATTTCCTTCAAACTGACGTGGGGATGCACCGAGATGTGGTCGCAGTGGACAAGGGCCTCACCCCGCTCTCCTTGGCGAAAGAGAACTGGTGCAAACCTGCTGTACTTGATACTAACGACCGTAAGGAAGTATGGCAAGGCAAAGAGCTTCACGGACGCTTTTTCCGGGCCCTCCATGGACCCGATGTTGACTTTTTGGCGTCTGTATCCTGGCTGCGTTTCGGCGACCTCTTCGGGGAAACCGAAGGTTTTGTCTGTGCGATAATGGATGAAGTTATCATGACGAATAATTATCGGAAATACATTGTCAAGGATGGTACGGTTGACATTTGTCGGGCATGCCATCGTCCCGGTGAATCAATCCGACATATTGTTTCCGGTTGCTCTCGTCTTGCTAACGGTGAGTACTTGCACAGACACAATCTAGTGGCTAGGATTATCCACCAGCAACTTGCCTTGCAGTACAACCTTGTGGAGTTCGAATTACCATACTACAGGTATGTGCCCGACCCAGTTCTCGAGAATGGTCATGCCACATTGTACTGGGATCGATCTATTATCACTGACAGGACTATTGTAGCCAATAAGCCTGATATTGTGGTGATAGATCGACGAGAGCGCCGTGCAATGATTGTTGATATCGCTGTCCCTCATGACGAGAATCTCGTGAAAGCTGAGAAAGATAAAAAAATCAAGTATCTTGACTTAGCACACGAGGTTGTCGACATGTGGGACGTGGACTCTGCAATCATTGTACCGATAATTGTTACGGTTAATGGCTTAATAGCGAAGAGCCTCGATCAACATCTCAGGAGGCTCTCATTGCACGGTTGGGTCAAGGGCTTGATTCAGAAAGCAGTACTTCTGGACACGGCACGCATAGTGAGGAGGTTCCTCTCTCTAGAGCCCTGACCACCGGCATCTTGGACCCTGTTCCTGATGCCGATGGGCCACTATTTTTTATATTTTTAAATGTTTTTATATTTTTTATTTTAATATTTAAAAATATAATTTATATGTACTTAAGTAGTTAAATAAAGGAATAATAATAATATCTAATACTGGCGCTAACCTATAGTATTAGATACTAATGACCGCAAGGAGGTATGGCAGAGCAAAGAGCTTCACGGACGCTTTTACCGGGCCTTACATGGGCCCGATGTAGACCTGTTAGCGTCTGTATCCTGGTTGCGATTCGGTGATCTCTTTGGGGAAACCGAAGGTTTTGTCTTTGCGATTATGGATGAAGTTATGATGACGAACAACTACCGGAAATATATTGTGAAGGACGGCACGGTTGACATCTGTCGGGCATGCCACCGTCCGGGGGAATCAATCCGACACATTATTTCTGGCTGTTCTCGTCTGGCTAACGGAGACTACTTGCATAGGCATAACCTTGTAGCCAGGATTATCCACCAGCAACTTGCTCTGAAATACAATCTTGTGGGATCGGAAGTACCGTACTATAGGTATGTGCCCGACCCAGTTCTCGAAAATGGCAATATCACGTTGTATTGGGATCGATCTATCATCACTGACAGGACTATTGTTGCCAATAAGCCAGACATAGTGGTGATAGATCGATTAGAGCGTCGCACAATGATTATTGATATAGCGGTCCCGCATGACGAGAACCTCGTGAAAGCTGAAAAAGATAAGCAGATTAAGTATCTTGACCTGGCTCGCGAGGTTGTCGACATGTGGGATATGGATACAGCAATCATTGTGCCGATAGTCGTGACAGCCAATGGCATAATAGCCAAGAGCCTCGACCAACACCTGAGGAGGCTCTCGTTAGGCAGCTGGATCAAGGGCTTGATCCAGAAAGCGGTACTCCTGGACACGGCGCGTATAGTTAGGAGATTCCTCTCTCAGGAGCCCTGACCACCGGTAGCTTGGACCCTGTTCCCGATACCGGTGGGCTACTATTTTTTATATTTTTAAATGTTTTTTTTTTTATTTTATAAAAATATTTAAAAATGTAAATTATATGTATATATATTAAATAATGGAAATAATAATAATAATTCTCAGCGTTCTCGAGGTATGGGCATCAATGTGTTTCATCAATATTGAAGTCTCTGTCAAAATCTTCCTTTATTATTTTTCGAGTTTTTCTACCTATTTTGCCCAGTCTGCTTTAGTAATTTTGGCACAAGCTTCTTTAAGCAATGTCATCATTTTCTTAGCAGAGAATGGCGGCTTTGTATTGTGGCGAGCTGCGTAGGTATCCTTTGACTTGAGCCCAATAGCATTGTACTGACAATGGTACGGCGGCATTCTTATCACTTTGTGTCCATGCTGAAGTGCCAATTCATCAATTTTATATTTTAGTTTCGCAGGTTTATTTTCTTTTACCAGTTCCAGCAATTCAGGTTTCAACAATTTCATGTCAGCTTCAACACCTTGTCTTTGTAGGTAAGATGCATTGTCCATAATGATTATGCACTGTTCGGGGAGGTTTGTTAACAAGTTAGTAAACCACTCTGTGAATTTATTTGCGTCCATTTCTTCGTGATATTCTTTTGTACTTTTAGACTCAAATGCGAGTAAGGCACTATTCACAAACCTTCCCCGGCTGATCCGGCGTGGCAGATTATTAGGCGTCCACCGATTCCCATTGGCACTTTTGAGCAAGATGCCTTAATTGGTATCGTCCTTCCACCACTGCGGCAAAGTATGATTTGAGTTCAGCCAAGTCTCGTCTCATCGATAAATATGACATTGTCCCAATTTGTTATTTTGTTCATCGTCAAGAATGATACGAGTACTCTGTGCAAAATTAAAGCATATCGTTCCATTATAATTTTCCTCTTGTCGGTTTTCTTGTATTTGAATTCAATTTGCTTGATAATTGTTATTAAAGACGTGGAACTGCCACTAAACAGGCCATACTCTCGTAGTGATACCAGCAATTTACTCACAGTTGTGTATTCATTTCTTTTGTAATAAGCACTTACCTACACGTTGTTTCGAATAGCGTCTGCGTCAAATTTGTCAATACCTGTTACAGGTTTGCTTTTCTTCCTCTTTTTAGGCGTACGTAATACATTTTCTTCAGTACCGGAAGGCCCATACTTTTCCTTCGACGTGGTTTGAATAGTTTTTTGCCGATTCCAAGTGCTTCTGCGACTCGATTCTCCGGCTAGTATAAAGTTATCTGTGGACGCGATCTTGCACTTGCGTTACGGGCATTAAAGGTCCACCATTAACTGATTCGCGTTCGAAGTATTCGGTTAACTTCACAACCAATTCGCGTGACTGTATATGATGTTTATTGATTGTACGTCCTCTTTTCGACATGTTGAAACAGTTCTTACGATATAACAACAAACACCAAAATCGAGTCCAAATCACTATCTTTAAATCAATGTCCGAAATAGAAGAGCCAAGGACAACGTGATAGTAAACAGGAATAGGCCAAAAGCAAAGCCGATATTATTTAAGTTTCTTAAAAATACAATTATTTAAAAAAATAAGTAACAATAATCATTGTACCTATTGATTACTTAACTTTAATCCTGTTTATTTTTAATAAAAAGAGGTACTGTTTTAAATGATAGTAATTGATTAAACATACCTCTTCTATGACGGAACTCCATTTTAAATAAATATAAATTTCTTCATCTGTTGTTTATTACCAGAATAAATAATTTAAGGTTCACTTATTGGTTATAATCCAACTAATCACAAGAAACTTCAAAAACTGACAGCTGAGTGGAAATACAAATTCTAGGCGCGAAATATGATTTATGTGATTTTTGTAGGTCAACAATTTTTTTTGCTGGGCAGGAAATGTGAAATATATTTTGTGGTTTTTAAAATCACAATGGGCAGGACGAGGATATAGGGACGGACATACATACATACATACATATATGTCAAATACATAATCATCCTTTTTTGGCTTCGTCGCAGTCGGGTTCCGATAGGACAGTAACCCAAAACCACTGAGATCAGGCGCAAAATCAACGTGCTGCTGTGACGCTCGGTATCGATGTAAAGCCTCAACAATGAGAGCTGTCAAATGTTTACGTCATCGTGTTAGAGGGGCTGCTTCAAAGCATTAGCGCCAACCAAACTAAGTTGCCTGTTCGGCCCTTCAACGCGATAACTAACATGAGACGTATTTACCTAATGGCTGGATGAGAACTGGAGGATGATGGAAGCTTTGCCACTTATTTCTCGAACAGGATGCTCTCGAACTGCTTGAACTCATAGTAGTTGTTGATGCTGATTGGGTTGGCTAGCCATACCATGTTTTACATCGGGAACGCACACAAGGAAAAAGAAAGAAGTTAAAAAAAACCGAAGAACCGAAATCTGCCAGCGATCGCGATCTGAAATTTGGTTTGATTTTTCGAACGGCTTCTGTTTTTGGTAGTCATTGGTTTTTGGCACTGACAAGTGGTTTTATTGCCTGCCAGTGTCAGACGTATAATTGATGATACTCCTTGTCATCACATGAAATTAAGAAGGTTTGAATCACGGTCGAAGAGTTCGGTAGCGGTATACGGTGCGCGTCCCTATCTATAGTCGAAATCGGAGCGTACAGTCACGAGTATAAATACCTTACACTTACGCAAAAGCGATTTTCTCATAAAGTATTGAGTATTGGTTTATGGTGTTCCGAACATAGTATTATCGAAACCGAACTGTGTTATGAAATAGGGTTTTTCTTAAAGTTGCAATTGTTATTTCACGAGAAAAATACGTTTTTGATTTTTGCGTAAGTGCCTTACGCACTTATGCTCGTGACTGTACAGTCCCACAATCTTCAGCATTACTAAAGGCAGTCTTCGTACTTCCAGTGTTACTTATGTGCGCCTGTGCTGTCAAGAAAATTAGACAGATAACTGACGTAGATACAGCCAGAATTGTCTATTTTAGTTATTTTCATAGTCTAATGGGATTCTTCTCTGAGGAACCTGTGTGGACATTAATACTATCTTTGTTCTACAGAAAAAGGCTGTTTGAGTCATTTACAACGTAGGTCCAAAAGATTCCCTTCGAGAAAAATTCAAAGAAAAAGATATTCTGACTGTAGCCTTTTTTTTTTTTGAGAGGGAAATCAAATGACTTCTCCCGTTCTGGGCGGAGCGGAAGGGCGTGTCAGACTCTTACTGACTAGAACCGAGAACCCACCCGTGTTCCTTTGGTTGCCTTTACGTTGCCATGGGCTTCGGTATCCCTTTCGGACTTTCCCGCAACCCCGACAGGCCCATCGGACCCCTTCACCCGCTGACATCTCTTTCTGACTGTAGCAACACAATATAATATTTGAAAACCTATTGTATGTTGGTACTCAAAAATATATTTAATTTTAAGACAATATCCAATATTCATAGTAAATAAGATAATCGTTTATTTCTCACCCCAATATAGGTAAGTACATTAGAGAGGTATCAATGCAAAGAACATCACAACAATAATAATTATACTGCGTGTGTGTGTGGTGCCTAAACTAGACGGGAGGTTTGTATTTCAGGACACCAGATCTCCACCTCTTGGGTAATGATTACATTTAATTGTTGTATCAATTATTAAATTATTATTATTAAATTCCTTTGACATTTCTCGGGACCCTAGGGTCCCGGACCTTTGGAAGGCGTACGAGGGGCCGAAGCCAACTCGCAGAGGCCCGTTAGACGTGTCTAATGAAACGAGGCACTAACCGACGATTATCCCTGTACGCACTAATCTAGTGCACCCAAGGACAACCCCCGGTTAGTGCAGGACTATTGCAAGATATGGAAACAATGATATTGGATTATGGGTTTGAGTGGCTAAGTGAACTGGTTATCTAGAACTATGGAAAGACTATGGCCCCTGCCAGACCAATATCTTATATAAAATAGACAGGTAAAATGGTAGGGGGTGACTCAATAATGAGCCCCCGAAAACGGTCGCTAGCACAAAGTGTCGAAGCGACAAAGGGGCAACATGTCCTGAGGTGCTTATAATGAGTGGAGCGGTATTCCCCGGCTATCAGGACAATCCCGGAAGTACGGTCAAGATCCCTACTAGCATCTTACTGGAATACTTACTTCTTCCGAGCACATTTGCTCTTGCGAATCTCCACTCAAGCCGGCCAATACAGGCAAGAAAGAGGTGGGAGCTCTATTCCTTGTCAGTGTTCACTCCAGCCGGCCAATAAAGGCAAGCCAGAGATGAGGAACAAGATTTCTCCCGGGAGATAGGGTCCGTGGGGTCGTAAATAGAATGAATGAGATTAGCTATTTTGGGACAGCGAGTAGACCTAAAGCCAATTAAGGTTATAAATTGGGAGTATCCTATTTAATTTATTATAAAGAAAACAACCAAGGTAGCAAAATAATCGATGGGAGGAAGTAGTCGAGAGCCGGATGTGATGGCGGTGGACGGTTTTTTACTAATCATCATTTGTCCGAATGATAACTTACCCGATCTTAATATCACATGCCATAAAATTGAAATCCCTAAATATAATATGTCCTGAATCCGTTTGTCATAAATATTACAATCAATAATATACAAAAGACATAAAACCGTTTTCAATAGTCCTAAATTCAAATTTCATCATGTTTATTTATAATAATAATATTCTTAGAACAAAATATAATTAAAAAATATCTGATTTTGCATTATATTTTTTTATTATACGGTTACAGATATTTATTTTCTCAAAAGAATTATAATTCAATTACAGAGAAAACATAAATAGGTTTAGGACAAAGTTACGCCAGTAAGCGGAGATATAGATTTATCTTAAAACTAACATTACAATAAAAATTTCGACTTATCATACATACATCGTTTTAGCAAGTACACAATAAACAAATCAGAAGAAGGTAGGTTACACACAAGAAACAACACGATTTTGAGCGATGAGGGTAGGGTGCAATTTAACAGTCGCTGCGTATTGACTAAGGCCTACGACACAGTGCAGAACATAAGCGATTTATTAAATTGATTTAAGTATACAGAGTGTTTGGCAGAACGTTGAACATACGAAAATGGTAGATAGGTGGGGTCATCTGCTACTTAGTCAGCCCTTTTTTTTTTTTTTTTAATGCAAGTTAAAATTATGATTTAAGTATTTTTTACATCTTTCTGTAAGTTTGAGGACTCATAACTTTTTTTCTAGCTAACATCTGAATAAAGCAATCGTTTTATAAGAATCTGCCAACATTAAAGATTTAAAAAAAAACCCTGTTTTACCCATTTTTAATAAAAATTACACTTTAAAGTTAAGAAAGTGCTGACAGCAAAAAAAAATTTTCTTTAATATCCAGGGACCAGGGCCAAATAAATTAGGGCTGAGTAAGTAGCAGATGACCCCACCTATCCACCATTTTCGTATGTTCAACGTTCTGCCAAACACCCTGTAGGGTAGACTGGGTACGGATGTGACAATTTTCATTTGAACACCAATAATTCTGTCAGTGTGGCAGTTAGCTGTAAAAATTAGGATTTTTTTTGTGAAGAGTACGTTTGCCTACGTATAAATACTAAAATTGTATTTCTAAGTGCCATGGTTAACTCACAGGAGCAATTTAGAAAAAAAAGAGAAAATGTCACAACCGACCACACCCCAGGGGCGGTTGTGACAGTACTTGGGGTCGGTAGTGACAGGTTCATAAATACACCAAAATGGTCATCAATCACTTTAATGCACAAAATATCCATTCTTCTCAAAAGAATATTTAATGTTTATAAATGTAATAAGGCACTTTAGCATCTACAGGTACCTAGCTATTATAATAAATCTTCTCGATTGCTTATAACTAGTACTTTAGTCAGTCTTAAATTACAATCAGTGCAAAAAGCTAAATAAAGAATTCTAATTATACAATACGGTAACAATGACGAAATACAAACTAAATCACGAATAAATGTTACATCACAATCATCTTCTTTAAAAAAATCAAACATTTGTGTATTGTATCAACATACAGCATAAAAAAATAGAAGAAATATTCATTTTAAATTTTAATTCAGAAAAATAATTTATATAATTTTATTATGATCTAGTCAGAGTCATCACAATTATGACATATAATAATTATTATACATATTATTGCTGTCTTTAATGTGCTCCGCGCCGGCTGCATCACGTTTTCGAATGTATCGCAACAAAGACATGCGATTAACTTCGTGCATTTCTGAAGCTCTCCGTAATCACGTTCCTAGTTTCACTTCTGTATAAGCTTCTTCATATTTTTCTATTTCACATTGTCATTGACCTCTTTCCGTCTTTCTTATGCGTTTTCTTGGCATCTAAAAGCGAAAAAGAAAATTGTCACAACTGTACCCAAAAATTTGGTCACAACCGTACCCAAAGCATTCTTTCGAAAAAACACAATCACTATGGTAATATAAAATAACGTACGTACAAAGTAAGCACTGCTATTTAACCACTAATGCTTAACTAAAATTGAAAAAGAACATTCATTACTGTATCTGTACACGTATAACAACAATCATTAAAAGAAATCGAATAAAAATACTTACTTTTGACTGATAAAAAGTAATGAGGGCCTCTGCTAACGTCAAAGTCGCGCGTTGGCTGACTAAATACTGTGAAACACGTTCAGACCCGCAAGGCGCTCCTCTCTCCCCTTACACCCTCCCCGGTATTCCTTATAATTTCGCTAATATTGCGCTTGTCACAACCGTACCCTGTCACAAACGTACCCAGTCTACCCTATATATATTATTATTATTATAATTTTTTCGTTTAATTGTACATAATGATTTTAAATATTTATGTAGACTATCATTGTTTATTTATTTTTGCCTTATCGAAACGCAGGGAAAGATCTTTTAATATATATATTTTTTAAGTTTTCTTGTAAATGTATGACGATTTGATTTATTTTATGTCTTAAGGTAGTTTGTTATAGAAGTTGACTCCTTCTTATATAATATTCCTCTTTCCATATTTAGTCCTAGGCTGGGTTAAGCAGATGTCATTAGCTTGTCTTGTTGAAATTTTATAGGTTTGTGCCCTTTTTATAAATGTTATCTGAGAATGTTTCTTAGTTAGAATTTTTCTTTAGTTAGAATTTTTCTTACGAGTATGCATGTATTGTACTTATATATTTGAAGGAGATTCATAAGTTGTGTTTCTTTGTAGACTTTTTCAGTAGGAGTTAAATAGTTATACCTAAATAGTGTTTTAATTATTCTATTTTGGGCAATTTGGAGTATTTTTAGGTTTGATTTGGCAGCAGTTCGTCAGACCTCAATCAAGTAGTCTAAGTGCGATTTAACCATGGAGTTTATATACAGGGTGTTTGGCGCATGGACCGACACAATTTTTTCAGGGATTTGGGAGGTCATTAGCTAGGTTCTAGCTAAGTTCAAAATAGCTTTTAGTTTTTTTTATAATTAATTTAGAAGTTGTAAAATTTCATTCATTAAATACTAAAATTAACTTTGGAAGCTTGTAAGGAACTTTCTTGAAACCAGTTGTATAAAACAAAGATGTTTTTAGATTTAAAAGACTTTGGAGAATGCAACAAAATTTGTTTTGTGCCACTACACCCACAAACAAAAAAGTTATTTCAAATTAAAGGACACATTTTGGGAATTTTTTTCATTTTAAAAAAATAATCATATGTAACCAACCGTGACATTTGGGACAAAGGGTGTATGGGTAGAACCTAGCTAATGACCTCCCAAATCCCTGAAAAAATTGTGTCGGTCCATGCGCCAAACACCCTGTATAGTATAACGCACATGTCTAGGAAGACATCGCACTATACCACGGAGAGCACCTGTTAGTGATGTGAGCTTGTTTTTGATACTCTCTATATGTGGTTTCCACGTTAATTGATCATCAAGTATAAGACCAAGATATTTTTCTTGATGAACTCTCTTTAGCATTTGACCATCAATATGTACCTAAGTTACTGTGCTGACCAATATTTTTGTTTTTTTGCTGCGAATATAATATAATTGGTTTTAGATATATTTAATGTCAGTAAGTTTGATTTAAGCCAAGTATGTAAGAGGTTTAGATCATGTTGAGCTTGTTCTATAATTGAGCATACTGAGGTATTATACATAAATAAATATATTATACATGTAATCAATAAAGCAGTTGATTGTGAAAATTTGGTTTTTGTAAGCAAGCAAGCAAGCATGCAGGGCCTCAAGTCTGCTATTACAATAGTGTCAGAATGGTCTGTCATTGATTTCATAATTGTTGATTTTGACAAGTTTGGTAATCTACTAACATAATGGCGTCATTATGACTTTCCAATGGTCAGCCACTGACACTCCATTGAAAGAAATGGCATCTATTGGTAATCTCGTACATAATGAAAAATGAATGACTGACTTAAGCGGTAATCTGCTAAAATTTTGACAGTTCCTTGGATCAGTGACCTACCATGAGAACGTCATTGTGCAGTCATTTCTTTTAATTCGTTACGAGTATCGTGTTTGCGGAATACAATGATCAACCAATGATCGACCATTACGAATTTAGCAGATTACGAACTTTTAGCAAAATGACAATGGGATCGTGTTGGAATGACGAATTTATAAAATTAGCAGACTTGGGCCCCTGCATGCAAGCAAGCATGCAGCATGCAAGCAAGCATGCAGCATGCAAGCAAGCATGCAACATGCAGCAGGCATGGTTTCTGTCACGGTTCTGGCGCTGCGGTGCTTCGGCGGTCCCACGCGAGTTTATCATAGCAGATGGGTTTAACGCTCACCACCGCAGCTTCGGCTTTGCCTGTCAGCCTCAGCTGCGGCGGCGAGTGTTACAACCACCTGCTCCTCAACTCGCGGGCCGCCTCGCCCCTCCGCGCCTACGCGATTTTAAATTACACTCTGGGGGTAGAGCAGACAAGACTGCGTGGAGTCGGATTTAGGTACAGCGATTCGTTTCTGTCACTAAAACCTAATTTTTAGCAAATGTTTTATGACTAAAAAATCTATTATAAATGAACATTCGGAATAATACACATTATTTAACACAATACTTAGGACATATGACTTTAGGTCATGTAAAATTAGGAGATTCAATTATTATAGTACCTACTCAATATTATGACAGAATACTTTTAGAGCTAAAAATAATTATGTTAAACAAAATTTCGGGATTTTGAACATTATGGTTACTGTAGTTTATAGCAAACGTGTTATGGATAATAATTTTCGGACAAATATGAGTTTACGTAACCTACTACTAAGGGTAGGTATGGATATGCTTTTTGAAGCTTAGGGTGCTATCAATAGATACTTCCCTAGGTACTTTGCACTGTTTCTTTTCTGAATGTGGGTGGTGCAGGTACAGTTTTCTGTATTTTGTTTGGAACAAGAGTGGGCTACTATAGAATACAACGAGTTCATGTGAGGTGGCTAACGCATTATTTTTCAAAAATAAGGGCATGTATACGGTTTTTTCCGCATTTAGAGTGAGAACATTATTTCGCAACCACTCTGTCACGACTTCGAAACCCGACTGAGCTTGCATGTATAGGGTCATGTGTCCAACAATGAAACATTAAAAATTCAAAGTCTCATAAACCTGTTGTTTCTACAGATTAAACTAATTTTTTTTGCAGGTATACAGGAAATTTTATTGGATACCGGATGTCGTTTACAGTTTTTTTAAAATTAAAGTGTAATCAATCAGCAACAATAAAAACTAAAAAATGGGTAATGTTTTAATGTGTCCACTGTCGCGTACACAATGAAACACCACAAATTCTACAATGAAACATAATATTGAATAATAGCTGTCTCATATTTTGTGTAACCTAAGGAGTAGGTAAATGACAAAAAATACTTGAGTTCAATCAAAAAAGGTTTTATTCTTAATTTAATTTTCAAGATCTTTGCAGTCGTGTGTGGATGTAGTGTAAGCACTGTTACTCCTGCTTGTTTGGCTAAAATTAAGGCTTCAATACTGAGGCTTGAATAAAGCAGGGTTTACTGGGCTCGCAGACGTGTTTAATAAAATGCTCCATAACTTTTACAAAAATCTCTGCATTCATCCGATCGAATGAAACAGTGTTTCATTGTGTCCATTAGGTATGCAAATGTTTCACTGTTGACTACCTAAGGTTTATTTTACTTACCTAAAAAAAAACATGAAATTGTAACACTTTAAATTACGATATATTCCACGTTAATCTACGAAATATATGTAATGCTGGTAATCATGAAAAATATGAAGTTTCCAACCATAATTTAATGAAAAATCTATAAAGAATGTTGAAAATACTTACATTTTTGTCGAAAAATTAAAAAATTCGCCGCAGACACGTCTTCTCCCACGCGGCGCCGGTGCAAACCGTGGTAGGGCCGGGTTCACGTAAGTGTCCTAACGCGACATAATGCACGATTTGGCAACGCAGTATTTTAGAAATATTACAGTGTTTTACTGTGTACCATTGTTTCATTGTCGGACATCTGACTCTACATACGCAGGTTTTTCATAAAATTAGGTTTTTTATGAAAAACCGGAATATAATAATAATAATAAATAGTTTATTTATAAAAAGGGGCACATTTACAATAAGTATCTTAATAATTAAAATAGAGCACATTTGCTTAATTGCCTGAACTAGGATGAACCTGTGCTTCAGGCTAGGAAGTGCATAAATACTTTATGTAATAAATTAACATGGAGTTTAAAGTATATAAACTAAAATAAAAATAAGGTCAATCAAAGTAAAATGGCATGTTAGCGATTCTATTTGCAGACAACAAATAGATCTTCTGTCTGTGCATAATCTATGGTTAGTAAATATTCAAGTATATTTTTTTAACAGCTAAAGTAATTTAAATTATAAATACTAAGTTTTCTATTTAATCTATTGTACAGAAATGGGCCTAAGAATGTAAAAAATCTTTCTACAAAGACATGTTTTGAGGTTGCATTTGATGTGCATACTTATCATTCCGTCTCTTGTTAGTATTGTCAGCGGTGTAGGTAAGCATGGTGTGCTGTTTTTAATACTAAGTGCATAATGAAAAGTTGGCGAACAGTCAGCATGTTGCAGGATTTATATAGCAGATCTGTGGGAAAGAAAAAGGGATGGAAGTTTGCTACCTTTAAAATTGATCTCTGAGCTCTTTCAAGGGGAAGTAGATTGGTTTTTGGTGCGCCACCCCATGAAGTGATGCCGTATTGAATTATAGATTGACATAGTGCCAAATAAACTTGTGTGATTAATTTTGAATCTGCAAATGTTCGCAATTTTTTAAAAACATATATTAATTTGCGCACTCTTTTAACTAGACTTTCAATATGTTTTCTGAAAGACAGTGTGTCATCCATTATTACCCCGAGGTATTTTATGCTGCTCGTTTTGAGGATAAAAGGGCAATTACACATGACTGAACGATTTCCACATTGATGGGCAACATAAAACATTTACTTAATTAACAATATGAAACATTTTAAACTCAATTTCATCATAAACCTGTAACAATCCAGATTTTTGATCAAAAACCTGAACTAGTTTGGGTTTATGATCAATCTGATATACATTTCCGTTGACAGGGACTGAGGGACTTCCCTCGCTTTTGTTTCGCCTGTGCTCGCGCGCGCCCCGCCCTTTCTCCGCTTCTTCCGTCACAAAACACAACTCAGGCGGGCAACCCGGGTTCATTTTTGCGACAAATAATTACGTAAAATATAACTAAGTGAATAAATCTCATGAATATTGTGCTAGTGCTTACTACAAATGGCATCTACAGGAAACCAAGTGGATAAGCAATTTGTATGTAAAGAAGATTTTGAAAGAGCGTTTACTACTTTGTTTGAAGGCCGAAAAAATAAAGAGAAACCATTGTGGACACAAATATTGAAAAATATAAATCTAGATCTTCATAATCAGACGGACGAGGTCTACAAAACAAAGGCTACTACTATGGAAAAAATATGATGTTTAGGAAGTAGGCACTCAAATTTGTTTGATCTTGAGACGGAAATCTGAATCGGAGTCAAAGTAGTGTCTTCAGAAGAATTTCATGTGATATCATGTGAAATTCATCAATCTGTTGGCCACGGAGGAAGAGACAAATTGATGTATGCTTTAAAATCCAGGTATGTTATTCCGGTTCCTGTGGTCAAAGAATTTGTAAAGCTATGTACGGTATGCCAGAACAAGAAAAAAATTCCCCAGAAGGGAATGAAATGAAATGGTTTATTCTGTAAATAGGATTTTAACCTTTACAGGTCATCTTAAAAAAAAAAAAAAAATTTGCTAGATGAGTTCAATGGAATTGTTGTCTGCCCAATTGTGTCTAGGGATTTCAACAACCGCGGTCAAGTGGACCTTATAGACTTACAGTCAACTCCAGACGGTTTAGTTTCCTTCGCCCTTTGACATCAAAAAGAGCCGTTGAAGTGGCTATAGAGTTGTTAAAGATCTTTTTAGAAGTAGGTTGTCTAGCCATACTTCGAAGTGACAATAGCCGTGAATTCACAGCTACTTATTATAAAAGAGTTTACGTCGATGTGGCAACTTGTAAAATTGTAAAGGGCAGACCCAGACATCCAGCAAGTCAAGGCTCTGTTGAGCGCTCAAATCAAGACGTAGAAGCTATGCTCCGTGCTTGGTTAATTGATAGGTAATAACTGCATGAAATGGTCCATGGGGTGTTACTTTGTCCAATTCCAAAAACCATCTTCATTTCATAGAACCATTCAAAGGACACCATATATGGCTTTGTTTGGCACAGAGCCTAAAATAAGACTGAAAACACACATTCCAGCAGACTTATTAGACAAACTTATTACGGAAGAGGACTTTTTAGAGGGAGGGTTTTTTGAACTCAAAAAATGATGATGAAATAATCGAATCCTCACCGGAAATGGACTCAGATAAGGATTTAAATCCCCTAATCAGAATTGCATCAGACAAAGTAGGCGCTTCAACGTCTCAGCAAGAAATAGAAACAGCTGCAGCAGTTATAGATGCTCCAGCATCCATACAAGAAAATATATTAACATTAGAAACTGTGGCTACTTGTACTACTGTTATTCTAATTACGTAAAATATAATTATACACTTAACTATATTTTACGTAATTATTTGTCGCAAAAATGAACCCGGGTTGCCCGCCTGAGTTGTGTTTTGTGACTGAAGAAGCGGAGAAAGGGCGGGGCACGCGCGAGCGCAGGCGGAACAAAAGGAGGGTAAGAACCCCCTAGGTCCCTATCAACGGAAATGTATATCAGATTGATCATAAACCCAAACTAGTTCAGGTCTTTGATAAAAAATCTGGATTGTTACATGTTTATGATGAAATTGAGTTTAAAATGTTTCATCTTCCGGTTTTTGATCAAAAACCTAATTTTATGAAAAACCTGCGACATATACATCGTGCCATATACTAGCGTTAAATAGAAGGGTGGTATCATTCGCGAAGGTTATAACTTTACTCTTGCGAAGAGTGAGCATACCCAGCTCGTTAATGTATATAAGGAAGAGTGTCGGGGCGATTACGCTGCCTTGTCGCACGCCGTAGGAGACAGTTCGCTCGTCTCTGATGGCATCGGCTATCTTAACGCACTGGGTACGCTCACTCAGGTAGTCCTCAAAGAGTTTGAGCTGAACGTCCCTGACACCTATGCTTTCCATCTTACGAATTAGAGTAGGGCCAGACACCGTGTCTGTGGAGTTCCTTGCCGGCTCTTCTCCATAGGAAACGACCAATTGGAACCGTGCACCTAGCTTCTGACGTTTCATAAGTGCCCTTGTAGGTTTATGTGAACTAAAATATTTTGAATTTCAATTTGAAAATGCCTTGGCAAGATCCAGGAAAATGCCCAAAACTTCTGTCCATCATCCAAGTTTTTGATGACATAATTGGTCAGTTCATGAACTTCATCGGCTGTGAATTTGCCCGCCCTGAATCCATATTGTGAGGGAATACCAGGAATAAACACAATCTTGTTGTACATCGCACTTGTCTCCACATAGTCTAGTAGGCAACTCGTTCATAGGCTAGGCTCCGCTTTTACAACATAGGTACTTCCCATTGACATATTTTGTAACTTACCCGTTATGCAATTTAAAAGCTGTATTAAAACCAAACTTTGTAAAAAAGGGTAGGTACCTACTATAAAATTTCAGATCATACCATTAGCTTACCTATTTCTCAAAAAAGTTGACGTCGGCCAACAGAAATACTTACTCCGCGTTTGACCGGGAATTACTGGTCATTTACATGGCGATAAAACATCTTCGAAAGATATGGTCAGTTCTCTAACTTTTTTATCCATAATCTAAAGTGCCATTTATTTTTTGTCCTAATCATCATTTGTCCGAATAATAACTTGCCGAAACTTAATGTCACATAGTATCTATAACATGCCATTAAATTGAAATCCCTAAATACAATAGATATGCCCAAAATTTGTTTGTCATAAATATTACAATCATAAATAAACAAAAAACTCAAAACCGTTTTCAATAAAAGTTATAAGTCCTAAATTCAAATTATTGAATGTTTCATTCATTAATATCTGATTTTGTGAAACTATATTTACCTACATGTAATAAACCAATATATTGTGACATATCCACTCAAAAATCGGTCGAATGTGCGCGACCGTATACAGGGTGGATTTTTGAGATGGGGCAGTAAGCTACCTTAACCGGGATAGCTACAGGAAAACAGTTTTAGTCCTTAACTTTTTAAGATATCTTGATCAGAATACACCGATTTTGAAAAAAAAATTGGTACATTCAGCATGAAAATGGACTGTAGGTATATCACAAGAAGGCGAGTTGCGTTCGAAAGAAGTATACATAATCTCAGCCATCCCGGTGTTCGGGCGCCCCGGAAATCAATCAGCAAAAAGTATTTCTGGCCAAACATGAACAGTAACATTAACGAATGGAACCATGCATAGAGTGTGAACGATCAAAAATTGATCGCCATACTATTTCAGACATTGGCTAAAGTCGATAGATTTACACACATACCTAAAGATATAATCGAATCACTTCCGATTTCGCAAAATAGTTTCAAGTAGGTATTGCTCAACGGTAATAGACCGGTGTACACGAGGGCCTGAAGTTTTTTCCATGCAGGATATAACCACCGAGAAGGTCGCGGGTATTTTGAACAGAGATTTGATCTGCCGAAATGGTTGCCCGGTAAAATTAACAAGCGACCAAAGCCGCCAATTCGAAAGCACGCTTTTCCCACAACTTTTATTAAAACACATATTTACAGCGCGGGAGGAGGCCCAAGATGCTATAGGAATCTTTCGTGACCTCTCCAAAGCATTTGACTGAAACTTGAACCCCATTTATTAAAAACCAACCAGAAATAGTGTTATTTGCTGACGATACTTCCCTAATTTTTAAGACGTGCATGAAATCTTGACGACGTGAATACCCTACTGCAGTTCCAAAATTGGTTCACTGCTAATAATTTAGTATGGGAAAATTTAGAAAACAAACTAAATGCATAAGATTTGTTTTTCCGAATGTTTAACATTCGTAGTAGTGATTGTGCTATAGTATTGAATAAGGAGAAACTAGAATTCATAAATAAAACTGTTTTCCTGGGGAACACGCCCGACTCAAAGCTGCAGTGGGGTCCTCATTTAACATCTCTTGCAATACGGCTAAGTTCAGCAGTATATGCGTATTTTAGTATGGGGACGGGCTGCAGATATCGACTCTATTTTTATTCTGCACAAAAGAGTCATTAGAGCAATATTTGTATGGCCTCCGCAGTCGCGAAGGCTAAGGGAACTGTTTAAAAATATTAACATCATGACGGTACCTTGTATATTGATAAGGTACCGTCATGATGTTAATATTTTTTCAGTAAAAGAGGTGAAAGACACAACTATAATACTAGAAATAGGGACCAATTAGTTCAACCGGGTTTCAGACTGGCTAAAGTAGACTCATCCTTCATGGGATACTGTTTAAAATGTTACAATAAAATACCTCCCCACATACTACAACTAAATGAAAACAATTTAAAACTTGTATAAAACGCACACTGTGCGGCCAAGCATATCTATTATAAACTGGGGGATAATATATCGCTGACAACAATGTTTGGCTCAACGCTGGTCCAGCTCCACAAAGCGAATAAACTAGTTGATTAGCATTCGAAAATATTGTTGGAGCTGCTGAAGATTGAAAAAACTATCTTTGAATAGTATAAATTAAATCTCTTAGTATTGTGACCATAGATATCCAGAGATAAGCATTCATAGCGGAATAGTAAGGAATCCTAGTGCCACCGCTTATCTCCCACCAAAATAATTACAACATTAACAAATAGTATCTATACTTACGACACACACTTAAAAGAACTTGCACACTAAGAAGAAAGCAGCTACACTAAATCAATTTCTAATAGCACACATAGAATGGGCGGGGCATTCACTTATAAACACTTGCTATTTGCGAACATTCAATGCATACGCATGCAATAAGGGAGTCGAAAGCGATGGTCGATAATTTTTATCGATATTTAATTTTAGCACATTCTTGTATTATTATAACTTCGTTTAATTTTCTTTATATAATTTCTTTTGTTTTTATATACCTATCCGAAAATATGGGTTATTTTTACTAAAATAAAATGTTTTTTTAAAAATATAGTACCTGTATTGAAATAAAAATGTCTTTATTTGCTTCAAACAACATTCAATTAATAACTCATTTAACTCTTATACTATACATGTAATACGAGAATATCCATTGAGTTCTGTAAAAAAAGATTCGACTGCAATAATACGCATGTCGATAAAATCAGCCGCACGCACTCGATTGCACCTCTGCACCTCTCTAAATCCAAAACGTTCGTTCCGTTCGGAAAGATTCGGGCTAGTTCGTATCGCTCCGGACGTAAGATAGGAAATGATTTAAAAATGTATTTAAAATATTAAACACTGACTTAAATGTTTACTTACCGGTGGTAGGACACGCCATTTGTCATCAGGTTGATGCTACTAGACCTATTTTTACAAATTGTTACTGCACAACTCGGCATTTTGATTTTTTACGCATTAATAGTACACTGTACGCAATTGCAAAGCGACTGAATGAAGCGTACAGCCGCCGTTCGAACATAAGCCCAATTCAGCAATGGTGTCGATTCCCTTGTTCACAAATTAAACTAAATTTAAGTTCATTGCTCTTTTTCTTTCTATTTAATTAAGAAAAGGACAGAAGATACGTTTTAGTTTAGTCCTGTCAAATTAATCAGCTCCTGACACTAATCCATACAAGTTTTGACGTGATTAAAAACTTGTCCACTAAAATTACAATTTATGTCAGGCGCTGATTAATTTGACAGGACTAAATTAAAATGTATCTTCTGTCCTTTTCTTAATGAAATAGAAAGAAAAAGATGCACTGAACTTAAATTTAGTTTAGTTTGTGAACAACAGAATCGGCACCATTGTCGAGGCGCCACGTGCCACGCCTCCAAGGCATATCCCTCGATATCCGTGATTGTGACCATGTACCTTCTACAGAGCTACCATTTACTGGGTACGTTGTTGAATGTACCCTGGCGGCTAAGAGTATGTCATGCTCATGCTCACTCAAATGTCTCGCTGGTGGTGGCGTCTGCGTTGGATCTTTAAGTTCCCAGCAAAATGGTTGAACTAAACGGTGCGTCATATTCGTAAACGGGCGCCGTCAGTAGGGACTGGTCATCTCTTAGCTGCCACGGCTTATTTTAATTTTTGAATTGTTTTTGTCTTTTGGTCACGGCAACGTCAGCTTATTATAAATTAAACAAAAAATAACAATTAATAAAAAATATAATGAGGAGATACTAAGCGCCTGAAAAAAGTGTTATAACAACAATTACTTCGTCCTCCTCTCTACATGCACTAAATACAACAAGGCGCCGCGCCGTATATAAACAACAATCCAATTTCCTTCAAAATACGAGGTGCATTCAATAAGTACCTAGCCTCATCGCCAGAGGGCGCTGTAGTTTCAAAAGAGTTTTACCACAGTGTAGCACATTCTTTTTTAATTCTTTTTTCAAATTTTCATTCCAATCCCTTCATTTGTTTTAATTTGACAACTTATGGAAGCGAACGTGTCGATCGGTTTTACAAAAATGGAAAAAGAGCAATATCGTTCGGTGATTCGATTCCTATTTTTGGAAGGGAAAACGCGCATCGAAATCAAAGAGCGCTTGGATGCTGTGTACGGTGACTCTTCTCCATCGATGGCCACCGTCAAGAATTGTTCAACGAGTTTGCACGTGGCCGTACGTCGGTTTTTGATGAACCACGACCAGGTGCACCGAAAACAGCTGCTACGGAGGAAAACATTAAAAAAATCCATTCTTCATCTCGTATTGGCAGATCGCCGATTGAAGGTTCGGGAGCTAGCTGAGACTGTAGGCATTTCAGAAGGAACAGTGCATCATATTCTTCACGAGGAACTAGGCATGAGAAAGCTGTCGGCGCGATGGGTGCCGCGTTTACTCACACCAGAAAACAAGCGCAACCGTGAGACCACATCGGAGACGTGTTTGGCACTGTTTAAGCGGAATCCAGCGGAGTTTTTGCGTCGTTTTGTGACCGTCGATGAAACCTGGATCTACTGGTACACACCAGAGACCAAGGAGCAATCAAAACAATGGATCCAGACCGGGGAACGTGCTCCAAAGAAGGCGAGAAAACTGTAAAATCGGCCGGAAAAGTTATGGCCACCGTTTTCTGAGATTCACAAGGTGTGATCTACATCGATTACCTCGAGAAGGGTAAAACAATTACAGGGCTTTACTATGCCGATTTATTGGGCCGATTCGACGCCGAATTAAAGAAAAAACGACCCCATCTGGCGAAGAAAAAAGTGCTGTTTCACCACGACAACGCACCGGTTCACACGTCTGCCGTTGCCATGGCCAAATTGGTCGAATTACGCTACGAATTGCTGCCCCATCCACTGTATTCTCCAGATTAGGCCCCTTGTGACTTCTTTCTGTTTCCTAATCTGAAAAAATCACTCGCCGGGAATAGATATGGATCGAATGAGGAGGTCATCGCCGCCACGGAAGCCTATTTTGCAGAGTTTGACAAAAACTATTTTTCGGACGGGTTAAAAAAGTTGGAGCATCACTGGGCTAAGTGTATCGAACTAAAAGGAGACTATGTTGAAAAATAAATTGCCACTTTTCCAAACTTTTCGTTTACTTTTTGTAGGCTAAGTATTTATTGAATGACCCTCGTAATTGAATGGTTACATCCTTCCATCCCTCTCTGAAATAGTATAACTTCGTGCCCCCCAGCCACATCCCCAACATTAACACCTCCAGATCAAAGCTTGTGGAAAACGTTGACAAAATTCTACTCCAGTTTTAAAGAGAGTTCCGCAGGGCGCGAGACAGTCCGTTGCACTGAGTTTGGCGCGATGTCTCCGTCTTGCGACCCAGGAGAACTCTCAAAGTGCCTGGGAGCAGGAGGTGCCGCCCCAGCAGACCCCGAGGGCCGGCCCCGCCCCGCCCCAGCAGACCCCGAGGGCCGGCCCCGCCCCGCCCCAGCAGGCCGGCCGACGCCCCGCCCCAGCATGCCCCGAGGGCCGGCCCCGCCCCAGCAGGCCCTGGGGCCGGCCACCGCCCCGCCCCAGCAGTCCCCGAGGGCCGGCTGACGCCCCACCCCAGCATGCCCCGAGGGCCGGCCCCGCCCCAGCAGGCCCCGAGGGCCGGCCGCCGCCCCGCCCCAGCAGGCCCCGAGGGTCGGCCGACGCCCCGCCCCAGCATGCCCCGAGGGCCGGCCGACGCCCCGCCCCAGCATGCCCCGAGGGCCGGCCGTCGCCCCGCCCCAGCATGCCCCGAGGGCCGGCCGTCGCCCCGCCCCAGCATGCCCCGAGGGCCGGCGGCCGCCTCGCCCCAGCAGGCCCCGAGGGCCAGCCGCCGCCTCGCCCCAGCATGCCCCGAGGGCCGGCCGCCGCCCCGCCCCAGCATGCCCCGAGGGCCGGCCGACGCCCCGCCCCAGCATGCCCCGAGGGCCGGCCGACGCCCCGCCCCAGCATGCCCCGAGGGCCGGCCGCCGCCCCGCCCCAGCAGGCCCCGAGGGCCGGCCGACTCCCCGCCTCAGCATGCCCCGAGGGCCGGCCGACGCCCCGCCCCAGAATGCCCCGAGGGCCGGCCCCACCCCAGCAGGCCCCGAGGGCCGGCCGCCGCCCCGCCCCAGCAGGCCCCGAGGGCCGGCCGACGCCCCGCCCCAGCATGCCCCGAGGGCCGGCCCCGCCCCAGCAGGCCACGAGGGCCGGCAGCCGCCCCGCCCCAGTAGGCCCCGAGGGCCGGCCGACGCCCCGCCACAGCATGCCCCGAGGGCCGGCCGACGCCCCGCCCCAGCATGCCCCGAGGGCCGGCCCCGCCCCAGCAGGCCCCGAGGGCCGGCCGCCGCCCCGCCCCAGCAGGCCCCAGTGGCTGTGCGCAGTGTTCCAAGTGCGCTCTAAAGGACGTCGCGGGGGGTCTTACACCTCAGTTCCCCCGCGAACCTGGGTGGCACCAATCCGATCCCGGTCCAAGTGTGGGGAGGAAACCCGGGGTTGTTTTTAGTCAGTAAGAGCTCGACAGATCCCTCTGCCGGCCCCAGGGCGAAGGACATCCATTCGGAATGTTCACTCGGCAACAAAAAAAAGGAGCAAAAAAAGGCCATAGAAACGTAACAAAAATAACCAATTGTGTTGCTTCCATCATCAACTTTATTTAACTTAACAACTATCACACAGATGTGTCGGGCACTGTCGGGGTCATTCGAGGGTGCTATTATATATATGTATTACAATCACTTTATATATTTAAATACCTAAATAAATAAATTGTTACAGTGGCGGCCGACGAAGTACACTGGATTCTTTTTAGTAAATATGAATTCATTGTTTAGTTTCAAACTAATAAAATTCAATAATTCAGTGGAAATAATAATTGGAATGATTAATATAGGCTACGAATGATAAAAGATTAAAGGCCTATAGCTGCTTAAAACTAAAACACGTGACGTATTTATTAAATGGTTAAGTTTTGGCCGCCATGGCACCTTCCAAAATCACATGAACAAAATTACGTAATTATTATAGGGATCTGACGATCTGTGATAAATACAAAGATCCGACATACAATTTACTAATAGACTGACCTACTTATAGTAGTAACATAATTGTTATCACTATTTACATACAGCAGTACAGTATCCTTGGATACATCTCGTCTATTCACTCGCGACTTAAAAGCCAAAAGGTATTCACAAAATTGTACGCAACACCTGGAGGAAATTGTTGAACATTTCCATTCTTTTGATCGCAGTCGGGTAAACACAACCGCGTGTTGAAAAAGTTAGTCAACATTTTGCCAGAAACAGTTTTAGTTTTCATGGAAACAATGTTTACCGTGAATACGAACATTCAAGTATATTTCACAACAGTACAATTTCGCGTTTACCAACATATTCAGACGCGTCACATTGGTTCGGTTTCCGACTGATCGGATGTTTCCTAGTCCTACAATAAGCCTTGCTTCTCACTTATATTTACACGATGTCACTGCTCTCAGTATACTAAAGGATGCTACAAAGTCCATTTGTAAAAAATCTTACTTACTTATTTGAGCCCGGTCGGCTAGGTTTGTATACAGTGTCCAATAAAACAAAGATTATTCAACTTTTTACACACCTGTATTATGTATCAATGACCAACCGACCTACATGACCGCGACACTATTGATTAAATATTTATGATAAGTAGTGATATTTCCATACAAAGGACTTAATTGACAGGTGATACAAAACTATTGATTTAAATATAAATTGAGCACAACATACCTATCACTGATAAAACTGTACTGTTCACTAATTTGACAAAACTATGCAAGGCTTGTGGACAACTTAAACGTAAACATCTATCATTAACAAACAAACAAATAAATAATTAAAATATAATATATTGATTATGTAACGATAGACAACGAACACCACTTAAAAGATAGTGGAAACACATAATGTGTGTTGTGCGTTCAAAAGTATTGCATACGCATGGTTGCAGCATGCTACATTCAGCGGTAACAGACTTCGCTCCCACTGACATTTGAATCATCTTCATCTACCCAGCCTTTCCCAACTATGTCGGGGTCAGCTTCCAGTCTAACCGGACGCAGCTGAATACCAGTATTTTACATGGAGCGACTGCCTATCTGATCTCCACAACCCAGTTACTGGGTAACACGATAACGCTTGGTATGACTGGTTGTCAAACTAATTGGGCTTCTGGCTACCCGTAACGACTGTCAAAGATCTGCGAATAACAGCTGGGACCAACGGCTAAACGGGCTTACCGAGGCACGGAAGGGTCTCGGTATGTAAAGATGGTCACCCATCCACAGACCAACCGCGCTAAGCGCAGCTTTACCTGATCGATTGACCCATGCGGCTGTTATTTCTTAGCCACGACTCCACGAGACACGTGAATATGGACCAAAATAACACAGAATTAGGGATGTTTGTAAATACCGTTTATGCTTTACTTACTTCCAACCCTAGATTACTTAAATATTTACTTCCAACAGACAGCGATCAAAAATCGCTTGTCTATTTTAAAAAGGAAAAAGATTTTCAAAGAGAAAACTGTTGAAAATGTAAATTCCTAAAAAAAAAAATTGCGTCTTCAAACATGATTCACACGTGATGGACTTGATGGCCGAGTGACAAGATACTACGGATGTATACTTACTCAAATCAGTAAGTTTTTTATAAGTCTTTCAGATGCACAGCTTTTAGCAGATATATGTATAGAACACGTTTTTATTCTAGTGGAATTCAAATGATTCAAACACCTTGTAGGATGAGTACGGATTGAGTTAGTTATGTAGAGCCTCGGCTTCTTTCTTTATTTTTACTTTATAAATCATTGGTATTTTTTCATAGGGTCAAAGTCCTCACGAATACAAACAATTCTATGTTAGAGCCAACTTTGAAATAACTTTTGTTTCATACATTCTTTCTGGTTCATTTCATACAAAAATGCAATGAATTGTAAAAAATGATTTTTGCATAAAATTAACAGTATTTCAGAATTGGTATCATAGTAAAAGTTGTTCATATCCTTGAGCAAAGTGAAGGTGACCGGCTATCTAATTACGCAACACATTTTCGTAAACGATTACGACTAATCTGTTTTATTTTGACAGTTCAACAACATTCATTGCGTTATTTACGTTGTTGACAGTTTTTTGTCGAACTTAGGAAGCAATGGATTAGCAATCTGTTTCAAAACGATTCAGATTCTGATTGACCGTGTATTACGTAATTAGGGTACAGGTTCACCCTCTGGAAGGATGCAAATGATTTACATTACACCATAGTCAAGTGACTTGCTAAGCGCCGATCTTAGTCATAATATAACGCTAAAGACATAGTAAGAACGTCAGTAAGAAGTCACTTCATTTGCTGATTACACTAGATTGGTTCCATTATCAAGTTCTAATTTACAAAATAAATGATTCCCACAACTTCTGATTCTGATTCTGAACTTCTTAAAGGGTCACAATTCGAGCACTGGTAACTTAACATTACGATAGAAATTAAATATTTAAATAAATAAATTAAGAGTCGAGAAGGAACATTCATTCAACGGTGCAAAAATAAATCATTAAAACTGTAATTGTATTTTGTATAAGTAATCGTATTATTATATTCTATCACACAAAATATTCAAGCACTCGTGAAATACGTAGTTTCCTATTTATGTAAATCGTGATAAAAGACAATGTATAGCCGACCTTGTAATTGCTTCATCACCCTTAGGTTGAACGTCACTTGCCCGTCATAACAAGACAAGGTCGATTTGCCTATGAGACAGACAGTTTCAACCTTAGTGAAGTTTCAATTTACTGATATTTTTTGTCAAAAATGATACTGATATGATACCGGGAGTTATTGTCACAAGAGATCGACTATACAAAATTACGCAAACAACGTTGATGCTCAAAAACGAGCAAGATTCTTATCATTATTATTACACACGTGAATAAATTAGTAGTGGAGAAGAATTCGACTAAGTCTTGTCGAGTAGAAGGTAGAGTAGGTACCACAGTCTAGATTTATATTAACTCCTTACAGACAACGCGAACGTTTTCGTCTGATCTTGTCGTCTCATTTAGTTAGATGTTATAAATGTAGACATTTCTCATATCTTAACGTATAGGGTGCGATAACTCACAGTAAGTAAAGTGCGACACGGATCATAATTAACGTGGCGAATTATAGAACTAACACGACCATGTTCTGCAACGACAGTTTCTTCGTATCTTTTTTTATAAAGAGTACAGTAAGCAGCACATCAGAGGTCACAATTTGACAGTGACAGCGCCTGTATGTCGTAGCTTTAAGTGCGGTTTCGTAGTGCAGGTGCTAGTACTGATGTGCGGTCGACTGTACTTATGAATTTTATAAGGAAACTATATTTTGGAACAAGCAGTTCTACTTAGTTCACTATTGTTGTCTTCGTAATTGTTGAAGTAAAATGTTGGGCTAATTGAAAGAAAAAGCGACCTTGAGTATGAAGCAGCGCCGCCTTCACGTTCATTACGAGCCATGTCTGCGAGCAGCGGCCGGCTACACGGGCCCGCGCGCGCCGCGCCGGGCCCCGCGGCGCGCGCGGCCGTACAGGCGCAGCAGCACGGCCGCGAACACCAGCAGCACGCCCAGCGCGCCGCCCGCCGACACGCGGTGCCCGTACACCACGCACGACAGCAGGATCGACACCGCCTGCAACGGACGAAGGCGTGCTGTAGCTTAAGAAAAAAGCGTAATAAAACCGCATTTCAACTATGGTCACGTCGGATTTCTATCCGATGTAACCATATCTGAAATTCAGCTGGAAGGAAATAATAGTCTATATCAGAAGAAAAAAAACCTAACAAGAGCGTGTGAGACCACCACGCACGATGAAGGGTTCCGTAGTTGCGATGAATTTATCCCAAGGACAAACTTAACATTGTAGTTAAAAAACATGTCCTCCCATACGTTCCGGATGGGAGAACATGTTTGAACCCTTCAATGTGCGTGGTTCGACACGCACTTGGCGGGTTTTGGTCAGTACGCGGTCGCCACTCCAGAACCTTTCGGCTGGCTCCATCAGCCATCTGTTCTGCAAGCAATGTGCCTTGCCCATTGCCACTTGAGTTTGGCAATTCTTCGAGCTATGTCGGTTACCCTGGTTCTCCTGCAGTCGAATTTCTGATTCGATCGCGTAGGGAAACTCCAAACATAGTCCTCTCCATTGCCCTTTGGGTGATTAGAGCCTTCTAATAAGGCCCATTGTGACCGACCACGTTTCAGTGCCATAATTCATCACATATGCATATGCGGGCAGCACGGATAAATTTGAAGGGATCCTTTGTAAAATGTCTCATAAAATAGTGTTATTAATTCTAACATATTTCGTCCATTTTCCTAGTATAACATTAACAAATTTACTTCGCCTGCTTTTATATATTTATTTCCTAAAGAGGCTGTGGAATTCTACTTTACCCACATTTTGTAAGATATGTTACCACGTAATACGGGGCGTCATTAATATTACGGGTTTTAAATTGGTCGATTATTATTCGTTAACCTGTTGTAAAGCCTACTTAGCTGTGTCAGCTGTTCATTTAGCTGGCAGGGGGGGGGGCGGGCTTGTATAAATTACAGCTTTCTAGTACTAACCATCTCTGAGCTAAGCCGCGGACAGACAGACAAACATGGCGAAACTATAAGGGTTCCTTGTTAACTACGGAACCCTAAAAAGTGGCGGGGAAATGGTCAACTTTCATAAATATCTTTAAAAGTATTTATTTTAAAATTATATTTAAATAAATCTCGCAAAAAGCCCTAGTGGTATGTGACACGGTACAATTTGCAAATCTTTTTTTATTTTATTGTTCAATTTGCCCCCGAAAACACAAATTTCGCAGTAGCCCGACTCAAACTCAAAGCATTTATTTCAAATAATAACCATTTACAGGCTCTTTTGAATTGTCAAAGAATCAACAATAATTTGGACAATCGATTAAAAATGCAAACAGTTACTGATACGCTGGATTTTGTGTTCTAAAACCGTTACCCCATGGTAGAAATGGGCATTAGCGCTTACCCAAAACTACTTTACTACTTTATTGTCTTTTCATTTCTAGGTACAAAATATTCAACACCGGAATGAGGTCCTTTTTTATTAATTTTTTTATTCATGAAATATTACAGATAGTTACAGAATCAAAGGGTAGATAGTTATTACATTTATTTATGTTAGGTTTTGTTGTAAAATCTGTAACAAAATATTTAAAACCCTGCCTCTCAAACTAGGTTATAACCTGTATTTTGAGAAACAGTGTTCGGCCACAAAATTCTTGTATACTATTACTGTTACCACAATTAATGAACAGTGTCGTTCTACCGCTGCAATAATTTATGTGATTATGTTGTGACGTATGTATATATGTGTGAGCATGTAGTGGAAGGTGAGTTTGTGTATGAGTGTGTGCATGTGTGATAAGTAGAGATCGGATATTCGGATGCATATTTACCTAAAGTTGAGGTGTTGACTATTATTGAAAGCACTTTTGTATCGAAAAAATCCCGGGATTCCGGGATCGACAGATTTAGAGGTCTGATTATAGAATGGAATGCATATTTACTTACGTTCAGGTGTTGGCTATTATGAAATGCACTTTGGTATCGATCGCAAAGTTCTCGCGATTCCAGAATTGATGCATTTTGTACTTTTTGACTATAGAAATTCTACCTAATTTTGTGAAGTAGGTTGCCGAATTGGCACAGCACACAGTGACAAATAACTTGGTGCCTTGAGTTTCATTAAAAAATGTTTACAGTAGTATATAATTTTTTATGTTAACACCGCCAAAGTAACCTTCACAAGAGGGGTGATAAGTCGTTTCCATACCATATACCCGATTAGTTTTGCATTCCCGGATTTTATTGAATTCCGGGATTTAAGTTAAGAAAAAATAAATTAAGAAGCCACTTCTATAATTTCTTAGCCAAAAATTAACTTAGGTAAATATGGTATTCATAAAAGTAGAACACGGCTGTATGAGCTGTACAATGAAAGAACTTGTGTAAACACGGCAAAATTTAATTTATATGTTAGGAATTATTCAAAATTATTTAAAAAAGTTTGTTATATGGCCAAGTCGCGTTATTTGAGTTCGAAGATTAAAAACAGTAGTAATGTAATTAAGACGACTTGGAATATTATTAATAGTGAAACGGGAAGGTCTGATAACCGAAATACTGACTACAGCCTCTCTATTAATGACAACATAGTGAAATCAGACTCACAAGTCGCCACGGCTTTTGAAAATTTCTTTTCAGATATTCCCGTTTCAACTACTAAATCCCTCAACTCATCACCTTCTGTTGCTGAGTCTTTGCTAAAGGAAAATGTTAATGTTTGCGATTCAGAATTTCTTTTTGAACATATTACCTGTAGAGACATAATTAAAACCTTTCACACTATAAATGTAAAAAAGACTGCAGATCTGTGGGGTAATTCTGTAGAAGTAGCCAAGTCTATTATTGACATTGGTGCCGATTCTCTTGTACACCGGACTAAACTAACTAAACTATCACTAAAATTCCTTACTTTTGGCTATGAAAATCTTAACGCTATTCTGTAGTAAAAAGTCTCTAAATTTAAAAAAATATTTTGACACAACTAAATCGAATTTGACAATTGCGACTCCACGTTGATGTACTTGTTTGCCCTACCACGTGAGTTGTTTTAGAGCCGGATGCGCGCAGTGGGGGCAGCCTTGACGTGTTTTTTATGGATTTTTTCACTTTTTGTATGGAAAATAAAAAAAAAATATTACCTACGTGTTGAGTATTAGGGGTATAAGGGTTTTATAAAGGGGGTCGAAATTTACATTATTTTTGCGATAGGACACACCATTTTCGAGATATAAGCAAAAGAAAAGAAAAAAATCCAGTACAGTACTGTTTTTGCACCCGAAGTCGAGATGTTCGTGTGAATTTTAGTTCATGACAACTAATAATATTCCACACCATTTTCAGTGGCGATTAAAAATGGTCAGAATTAGTTAGAAAATTAAAATTTTAGGTTAAAAACGTCAAATTCAGAATAGCAAAATTGTCATTTTCACTAAATTAAAATCTCAGTACAATCTTAGTGCTGTCAAACTAAAATATAGTTAAGTTGTGCCACTTTAGTCTATTTCAGAATGGGAAATCATCGTTTGACAGGAGTAAACTAAATTTTAGTGATTTTTAGTCTAGTTTAGACGCATTTGTGACAAGAGAATCGGCACCATTGTAGCACCTACTTTAGCTCTTATCTTTAATAATTGTATCGACTGTGGGAAGTTTCCTGATCTTATGAAAAATAGTAAAATAATACCTTTGTTTAAATCAGGTAGCACATCAGACCCCACAAATTATAGACCTATTTCAGTACTACCTACCTTTAGTAAAATTTTTGAGAAATTAGTTTTAGAGCAATTGCAAAGGTTTTTTAATAGACATAAATTATTACATTACAAGGAGTCTTTCAACTACTGATGAAAGTGTGTTGAACTTTTGGGACATATTTATAATGCATGGGAAGATAAATGCGATGCCTTGGGCATCTTTTGTGATTTGTCCAAGGCATTTGATTGCGTGGTTCATGAAACGCTAATCAGGAAGCTCCGCCACTATGGGATCCGAAACAGTGCTCTGGATCTTCTAACTTCATACTTGAGTAATAGGATTCAGAGCGTTGACGTTAATGGAAAAAGATCTCCCGGATCTATAGTAACAATGGGAGTCCCACAGGGCTCAATTCTTGGTCCTTTCTTGTTTCTTATTTATATTAATGACTTGCCTTACCTCGTAAAGGATAACCATGATATAGTGTTGTTTGCGGATTACACTTCACTTTTGTTTAAACTTAAACGTCAGCAGCTGGTTACTGACGATATAAATAGCGCGATCGCGAAAGTAGTTCACTGGTTCAATGTTAACAATTTACTTCTCAATGAAAAAAAAACCAAATGCATTAAATTTACACTGCCTCACGTTAGGCAGGTGAAAACTAATGTGTTGATAAAGGGCGAAGAATTGAATCCTGAAGATAGCACAGTATTCTTGGGCTTAACTTTGGATGCTAAGCTTCAGTGGGGCCCACATATAGATAAATTGTCAAAAAAGCTAAGCTCCGCAGCGTATGCAGTTAGAAAAATTCGTAATTTAACAGACATAGAGACAGCCCGTTTAGTGTACTTTAGCTATTTTCATAGTGTAATGTCGTATGGTATTCTATTGTGGGGAAATGCCGCCGACATTCAGACTATCTTTGTTTTGCAGAAAAGAGCTGTTCGATCAATTTATAAATTAAGTCCGAGACACTCTCTCAGAGAGAAATTTAAGGAGATTAATGTAATGACTGTGCCTTCTCAGTATATTTTTGAAAATCTCTTATATGTCCATAAAAATTTAAACTTGTTTAAAAAATACAGTGATATCCATAACATAAATACTAGGAACAAACACAAATTTGTTGTACCTACAACAAGGCTCAAGAAAATAGGTGGCTCGTTCAGATGTCAATGTATACGCTTTTATAATAAACTTCCAAGCCGCGTACAAGACCTAAGCCTTAATAAATTCAAATCATTCATTAAACGTAAGTTGTGCCAGAAAGCGTTTTATACCGTTAAAGATTTCATTGAGGACAAAAAGGCTTGGGATTGAGCTGCTCCAATTTATTATATATATATTTTTTTTTTTCATTTTGAATTTTGTTTGTTTTTCTGCTAACTTTAAATTATATACAAAATGACATGAATATTTACTTTGTGAAGTATAATATTATTATTATGATGTGAGGACTATGTGGGTCATATATTTAGCTATATTTTACTTTTTGTTATGTTAATCTGGCAGTTTGAGTACTTTATGCGGCCTACCCAAATGTCCTTTCTTTGGTATTGTTCGTCGATTCGTTGAGCTCTTTTTAAGTTCTGAGTTGAGCTACACGATTGCTGACAAATGCGTGCACTGACTGGCCAGGTCCACTCAAATCTGTATGGTTCTTTCCTCAAAAGACCATTTCAGACACAAATCTACATGGTCCTCAAATTGAAATGCTCTGACCAAGATTATTTCCGGGTTATTATATACACATTGACATTAATGAATGTTATATATTCATTGACATGAATATTTACTTTAAAGTATTATATTATTTTAATTATTGTGAATGTGAAGACTATGCAGATATTCCCTTTTGTTTTGTTTTAATTTTTTTTTTTTGTTGCCAATTAGTTTTTATCATGGTCTGGCAGTTTGAGTAATTTATGTGGCCTACCCAAACGTCCTTTCTTTGGTATTGTTCGTCGAATCGTTGAGCTCCTTAAATTCTGAGTTGAGCTGCACGATAACTGACAAATGCGTGCACTGACTGGACAGGTCTTCTCAATCTGAATGGTTATTTCCTCAAAAGACCATTTCAGACATCAATCTACATCGTCTTCACATGATCTGACCAAGATTATGTCTGGACATTAAAAGAGACTGTGACCTCTGAGTTTGTTTCGGCCTTTCTTCTCAGAGTAGTCAGATAGGAAACGCCGACCTCATCTAGTTTTTAAAATATGATTGACGTGTAAAAGTGTTTGTACAAACCTACTTGCAGAAATAAATCATTTATCATTTATCATTTATGCATCCGAATATCCGATCTCTAGCGATAGGGTGGGGAGGGAGGTGGGTGCAGCGCGCATGTTTAAATGTGTGTGTATGTTATCGAAATCGAAATACGTGAGAGATTAGGAGATGTATGTTAGTAGAGACTCCGCGTAGGCATAGTCCCTCTCTAGTAGCCACTCTGTTACTTTAGTTCTTGCCGCATGTGTGTTTAGTTTTATGATTTTTATTTCTTTATTAATTTTATTGTAAATATAATTACTTAGAGAATATTATAATTCGTTGCTTCATTTTTCAGATATGATTCTAACAACGTAGTTTCCTTTAGGTACTTACTTGGTAACTTCGCACATATTTTAAAGATTTTAAATCGGTTAAGTGACGTTGTTCCGGTACGTCTGTGCCTCTCTGTTGACACTGACGTCTAGCTCATTCCTTTTTCGTGCGCGGTAACTATCGCACGCGCCCTTCAAGCAACATGCCAAAACGGAGCGCGCAATCAAAAATTGAGCACTATGCTAGAAAAATTCGCAAAATTGAAGAAAAAGAAAAACTAAAATCTTCATCAGATGAAGAAGGTAAGCAATTATGCACTAATTAGTGTTTTAAAAGTGAATAGTGAAACTAATAACAGTTTTGTTTATGCTCTGGGATTGACTGCGAGTCAATAACTTTGACATTTTTCAAAACTAAATGAAAGTTATTCTATATTATTGCATCGGGGTTGACTGCGAGTCTTCAACGATGACAAACAAGCACATAAACGTATAATCTAAAATAGATGTACCTTTAACGTGCAAAATTACATTTTATAACTTTATTTCACGCTACCCTCAAATGATTATCTTCACAACCTTAATTACAAATCGAAATTACAGGTAACGAAGACTACGTCGAGGCCCTTGGTAATGATAATGAAACCATTATGCATCCAATATCCGTGCTACCCGATGTCTCGCAAGACGTGGAACCGGGACCCGGCGATACCCCCAAACAACACGATGGTCAGGCGGCACCCTGTCCTCAAGAGGAAACCTGGGCCAGCGTAGAACCTGAACTAGATCCTGATATGTTGTCAGCTCTCGGCGAATCCACGTCAGACTCACCTGACTATGGTGACAAAATTCACGGTAATTTATCGAAACTGTGGCTTTCTTTGCTTAGGAAGGGTATGCCTAAAGAAAGTAAAGATGCGCTATTGAAAGAGTACGTTGCGCCAGACAATTGTAGGTTCCTACAAGCGCCAAAATTAAACGCTGAAAACTCAGCGGCGGTACCAGACATGGTGCGTAATCGTGACAAAACACTTACAGCATCTCAACAGCAGCTAGGTACGGGTATCACCGCCATCAACAGAGGCATGGACCTGCTGCTAAAGAGCGATAATAAGGTACAGGCTATGAAACATATGAGTAATGGTTGCCGCTTATTATGCGATTCACACTACTTGGCAACGCAGACTCGAGTGAAGTTAATGACGCCTAGTTTGGACAAGGCTTTCTTAAATATAATAAATGAATCCGAAAGGGACGAATCACTATTTGGCTCATCCCTATCAGAGAAAATTAAAGCCGCCAAGGCCATTGAAAAACAAGGCCTTTAACCCGCCTCCTCAATATCCGGCGAACAGGGGGGGGGGGGGGGGGGGCAGGGTGCATACAAGAGGCCGACGACAGCAGGGAATCGCCGCCCATACACGCCGTCAGGTCAGACACAACGCCATGCGTCGCAGGACAAGCCTCGGGCTCCTGCTCAGTCACCGTTAACACAGGTACATGCGGGTAGACTTACCCATTTTTATAATCGATGGTTAAAAATAACCTGCAATAAGAGTTTTTGACCTACCCGTCACCCGAGAAGGTCGTTTTTGTTTTGCTCGTACGCTTTTTTTTTTCCCGAAAACAAGTAAAAAGTGTTTGTTTATATACATATGTGATATCGTTGCATTGCTGGTGAAGTGAACTTTCGAATGGTGAAAACAGGACATCAATACGTCCACGGAGTGCAAAGTTATAGGTAAAAACATTTTAAAACATTTATTCAACGGCTCCGAACCCGGACCTACCCCAACCCGCAGAGCGCTCGATACTCCCCGCACGCTCCGCACCTCAACACCACTGGCGCCTACGCTACTTGAAGATAATTATTGTGACTCAACTTTTGTTATCGCGCTTGGACTCGCGTTAGTCGGCTATCACGCTAGCAACGTTAGGCGCTTGGCAGAATACAAATATAATATTAGAATGCCGCGCACAGAGCGTTCTCCTCCAGCAGCTGCTGCTAATCATAAGTTTTTGCAATTGTCTGAGCCAGTCTTAACACCGACCAACCCTGGTAGTAGTAGCAGTATCACAGACGCAACGAGTAATGTCGCTGTAAGATCTAAGCGACCACGTCCGAACGACTCGCTAAACAGCGACGGAACCGTAGAGGAGAGCTCAACCAGCCTGGTTTCGGCTACTCAACCTCAGAAGCTAGATGGAGCAACAATTTCTGAACTCCGCAAAGAAATTGAGTCTGTTATGACTGTGCATTTGCAGGCCTCATTAAGAACGTACTTTGCAAGTGAATTCCTCGATTTAAAAAAAACATTGCAAGGATTGGAAGCATCGGTCGAGTTTATGAGTACGAAATATGATGATATGAAGACTGAATTAGACCAGAACAAAAACGTCATAGATCACCTAAAAAAAGAGAATGAAGAGTTGAAAACCTGTGTTTCTGACCTATCAGTTAGGATTAATAATATAGAACAATATTCTCGTCAGGACAATATAGAGATAAATGGAATTCCTGAAAACCAAGCTGAAAACTTATTGAGCACCGTAGTCCAACTGGGGAAAACTATCTCGTGCAATATCGAAGCTGATGATGTTTCATCAATAACTCGCGTCAAAAAACTCGATTTGCAGAATAGCCGCCCGCGCTCAATAATAGTCAAACTTAAAAACACGAAAAAGCGTGATGAAGTTTTGGCGTCAGTAACAAAATTTAACCGTGCTCATGTTTTAGACAAACTTAACTCTAGTCACTTAGGCTACGGTGGCACCAAACAGCCTGTCTTTGTCTCCGAGCATCTGTCACCCCTGAATAAAGCCATACATGCACAAACTAGGAAAATGGCGCGTGAGAAAGGCTACAGATACGTCTGGGTCCGCGATGGCCGCATATTGGTCCGTAAGGAAGATGGAGCACGGCCCATACACATAAAGAGTCTACACGCTGTCTCTTTAATGTAAGAGAAAAGGAGCTGAAACCCGTAAGGAAAACATTAAAATTCACTGTTTACTACCAGAATCTCCGAGGAATGCGAACAAAATTAAATGACATCAATATTGCGGTCAATGTCAATAAATACGACGTAATTGTAGTGACTGAAACATGGTTAAATGATAACATCAACGACGGAGAGATATTTGACGCCCGTTATAATATATACAGGAGAGATAGGGAATCCAGCTCACTTGCAGGAAAGGAAGGGGGTGGCGTACTCATTGCTGTGTCTAAGGCATATGATTCTGCGCGGGCTTGTCAGTGGGAAACCACTGCAGAAGACCTCTGGGTACGCGTTAAGATAAATGAGGGGAAGAAAATAAACATTTGCGCTGTCTACTTACCACCCCCTGTCACTCAACAGCATTTAGATATGTTTCTCAGTTCAGCCACAAGTGTTAATGATACTGCTGGCGAAGAAATATTAGTAGTAGGAGATTTTAATCTTGGCTTCATCGAGTGGAAACAGGACCCAAGTAACTTGTATGTAACCACTACTATTCCGTCAAACTATACTAACAACCTAGGATACTCTCTTATTGATTTTATGTCCTTAAACAGTCTGTAGCAATATAACGTTATTAAAAATACCAACAATAGAACATTGGACTTGGTGTTTTCAAATATGCAAAGTTCAGTTGTCAGGAGGTGTGTTTCACCTATTTGTAAAGAAGACTGTCACCATCCCCCTTTAGAAATTAATTTTAATGTTAAGCTACATGTGCCGTTAAAACGTGTAAAACTAATGTCGTTTAATTTCAAAGCAGCTAACTACGAATTAATCAATTTAAAACTAAGAGAAGTACGTTGGAAAGAGCTACTGGAACCTTGTGTGGATGTTAACGTTATGTTGGGGGTATTTTATGAATCCGTTCAAGCTATAATTGAGGACAACATTTCTAAAATTAAGCATGTAAGCCAAAACTTTCCCCCATGGTACTCTAAAACCTTAGTGAGAGTTCTCAACGAAAAAGAAAAGCATAGAAAACGTTTTAAAAAATACGGAAACCCACGTGACGAGATTGAGTACAGACTGCTTGATGAGAGAGCACGGTTGATTATGAAAAACTGCTATAGGAAATATGTTTACTCTGTGGAGAATAACATCCGGTCAAACCCGAAAGCTTTCTGGTCCTTCGTTAAAACCAAAAATTCTAAATCCAGCTCTATACCGTCCGAAATGACACTAAACGACTCAATAGCTACGACAGGTGACGATATTTGCCAACTCTTTGCTACTCAATTCTCGTCTACGTTTTCTGTCACTAGCAGAATGTCCCGAGCTCCAACAAATATCCAAATATTCCCTCAGTTTATTCTCAGTAAAATTGCTTTTACTGAGAGGGAAACGCTTAAAGCAATAAACAGGATCGATGTTACCAAAGGAGCTGGTCCGGATGGGTTGCCTCCACTTTTCATAAAAAAATGTTCGCGTAATTTAGCATATCCCCTCACTCTTATTATTAATAAATCGCTTGAATCATCTACATTTCCAATAGAATGGAAAAAGGCTAACGTAGTGCCAATATTCAAAAAAGGCGACTGTGCGGATGTTAAAAACTACAGACCAATTTCTATCTTGTCTATTTTCTCAAAAATCTTTGAATCAATGATTTGCCCAATATTAACATCCCATGTAAAACTACAACTATCCTCGAAACAGCATGGCTTCTGCATCAAAAGATCTACTGTCACCAATTTGGTTTCATATGTTGACGAGATCTGTATGAGCATTGACTCTGGCCAACAGATCGACGCTCTGTATACGGATTTCAGTAGCGCTTTCGATAAGGTCGACCATGACATTCTTCTGCTGAAACTATGTGGTCATGGTGTACACGGACCTTTACTGGAGTGGTTCAGATCATATTTGTGTAAGCGAACACAAAGAGTGGTGGTAAATGGTTATCAATCCCGCGAATACGTTGCAACCTCTGGTGTGCCCCAGGGATCTCATACTGGGCCTATCCTTTTCATTATGTTCATTAATGACATATTGAATTGCATCAAACATAGCCAATGCTCGTTGTTCGCCGATGACCTTAAAATATATCGCAAAATAAAAACCCAAGAAGACATAACCCTGCTCCAGTCAGATCTGAACTCAATACAGAATTGGTGTGAGGTAAATGGGATGGCTCTAAATGCCAGCAAATGTTATCACATAACGTTTACGCGGAAAAAGCACCCCCTGCTATCAACTTACTCCCTCAACGGAACATCACTGCAACAAGTTAAAAACATACGGGATCTAGGTGTAGTGCTTAGCAGCGATTTGTCATTTGTCACACATATCAATAACGTTATAAAAAAAGCAATGAAAATGGTTGGGTTCAACAATAGAGTTGGCAAAGAGTTTCAAGGAATCTTGGCCTTGAAAGTGCTCTATAACTCCTTTGTGCGCAGTCACATAGAGTATGCATCTCCAGTCTGGAGTCCAACTTATAATGTCCATAAGGATCGTCTTGAGCGCGTTCAAAAGAAATTTACCAGGTGCTTGCGGTTTAAAGACCACAAATGCCCTTACAGAGCCGATTACGCAGAACGGCTAAATTATTTTGAATTAGACTCATTGAAGCGACGAAGGTTCCTAAATGATGTGACAACCCTATATAAAGTTGTTAACGGGATGACTTCAACACCAGACTTGCTTAACAAAATCAGTCTAGACGTACCTCGTCACTCTCACCTCCGGTCGAAGCGTACTATTAGAACGTTTGCAACTAAACAGTGTCGCACAAATCTGGGCCACCATGCTCCCCTAAACAGAATGTTGACCTCCTACAACAAAGCTTTTTCCATTGACAGTAGCATTGACATATTCGCTGACAGTCTGTCAAATTTTAAAATTAAAATCATTAAAATCGACCTGTGATTCGGTCCACTTCTACTATTTTAATTCAATAATATTTTTGTTTTGAATATAATTATTTTTTATCAATTTAATTCAGAATAATCATAATATCCCTTAATAATGTAATTAATGTTCAATTGTCGACTTTAATAGTAATGTTTGATTTTTATTTTATTTTTAAATGTAATTTCTTTCTTAGTTATTAGTACTTAATTTAATTTTAATTTAAACAATATCAATATCAATGTAATTAAGTTATGTTTATATTTTTAATTTAACTTTTCCTTGTGTTCTTTATTTTCGATAATTATTTCAATTGTAATTCAGATTCGTCCTTTTCTTTTGTGAAAGATGTGCATGCCTTTAAGTAACTTATTTACACAGAATCCCATCGCAAATGTCTGTAAATGTCTTATTTGTAAATAAGTTGTTGGTGTGCCTATATCAAATAAATAAATAAATAATGTTATTCTTGATTGGTTAAAAAATGGATATCCAATACCTTTTCATATAAGTAAGTCAATCAATAATACCTAAATATAACCTATCAAATACTGAAAAATCGATTTATTCCTTTTATGTCGATTCCCGTTATGTCGAGCCGAAAACCTTGTCTCGCTTCTATTACCCCTATGTCGAGCTTAGTTTTCTGTCCCGTTTCTATTCCCTTTATGTCGAGTTCATTTACCACGCTTTTATTACCTTTATGTCGAGTTTAATTATATCATAATTTAGAAGTACAGTCACGTCCAATGAAATGTATGTAACATGCATATAATTTAGAATCAATTTTTACACTAAAAAGAATTTAAAAACAACTAATAACTTTATCTATACAATATTACATAAATTAAGTACAGCAATATTAAGACGTGTTGTCGGTGTACCTAAAATAATTTGTAATGTGTATGTACCTACATTAGCGCAACCCAAGTTCGAATATCAGGAATGTGCGAAAAAGAGGTGACATCTAAGGCTAACTTAGATGTCACCTTTCTTTCGCACATATATACTTGTCCCTCTTACACATTCATAGTTATCAGCGTTGCACGTTCCAAGTCTATGAAGGGCAAACTTACCAGTGTCCTTTTAACCTTGAAAGAGTGCAGTACGTATACGTACGTAGGTAACTACTGTGTAAGTGCAAGTTCTGTAGTGGTTAAAAAACGTTTGATAGTAAGAAACACGTAAGTACCATTGTTTTTCTATATGTATCTAATCTATATTTATTTATTTTATAAATGCAAATGTAACTGTTGGGTTAGTACATAACTATATATCAAAATATATAAAACACAGTATAAAAATAATGATACAATGCACATGTTTTCAATTTATGGTTCAAAATATTAGTGGTACCTAATAAATTTCGAATAATATAATCGTTATAAAGTATAGTAACTCCAAGTGTTTTTTGTACTGATAACTAGCGTCAAAAATGTCGGCCATTTTGTGACAGTTGCTGTTTTTGTTTGATATTTTTCGTGCACGTTCTGACATGAATGGAATTTTTTTAACTGTAACGCTTAAAGTAAACATGTTGTGGCTAGTTTCGAGTAAAAGTTGTATAACATTTTGATTCATATTACATTCTTCTGTTGTATTTAATATAAAACATTGAATATTTTTTTTACTTTTAAACAAATAGTTAAAATTTTAATGATCTTTCTAGACATCTACTTTGTGTAATATATTTATGCAATAAGGGGCCTGGGGTAAAATAGATACTAACAAATTCGATTAAAACAAATTTACAAATTTTGTCAACTAGCCAATTATTGTTACCTGTGCGTTTCAAGCTTACTAATTAAAAGCATTTGAAATTCTTATTAAGAACACTATGTAGGTACTTTTTCCAAACCTATGAATTGAGAACTCATTTGAATTGAAGATATACATTATGTATTTTGAATTAATGTATTTATATTTCATGAATTCCAGTCATATATATTTTGAGTATAATTATATATATATATATATTCGTTGATGGATATATGTATGTTCAGTCGTATAGACTGAAATTTATGATATGCATCCTAACTGTCTGATACGTATTGACGGCCAGTCCGCAATTCTAAATCGATTTAGATGAATTATTCTTAATTCTATTTAGAAGTACATAGTTAGTTACTTAGGTATTTTTAAGTCATCATGTAATACGCCGACTAATTTACAATTATTTTAGGTAAGATTTTTCGATTATCGTACTTGACTTTTCTAATGGATTTTATTCCTCTTTAGGATTACCTACTGAAGATGTATGAAGCATAATCACAATATCAATGATGGATTTAATTAGCATAATAAATATTTTGGAAGGCAACGAAATAGGCGACATTAATGCTGAAATAAGCGATGGGAGTATACATGCACCACCACCAGAACCTATCCAACACGAAAATTTAGAAAAAGATGATTCTAGTGAATCTTACGAATTATTAAACCTCGATCAACAAAATACCGCTAGTGTAGATATAATTAAAAACCCCGAATGTAGCACATCAACACCTCAAAATAAAGAAAATCAAGAACCCGGCTGCAGCACATGGGGTAATTTTAACACAGAAGAAAGACCTCAAGACGGCAGTAGCCAAGAGAATCAAGAACATGGATGTAGTTCATGGAGGAATACTGATAATAATTTAATTTTCGTTGAAAGTCAAAAAGGTGGTAAAATTTTGTTGAAAGACGGCTACCGGTACCGCATTAATAGAAAAAATAAATGTGGCTCCTCAATTTGGTACTGCACAAAAAAAAATTGTAAAGCTTCCTTAACTTTAGATGAAAAGGAAGCAAACATTCTAAGGACTAGAGCAACAGATCATGTTTGTTTGCCAGATTACAAAAAAGAAGAATTTGAAAAAAAGTTTAATCAATGTAAAAATGACGTACGGACAGAATTGAAACCCATACCCACTATGTATGCAATGTCCATGGCGAGTTTAAAAGATAATAATGATTACGTTGACCAAGTTCGTAGCTTCCAAAGTGTGAAAAATGCACTCTACCGTTCAAGAAATAATTTTTTAAATGTTAGTAAGACTACATTCCAGAAATTAGAGGATGTCAAAATTTCACCAGTGATTGCAAAAGATTTTCTGGTTGTAGAAAGTGATGGGGTAAATAAAATTTTGATATTTATGTTAAATGATTGCAAAAATGCATTGCAGTCCATGAATCTGTTTTTTGTTGATGGAACATTCTTTTCAATTGCCCGACCATTCTATCAATTATATACCATACATGCCGATATTGGTAGTACCGCAGACAAAACCTTAATAGTGCCGATCATCTTTGTGCTGTTACCTGATAAATGCCAATCGACGTATGTGCATATGTTTGAAATGATAAAAGATAACATTCCAGAATTCCAACCAAAAAAAATTAAAATCGATTTTGAGATTGCAGCAATAAACGCTATTAAAGAAGTTTTTCCATTAGTTGTTATAAGCGGATGTTTTTTCCACTTCCATAAGGCGTTGTGGAAAAAAGGAAAACAGACCGGAATAGTAAATGTTCCCGGTGGAAAAAAATATATTACCATGTGTGCAGCCACAGCACATCTTCCCAAAAATTTCATCCCAGAAGCATGGGTGTTATTATTAGAAAGTGCACCTGAAGGCAATGAAGCCAAATCATTCAATGAATATGTAACATCGCAATGGATTAACAAAAATATTGATTTGTTTTGTTGTTACAACGAACGCCACAGGACCACAAACCCAGTAGAGGGATGGCATAACAGGCTAAATAAAAAGCTTAGTAAAAGACCTCCGCTATATACTCTCATTAGCACACTTAGAGATGAGGCTAAAGAAGCTAGGTTTAAGATAGAGCAGGTAAATGTCTACAACGACGACAATCAGAACCTAAGAAAAAAAAAATGCTTGGCTATTGATATACGTATAAATAAAATAGTTGAAGATTTTACAACTAACAAAATTGATTTAATGATTTGTCTTAAACGCCTATCAACTGTAAGATTTGATAAGTGATTTTCTTTTAATTATTTAAAATATACATATTACTTAGGTTGATACAACGATATAACGTAAATCAATAACGCTAATTTAAAAGAATTATTTATTTACTATAAAGCTATATCTTTTTTTTACATTTTCACTAATAGTTGTGATTATAGGTGCTGTGATTTATTTAGATTAAGAAAGTTACTTTTCTAAGAAGAATTATTATTTACTGTAAAACTATATATGCTGTTTAACATTTACAACAATAGTGATGATTATACTGTGATTTATTTAGATTAAGAAAGTTACTTTTCTAAGAAGAATTATTTTTTACTGTAAACCTATATATGCTGTTTAACATTTACAACAATAGTGATGATTATACTGTGATTTATTTAGATTAAGAAAGTTACTTTTAGAAGAATTATTTATATACGTGATGATTATACTGTGATTTATATGTTTAGATTAAAAAAGATTATATATATGAAAATAAGTAATAGAACAAATAATAAAACAATGTTTTTATGCCATTGGCTTTTGATTTACATCCCTGACTGTACCTGTTCCCCAAACTCGACATAAAGGTAATGTAAAGCGTAAAATATCAATGCTTTGGAGAACAATAGACTTCCAAACTCGACATAACGGGAATCGACTTAAAGGGAATAAATCGAAAAATCAGAGCCATCTCAGAGTGCCATGTAACTAAAGATCAATTCATATCTAAAATATTTCTCACTAGGAAGCCAAACGGCGATAACCGTTTCATATTAAATTTGAAATCCTTAAATAAGCTGATCAATAACGAACATTTTAAAATGGAGGATTACCGAACAGCATGCAAACTGATACAACGCAACGGATACCTAGCCACTATTGACTTGAAAGATGCATATTTCCTTTTAGCATTAGGCATGCTGACCGTAAATATTTAAAATTTCAATTTAAGCCCAATAATTCGCGAAAAACTAAAACTTTTAGTTTTAATTGCATGCCGTTCGGTTTATCCGTAGCCACGGGTAATCACTAAGATTATGAAAGAAGTTATAACCCTTTTTTTTTAAACTTCTATGTCTACTTGTGGGCAGCGTTGTGGGTTACATTATAACCAAATTGCTATTGTTAAACTAGTTTTAAGTTCTTATAATGTAACTGTTTGCTGTTCCTTTCAATAAAAATAAAATAAAATAACTTACCTCAGACGACGCGGTTTCCGGTCAGTGTGTTATTTAAACGATATCTTATGCATTGGCGATAGTTATGAGAATTGTCTTAATAATGTAAACGAAACTTTGAAACTACTTGAGTTTTTAGGTTTCGTGGTCAATTATAACAAAAGTATGCTTAAACCACGACAATCCTGCAATTATTTAGGATTTTTTTATGATACCAGAAGCCTTAATATAGAATTACCAGCCGAAAAGCGACGTAACATTGCTGAGTTGGTTACCAAGTTTACAAAACTAAATTCATGTTCGATTCGCGAACTAGGTCGTTTTATTGGTGTATTAGTCGCTGCATGCCCGGCCGTTGGGTATACACAAAGATGTTAGAGCGACAGAAGTACCTTGCGCTACTTAAACATAATATAATTATGAAGTGAAAATTAATTTACCTAATATTGTATTAGAATATTTGTACTAGTGGCTGTCGACTATCGATACAACTCGCAATTTTATGCGACAGCCTAATTTTGAAATCGAAATTTACACAGACGCGTCAAGGTCAGGTTGGGGTTCTGTTTGCAAGAACGCTCAAGTACATGGTAAATGGAAGTTGTCAGAAGAGGCATGTCATATTAACTACTTAGAGCTAATGGCAGCCTTTTTAGGACTGAAGTCATTTACCAGCGAGGTAACCAACTGTGCAATTTTACTTCGCATGGACAATACAACGGCAATCAGTTACGTGAATCGTATGGGGGTCGTATTGTATACAATACCCCCACTTAAACGACTTGGCCAGGTCTCTCTGGAAATGGTGTGAGCAGCGTGACCTTTGGGTATTATGCATCATACGTAAATACAAAAGATAACTGTACCGATGCTGCATCCAGAATCGTTAATCCAGATACGGAATGGTCCCTGTCCAATCATGCCTTCCAGAAGATTATAAAATATTATGGTCAACCTGAAATAGACTTATTCGCGTGTCGCGATAATGCCAAGTGTAGGTACTAGATTCGTCTCATGGAGACAAGATCCCGACGCAGTATTCGTCGATGCATTTACACTAGATTGGAATACCTATTACTTCTACGCTTTTCCACCATTTTCCCTAATATTAAAATGCCTCAGAAAAATCATCGATCATAAATTGATAATGCATGCGGCATATTAATATATCCTCACTGGCCATCACAAACTTGGTTCCCACTGTTACAGAACCTTATAGTATCCGAAGTTGTTTATTTAAACCCCAGCAAATACCTTCTGCAATCTCATTTCAGGGAATCCCACCCCTTGCACAATTACCCTGGGTGTCGCGAGGCTCTCCGGCAAGCTTACAGACGACGGGGTGCCTGTGCAGACTCTGCCACGCTGATGCTAACGTCACAATTTAATAGCGGGTGTGCGTATGGCAGTCTAAATTCTCATCGATCAGCTTTGTCAGCCCTCATAGGCAACAATATTGGCTCAGACGAATCTATAAAGCATCTCCTTAAAGGAGCGTATAAATTAAGACCCTTAAGGCCGAAATATTCCACCACTTGGAATCCCCAACTGGTTTTAAATTTTATCTCAACTTGGTTCCCTAACAGAGAGCTGCAGCTTGAAAAAATCACTAAGAAACTTGTGATTCTTTTAGCAATCTGTACAGCTCACAGGGTACAAACACTTTCATTAATTAAACTCGAGAACATATGTTTCTCAGATAATGGAATAAAAATTGTAATAACGAATATCATCAAGACGTCCGCACCTGGTAGGGAACAGCCAGTCTTGTTCCTGCCATACTTCAGGGAAAATACTTCCATTTGCCCAGCTGCAGTTCAATACTCAATACTTTATTGCATGCCATAATGTGTACATAAAAACAGTTGGTATGTTAAACATAGAATCAATTATGGACCCTGTCGGGCACAGCAAAGTGGATTTTTACAACTATTATTTACAAAAATTTCATTAGGAGAGAGGATGAAGGCGCTTCTTATTTATAGAAAAATAATAAATGAAATAGTACCTACAATAGTTTTTTTGTGCTATTAATAAGGGTCGTTGGTTTTATGTTATTGCATTATTAAATTTAAGTATTAAATTAAAATTAAAAATATAATTATATAGGTATAGGCTAAAATATAATACATACAATTAAATAGTGTACCTAATCATTTTAATGGTATTTTTGCGATTTAAAGATAAGTAATTGATTAAAAATTAAATAAAAAATTAAATGTCACCTACATTTTTATGTCAAAATGGTTTTATTGCTATTGAAATTTACCGTTTAAGTACTCGTCAATAGTGTAATAGCTTTTAGTTATTAGAAATTGTTTCAATTTATTAGTAAATATATTATTTTTGTCAATATTTTTTATGTTTTCCGGAAGCTTGTTATATATTTTAATGGACATAACATATGTACCAGAAGAGTGCATTTTTAATCGTGAAGTGGGTATGTTTAGTCTGTTTTCATGTCTGAGTGTAATTTTATTTTGAATATCTCCTCGTTTGGAATAGAATTGGGGATAATTTCGTACAAATTTACAAATTTCGAGTATGTAGAGGCAGGGCAGGGTTAATATTTTGAGGTCTTTAAAATGGGGTTTACATGAGTCTGTTTCCTTGATATTCATTAATATTCTGATCATTTTTTTCTGTAGAGTGAATAGTGTAGGTGCGTCGGTACTATTTCCCCATAAAATGACTCCATATTTGAGCCACGCAAATGCGTATGCGTAATACGTTACTAGAGCTGTTTTTAAGTCTGTTGTTTTCTTGATTTCACGGAGGGCGTATGAAAACTTAGACAATTTTGTTCTTACTTTTTGAATGTGCGATTTCCAATCTACGTGTGAATCCATGTCAAGGCCTAAAAGGGTGAATTTATTTACTGCTTCTAATTTTGATCCATTGTATTTGAAATTTATTGTTATAGGTATTTTTTGTCGGGGGTGGAAAGTTATTATTTTTGTCTTATTGAAGTTAATTTCAAGGTTGTGTTCGTTCATCCAGTGTGTTGTAGTGTCTAGTATAGAAGTAAGTTTTTGATTTAAATTTATATTGTTGTCACATGATGTTAAAATAGAGATATCATCGGCGAATAATACGCATGACTCATTGATATGGTTGGGGAGATCATTTATGTAAACAAGGAATAGCAGACACCCTATTACACTTCCTTGTGGTATAGATGCTTTTACGGGTATGCTTTGGGATCGTATTAATTCTATTTCTTTTGATTTATGATTGCAGTGTTCTATTTCTACAACTTGTTCTCTGTTTTTTAAATATGATGTAAACCATTCGTAACTTTTCCCGCGGATGCCAATGTTGTACAGTTTATTTAATAGTGTATCGAACTGAACCTTGTCATAGGCTTTTGTCATGTCTAATAACAATCCAACAGCATATTTTTTATTGTTTATTGTATTGAGTGCCTCTTGTATATATTTATAAACAGCCAAAACGGTAGATCGGTTTTTGCGAAAACCATTTTGGCTATCATTGAATATATTGTATTTCTCACAAAATTCATATACACGAACGCACATAGCTTTCTCAAATATCTTTGAGGCTGTTGGTAGGAGAGCAATGAGACGCTAGTTGTTTGGGTCAGTCTTTATATTTTTCTTGTGGATCGGTTTTATGAGAGCTTTTTTTAGCAAATCGGGAAAAACGCCTTCTTCAAAAGATTGGTTAAGTAGTATGTAAAATGGCAATGTTAATTCGTTAGCGCATTGTCTTAATAGGGTGGGTGGGATTTCGTCAATTCCATGGCTTCTTTTGTTTTTTAAATTTTTGATCATTTTTTTATTTCGTAAGGATCTACTGGGCTAAGATATAATGTATTTTGTGTAGCTGAAACCACCGGGGGGCGTTTTCGTGTGCTGGCAGTAGTTAGTGTGCTGTCCCCACCAATAGAGGAAAATAAATTATTAAATATGTAGGCTACCTCTTGAGGATTTGAAATTAGGTTATTATTTATTTGTAGGGTTATGTTATGCTTTTCACTCTTTAGTTTCTTGTTTGTGCGTTCATTGATGATTCCCCACATTGTTTTAACTTTGTTGTTAGATTGCATCATTTTATTTTTAAAGTGTAGTTTCTTTGCAACTATTACAGCTTTTTTCAGTGTTTTTTCATACGTTTTATAGTATCTTGTTATTATTGGATTTTTTGTTTTTATTGTCAATGTCTTTAATAGTCTTCTATTTAAACTAGATTTTTTTATACCTACAGTTAGCCAGTATTTTTTATATTCTGTTTTTAGTTTTATTTTACGCATACGCATACATTTATTTAGAATAGAAATTAGTTTGTTATGAAATGTTTTATAATTTATGTTAATGTTGTTTTTGTTTGTAAGAATATCGTTCCAGTTGAGTTTTTGTATTTCCTCTTTGAATTTTGTTATATTTGTATTATTAAATAGTCTTTTCATTGTGTACCAGTTGTATTTTTCTGATTGTTCAGGTATTTTTAAATGTAGAATTGCACTATGATGGTCAGAAAAACCTAGCTCTTCAGTGGTTGTATACATGTCTTTGTTGTTAAAATTTGTGAATATTAAATCTATGCACGTTGCAGTGTTTGGTGTAATACGTGTAGGGGTCTTTATATGTTGAGTGTAGTTATGTTCCTGCATGAGATTTAAAAATTGATTTGTTTTTAAATTGTCTGAAATTATATTAATATTAAAATCGCCTCCTATTGTTACATTTTGTTTATAGTATTTATTGTTTATATATTTAAGAATTTGTTTTAATTGTTGGTAAAAAATTCTCTTTCAGTAATTCCGTGGCGCATAGTTCAATTATGTATTCTTTAGACATTTCTGAAATATCATTTCTATTTATGCATTCGATATGTTCTTGTAGAAGCATACAAACACCGCCGCCTGTTCTTGTAGTGCGACAGAAGGAAGATGCAAATTTATATCCGCTAAAATGGATGAGATCAAGTTTTTCTAGAGTTAGCCATGTTTCTGAAATACATATTACATTATACATTGAATTTTTATCAAGAAACGCTTCGAGTGTATCTTGTTTATTATAAAGGCTTTGAAAATTTTGGAACATTATTTTAAATGGTTGGTCGTTGTTTACGAAATGTCTGGTTCTCTGTCTCAGTTTCATTAGTCATGTTTGTAGGACAAGTTTGGTTGATGTTGTTCAATGTTACTCGTATGTCGTCTTCTCGGGTGTTGTAGTCATATTGAAGTTCGTTTTTTTCTAGGTTAATGAGTTTTCCGTCTATATATAGTTGGTTGTTTCTTATAATTGGATGAGATCCGTTTTTTCTGGCTTTAAACAATTCTTCTCGCATTTGTGCTCTGTGCTTTGGTGCTGCGTGCATTGGTATCTAAGAAATCAGATACGAATAGGCCGGTTCCCTGAAAATAGCTGCTATTGTTAATGATATATTTAGTCATTCTCTTGCTAATAAATTCAATAACAAGCGGTCGGTTCTTATGTCCACCGGGTCTTCCAAGTCTATACAGGTCTTCTATATATCCTGAGACGTCTATGTTGACTATATCACGGAACAGTTCTATCAATCTATTGTGAAGTGAACTTTCAGGCTCTTTGTAGTAGTCGGCCAGGCCGTAGAGTACAATTTTCCTACGATTATTTCCTTGTATATTTGGGACTCTTGATGCTTCTGTAGCTAGTTTTCTTATTTCTTTCTTTAGGTTTTCATTTTCTGTTTGAAGTTTTTCTAATTTTTTGTTAATGTTTTCTATTTCTTGCTTTCTTTGGTCGTTCTGTGCTGTTAGCGTATTGGTTTTATAGTCTAAATCTTGTCTTAGTTCTGTAATAACACTATACAGGGTGTAACAGAAACCCTATAGCTATCCTTAAGCACTAAAGATAACAGCTGGTATAGAATCACTATACATAGTTTCAACTCAAAATAATGTACTCTAAGAATTGATACCAAATTTTCGGTTTCATATGTTTTTTAAATTCAAATCATAACAAACGTGTCACCGCACTACGTAGGTCAATAACTTTCCACGTTACTTGCCAATATCAGGATACATCTCTTCCGTAATTCTGCGCGCCTAGTACCGTAGTAGCCTACCGCAGGCGGTGTTCTTTGTCGGCGTGAACTGACAAAATAAAACATGTCGCCGCCGCGCTTCCAAGAAAATGGCGCGCGCGCGCAATAAACCATACCTACTTTACCGTGATGTAAAAATTAACGCGTAATTATTGATTTAGCCAGAAATTGGGTGCACGTAAAAACAGGTAACAAAACTTACGTAAAAAATCGAAACAAAGTTTAGGTAGGTTAACTACATAGTTTCATCTCTTATTATTACTTATTACCGAGTAAACAGTAAAATCTTAAAGCTTTGCTTAATTTAGTAAATTGACTTACATTTTTAAAGATGTGGTGACCTTGGTATTGTATTGCACAAGGCCGCTCGCTTGTTTATGGACACCTGAACATTGCGTAGCATGTCTGGTGTTATGGTCCTGAAAGCGGCCTCAATCCGCACTTTCATTAGGTCCATTGTATCACACTGCACTACGTACACTTGTACCCCCACAAAAAAAAGTCTAACGGGGTTAGGTCTGGGGTTCGCGGAGGCCAAGCCACGCTTCTACTACCTACCACGCTCAACCAACTGGGAAAAGCGCGCATCTAAATAATGGCGCACATCACATGTCGAGCAGTGTGCCGGAGCACCGTCGCGTCGCGTCGTTTTGAAAAATTTAATTATTATCCATCACAAGATTAACATAACTCAACACTGGTAGCACTGTGAGGACATCGTCTAATTCATTCCTCAGGAAGTTTTAATAATTTACGACCGGTCACAGGGATAGAAACGAGTGCACCAGACGGAGACGCGGCGGAAAAGACGTCGACTGACGAGCAAAGCATTACCAAAATTTGCTAAATAAAGCTCCTATTCCCTGCTATTCTGGTACCTAAATATTATTTCGTTAAATTTAGATACCTATGGGGTAGCTGTCCTATTAGTGTTCACTACTATTCAAAAATATTGATCAAGAATTCAAGATTATTTTACATCCTAATAATATTTTCAACTAAACTCCGTCAAACTTTTAAGTAAATCTAACACACCAGAGCAGACTAATTACGTAATGCATTTTTTTTTTACTCAGCTCCCACCCTGGTTGGGGCGGAAGGAAGTGTTAGACTCTTACTGACTAAAAACCATCCTGTTCCTTCAGTTGCCCTTGCATTCTGGGGCCGTGTTATCTCGTTAGAACATTCCCGCAACCCCGGAAATTCCCGCAACTCCGGAAAAATATTCATTTCAATCCATTAAAGATCATAATAATTATGGGGCCGCGATATCTCGTTAGAAGTCTGAATTAAAAGTTTTATTTACCAGGAGTAATTTAAACTACCTACACGGACTGCAATTGGTTCACGTACCCTAAGACCCTAACCCTAGGTTTACACACATTATGATGCTTAGTGTGTGCATAACGACGTAATCAGGGTTCTGTGAGCAAACGATTTTCAATTCGGCAATAACAATTCCTGTTTTTCTTGCGGTCCTAGTACTTTTATTACTTTCTTTCTACAGTTAGATAGGTACGTTTTGCGACATTTTTTATTGACTTCGTTTAAAAACTAGCTACACGTGCTCAAACTAGTGAACGAAGTTTATTTTCGTTCACTGGCTTAAACCAATAAAACCAATGTAGGTAACACTCAAACAGCACCGACCGTGAAACTTCCGATAATTCTTTCGGTTAGTCCTACAGACAAAAAATATGCGTTGCGTGCTATTATTTTGTAATAAAAAATAACTATTAACTTGTTGATAATAGTTTTCGTCGTAATTATAATTTACTTATTTTAAAAATTATGAACGGAACCCTCTGTGATTTTATTTGTACTAGGAGAAGCATAAGTGGCGAAAAAATGAATAGAAATGATTTTTTGGGTTCAGTTGGACAAAAATTGTTACTAAATCTTCAAGCAAATCGATTCAATAAGGTGAATCGAATTTCCTGGATCGTATGTGTAAAAATTATTATGATAAGGGCTCATAGTCATAATAGTTCAAGTTCATATTTACCTAAAGTATTGTGCTGACAATTATACGAGTAAACAGCGAATAGGTAGGTTTATCTATTTCAAACAAGATCAATTACATACTTTTTAACTTGTCCGCATTGTTTATGTTAGCACTAAGCGAAGATTGAAACATGACGGTTTGATAGAAGTTCTCATTTCGAATGACATAGCTGTGTTTTATAAATTAAAGCCATAGGTTGAAACAGCCCACAGATGAAAATAGCCATTATTTAGTAGTAAAAAAAGTGATTTTAGCCGCGACTGTAATTGTAATATCTCACAATTCCAATTGGTCGCAGTGGGGTTTTGTTAAAATAAAAGGTTAGGAATAAAGTTAGGAAATTTACAGGAATATTGTTTTTGAATTAGATATTTACTGTGTTGTAGGTACGATGGTAAGGTGGGTGGTGGGTGGAAGATTACTATGTCGATAATAATGATCTACAAAGTAATCTTCAACAAAAGGACAACTACGTAAAAAAACAACATGTGTGTAATGTATCCAAATATTATTTCGTTAAATTTTGATACCTAGACCAATAAAATTAATTGTATTGTAGCTAGTTCGCAAACTTATTCAGTTTAGGAAAAGTCAGTAACCTAATAATATTTTGTAAAAAAAAGAAACATGCGGAACCGTTTATTCAGAAATACCAGGAGTAAGAGGTTGATTTTTACTTACAAATAGTTCGCTGACACCGATCAGCTGACTTAGTGCTAGTGATGTGTTTATTTCAATTTGAAAAGTTCGGTTTCTGGTATCAATGTATTAAAAAAAATCATAACTTCCGAACATGTAGAGATAGATTTTAAAAATCCTTCCAATATCGTTTGTTATCATCCAAAGAAGCCGTGTCCTTGGTATGTATATACCCTTTCCGTTACACGTTGTATATTTCTGTATGTATCGTGTTTTGTAATTCTTGTATTATAGATTTGTTGTTTTCTTTAAGATGTGTGATTATTAGTTTACTCAAAGTTTCTATTGTTAATTGAGTGGGAGTAACATTTATCTTTAAATTTTCTTCTGAAAATTCTCTTTAAGTTCTCTCAGATTATATTTCTATCACTAAAAATATAAGACCTGAGAGTACCGGCAATCTGTTGTTGACGTACAAACGGCCACACAAAGCTGCTACCACTCAAACCATCAGTAGATGGATCAAACTCATGCTGTCAGAGAGCGACGTCGATATCAGCATATTTGGCGCACACAGCACACGACATGCGTCCACGTCGGCCGCGAGCTTGGCCGGATTTAATATAGAAAGTATTCGCAAAACCGCAGGGTGGACTAGTTCATCTAATTCATTTGCTCGTTTCTATAATAGACCTGTCATAAACGAAGGCGAATTTGCCAGGTCTGTTTGCTTACCATCAGAAGACCAATCATAGATACTTAATAATTATAATACAGCTCTGAAATGCTTTTTGTTTAAGTTAATTGATGTTAAGATCTTTGTTAATTTAAGTTAATAGATAAAAATACCTTTTCAATTAAAAGTAGAAGACTGATTTATTGAAGAATAAAACGATAGTTTTTATATTCTTATTGTTTATTTCTCTTCCCAGTCCAAAACTTTCTGACTCATAACATCTACGTTGTTAGAATCATATCTGAAAAATGAAGCAACGAATTATAATATATTATTATGATCAAACGAACTTACAAGTGAAGTTCGATCTTTATTATGATGAGTTGCTTCATTTGAAGATATGATCTCCCTCCGTCCCTGACACTTGATCATTCCCAGATACAGAGAATATTTGTATCATACCATTACTCGACTCCAAAAAATGAGCTAGACGTCAACAGAGAGGCACAGACGTACCGGAACAACGTCACTTAACCGATTTATAATCTTTAAAATATGTGCGAAGTTACCAAGTAAGTAAAGGAAACTATGTTGTTAGAATCATATCTTCAAATGAAGCAACTCATCATAATAAAGATCGAACTTCACTTGTAAGTTCGTTTGATCATATAAAATTGATGCGTTGCGAAGGCGGTTTTATGTTGATATCCACTGATAAGTTGTAGTCGCTTATTTAGATTTGGCGGCGGCAGCTTAGCATGAGTTCTTAAAATTGATCGAAGCACGAAAAGCTGGCGTACCGTAAGGACTTTGCAGTTAGAATATAATTCAATTTTTGGGAATCTGTAGGGTTTCCTAGTCATTACCTTGTGTATGGCTCTGTGCGCTTTTTCTACTCTTAACATTTTAGTTTTTGCTGCACCGCCCCATGCAGTAATACAATATCCAATAACAGATTGGCAAAGAGCTTATTACACCATCTTCAGAGTGTCAAGTGTGGCCGACTCTCTCAGTGACTTAAAGACCTTTCTTTAAAACCTGGCCATTTTCTTGTCTAAACTAATATTATGAAGATGTTGTTGTTAAACTAATATTATAAACTATATTGTTTGTTTGTAATGGATAAACACGCCACATTCAAGACACTATCAATTCTTCCTCTTCAGCCGATATTTGGAAATTTCTAGGAACTCTTGGTACCTATCGGCAAACCGCGACATTTAGACCTTCCTAATTCAATTGACTTGGATGATCTCAACCGTCATTTCTCCACTGTTTCTACCATGGATCGTCTAACCAAACAACTAACTTTGTCCCTAATTTCTGGTCTAACGCGTCCCCATGGTAATCCTTTCAGTTTCGTTCCAGTTGAACCAGGAGAGATAAAAAAAATCATCACCTCAATTAGATCAAAAGCGATGGGATGTGACAATATCACCTGTGGTATGATCATTACTATTCTGGATCATCTCGTACCCGCGATTACCCACATTGTAATTTTTCCCTGTACTCCGGCGTATTCCCTTCCCTGTGGCGCAAAGCCTACGTTCGTCCGCTACCTAAAACTCAAACTCAAAGCATTTATTTCAAATAAACCATTTACAGGCACTTTTGAATTGTCAAGGGGTCGGTCAGTCAAAAATATGAAGCTAGTTGCCCATTCCAAAGCGTAGTAGGTACATATGGAGAAGATAAGGTTTCTAATCCCTCTCTTCCTACCCAATTCCGCCCATTTCTATCCTTCCCTTCCTACCCAAAGTGCTCGATGCATGCATCCACAAACAATTCTCAAATTTTGTTCATCGTAACTCTCTCAGTAGCCCTCTTCAATCTGGGTTCAGGCTCGGGCACAGCACTGTTTCCACCCTCCGTAAAGTGACTGGCGATATAAGGATAGGACTGGAAGACGCCAAAGTTACTGCACTAGTACTGGTCGATTTCTCGAATGCCTTTAATACCGTCAGTCACGATATCCTGTTAGCCATTCTGTCCTATGTTATGGTCTCTCCCGAGGTACTGGAATGGTTCTCCTCTTACCTTCAGGAACGTCAGAAGTCCGTTCATGTTGGAGATTCTACATCATGCTGGTGTGATTTGGAAACTGGCGTTCCACAAGACGGTATTATTTCTCCTCTTCTGTTTTCTATATTTATCAATCTTATAATTTCCGAGCTTCAGTGTGCGTATCATCTGTATGCAGATGACTTGCGGTTGTACTGTCAAAGGAAGGTTGAAGAAATTTCTGACGCTATCAACAAATTAAACAGAGATTTAATAGCCATAAAAACCTAGTCTGATAGATTTGGCGTAGCAGTAAACCCAAATAAGTGTCAGGCGATCATCATCGGAAGTTCTCGGAGTATGAGTAAGGTGGATGGTACAACCTTGCCACCAGTTCTCTTCAATGATTTTTCAGTCGGAACAGAGCCCGCAACGTTCTAGTTACCTTCTGGCTGACCCTTGTGACTTGAGTACGCTAGTTTAGAGTACTATCAATTTAATTTAACTAGAACGTTGCGGGCTCTGTTCCGACTGAAAAATTAACTACCAACAATGCTTGTGCAGTCCTTTATTTTCCCTATCATCGATTATGGTGATGTGTGCTACTATGACCTCAATGCAGATCTCGACAAACTTGACCGTGTTCTCAATAACTGCATTCAATTATTTTTCCATCTGCGTAAATATGATCATGTTTCTGCGCAAAGTGGTTGCCCATACGCCATTTCCCTCCAATGCAATGCATTTAGAATAACGCATTTCTAACTTCCTTATACCTTGTGAAAAAAAATGTCTTTCTTGACTCTCAAAAAACTCCTCTACGGCAGCCAACCGTGTCATTATCGTAAAATTTTGTTCCACGAATGTCCTCTTTTAATTTTGGGAATAAGTGAAAATCACTTGGGGCTAAGTCCGGAGAATAAGGTGGGTGGTCAAGGAGATTAAAGCCAGCACAGCGGATTGCGTTGAGCGCAACTTCCGATCGATGAGTAGGAGCGTTATCTTGAAGAAACAACACGCCCAACGATAGTTTTCCACGAGGTTTTTCTTTAATCGCTTCACGCACTTTCGGGATTAAATTTGCATAATAGGGTCCAGTAATCGTCTGGCCTTTTGGCATGTAATCAATAAAAAGGATTCCTTCACTATCCCAGAACACTGAGGCCATAACTTTGCCAGCGGTAGGCGCAACTCGAAATTTCATAATGGATGGAGAGGATGGTCGTTTCCAAGACATGCTTTGTCTCTTAGTTTCAGGATCGAAATGGTGGACCCACGTTTCATCCATGGTGACAAGGCGACGGCAAAAATTATCTGAATCACACTGGAACATTTCGAGATTACGCTTAGAAATTTCCAAACGTCGCTTTTTGCAAGGTTCAATTCTTGGCCCTTTCTTATTTCTAGTTTATATAAATGACGTTCCTTATATGGTGGCGAACTTATCGGATATAATTCTATTTGCTGACGACACTTCTCTAATTTTTTAAATAGATAGAAAATATACAGATGTACATGTCAACGATAGTCTAGCTGTTCTTTCGAAATGGTTCGCAGCTAATTATGCGAACAAAACTAAATGTATTAGGTTCTCATTACCAAATGTACTTCAAGTGGGTCTAAATCTAAAACTTGATGGCAAACAACTAGATGCAATAACGGAAACTATATTTTTAGGAATTACTTTAGATTCAAAATTGCAATGGGGCGCCCACATTAGAACTCTTTCAGGTTGATTAAGTTCTGCTACATATGCAGTAAGAAAAATAAGGCAGTTGACTGATATAACCACAGCTACGTTAGAATACTTTGCTTATTTCCACAGTATTGTGTCTTATGCCATTATGCTGTGGGGATCGGCAGCTGACGTAGATTCAATTTTCATTTTACAAAAGAGAGCAATCCGCGCTATCTATAAAATAGGTCCTCGCGAATCCCTTCGAAACAAATTCAAAGAAATTGATATACTGACTCTGCCTTCTCTTCATATCTTAGAAAGTATTTTGTATGTTCGCAAAAACTTAGGACTTTTCAAAATAAGAAGCGATTTCCATAATATAAATACACGTAGTAGACATGAAATTGTGATACCCAAATTTAGATTAACTAAACCAGCAAGTCATTTCTTATAAACAGTGTCCGCTTTTATAACAAGGTGCCTAAGTCCGTTACAGAACTCTAATAGAACTCTCCGCAAAATGACTAATAAGGTCTTCATAGATATTATTAGTTGCCAGTACCTACCTAACGTATTGTTTGCATGTTGTGCATATCCTAAAGAGGAAATCACTGTATGTTATGATAAGACACCAGTAAGCTGATGTGAAATTATTTGTGTTTGAAGTATTTCAGCGACCTGTTCCATCGGTAAAAGGTGTTGTAGCTGAAGCGACCATCGATGAACGGTGTTTTCGGCGAATAGTTCTATCGGCGATGGATTTATTCGTAGAACCAACCGTCGACTAAGAGTGATTTCGGCGAACCGTACCGTCGGCGAAGAGTGATTCGCTATACCGTTCTGAGCTCCATCGGTTTTGGTTGAAATGAAGCAGTACGGCACTTCTCCCTTTTTTATGTTCTGAGCCTCTAACGTTTCAATCACACGTTTTTTTTTTACTTGGTCTTTGTTTCCTTTTTTTTTACAAAGTTAATTTAATATACTTTGTGGTTTTATCTGGATACTTCGTTTTTTATATGACCTATGTCGTCCCGGGTGACATTTGACTTGGATGTGTGATGATGTCCGAAATTTTTTAGCCTCGACCACCACTGTTATCAAGGCGATTATTGCACACTTGAACTATAAAAAGGTAAATTGACAAACTTGCGCGTTAAATATGAAAGATTGTGTAGTGGTATGTAACCCACACATGCACACAAACTTGGAACTCTAGTACTTAAGACGTCGCCCGTCTGTGAGTTCAGATACAGTTCGAATACCATACGACACACAAGCAGTAACTAACTGCGTCCCGCATCATCGTAATCTTAGTTAATGTTTATGAACCGTGTTTAGTTATAGTAGCTTCATCATTAAATTCATTGTGTAATATTGAATGAACATTTAATGTCATCACACTATAGAATAGTATAGAACCTACAGCCACATCCTAACAAAAGTTCTATAATTGAATTGCGGTGCAAGGTGAGCTTTTTAGCCAACTCTGTTGTTAGCGCATACTCATAAAATTTGATGGGTAGCATAATAAATACATAATTAACTTAGGGTGTCGTATGTCGTCATTCTGGGGCCTTATTATGAAGTACTAATGCCATCATTATTCCGAAAAAAGGATGGTGCTAGCGGCCTAGTACAGCTCCGTCTCTCACTCACACTGGAATAATGGAGGCATTAATACGTCATAATACGGCCCCTGGGGTTCAATTGGACCCTCTACCGAGCCGGCTGGGGTTCGTGTGTATAGTATAGTGGCCTGGTCGCGCATACCTGTCTCAGCGTCATGATGATGGTGAAGACGACGGCGCCGAAGCGCGCGATGGTGCGGTAGATGAGCAGCTGGCCCACCGCCGAGCTCACCGACAGCACCACGCAGTCCGCCGCGAACACGGGGTGCTGCAAGTTCAGCAGAGTGGCGGAGCTGGTCCGAGGAGCAGGCTTTGTTGAGCCACTACTCCACAACCACTAAACAAGCACTATTTCGTTCGTCTAATTCAGGGTAAGAAGAAAAATTTTAGAAGACTTTCCAAGGGCTTCCCGAAACATCACCATGTATGTTCAGTGATTATTAGACCCACTTGCGCATTCATAGGCTATCCCAAATCACTCTGGAGTTAACAGCTAAATCGTTTAACGGGTAAGTTTCCAATGTCAATGGGAAGTTCGTTGTAACAGCGAAGTTTAGACATTGACCTATGAACGAGTTACCTACTCTGTGGAGACAAGTGCGAAGTCAGCAAGATTGTGTTTATTTCTGATATTTAAACTATGACAATCTGACATTTTCTTAAAATTATATATATTTTTGTGTACATACAATAGGTTTTCAAATATATATTTCTTTGGATTTTTCTCGAAGGGAATCTCTCGGACCGACGTTGTAAAATGTAAATGGCTCGAACAGCCCTTTTCTGTAGAACAAAGATAGTATTAATGTCCGCAACGATTTCCCAGAGAAGAATCCCATATGTCATAAGACTATGAAAATAATAACTAAAATAAACAACTCTGTCTGTATCTGTCAAAAATTTTAGCGACTCTCCCAAATCGGTGGGTTAAATATTTAGAAGTTTAATTCTAGGTTTAACTTAAATCTTGGTGGCGCAAGATGAATTTTTATTTGATTAAGCCTGAATTAGCTGTTAATTCCTGTTATTTGGGATAGCCAATGAACGCGCAAGTGGGTCTAATTATTAGACCCACTTGCGCTGAAAAGCTGAAAATACATGGTGATGTTGGTGACGAACTAAATACTGCTTGTTTAGTGGTAAAAAACATCGAAAGTTATAGCAAACATATTAACATTACAGTTCTTTGCTCGTCCAGCGAGCATTCCATACAAGAAAGGTCATGACCAAAAGAATTCATTTTCACAGCGTTTCATGGCGCATTTTTCAAGCAAGCAACAGCTGCACATAAGTGTGTATCGTGCTCCGTGTGCGGTGCCCTGCGCGGTACGTACGTGCAGCAGGCGCAGCGGCGGCGCGTGGTGCGCGTGCGCGGCGGCGGTGAGCGCGCAGGAGAAGGCGTTGACCGCGCACAGCATGTGCAGCGCGCCGCACTGGTAGCGCGCGAACACCGCGCCCTGCCACGACGACGTGAAGCTGTCGCACAGCATGTACAGGGCCAGCAGCGCCACGCCCGACATCGTCACCACGCTCGACACTAGGGAACAAATTTTAACTTGCATACTGTTACCCACATCTAAATAATCACGTTCGAAGAGATGTAAAGACTATTACTGCTACTCCACAGCGGCCCACGGCTAAGCTACGCAGTTCTTTACTCTGTGGTTAAAGTACAACCAGCTTTGCTTTGCATGAACATGTAGGCGGGATCGTATACTGCGTCGCACGACCACGCTACATTAGCGCGCAGCAAATTTATTAATTTTTTGTTGGATCTCCTACAGAGAGTCCTCCTAGACAATTTCTTGCTCGAAGATGGTTTGAATTAATGTTTAAGAATATAGAGAATTAAAATGATGGGTGCAACGGCTAAGGTTATGTAACGTAAGGTTGTGTAGTGTAGTATTTAGCTTATCAAATGCTAAATCAGGTAAGTTACTTATAATTAAACTGTTCAGTTCTGTCTTTTTATAATTAAACTGCATTTAAACCAGAGGTACTCAAACATAGCATGGCATATTTTTCGGTTTTGGGTAGGCACCTCTACCCGTTTTTTTTTTTTGGAGGGAAATCATCAAATGTCTTCTCCTGCTCAGGGCGGAGCGGGAGGACGTGTCAGACTCTAACTGACTAAAACCCACCCGTGTTCCTTCAGTTGCCTGTGCAATGCCAGGGGCTACGGTATCCCTTTCGGACTTTCCCGCAACTCCGGCAGGCATCGTTCCCATCGGACCCCTTCACCCGCTGACATCTTTTTGAGGCGCGCGTTAAACACAACTCGCCGTCGACCCGGGCCTGGTCCTTACCGAGCGGCGAGCTACCCATTGCTCACCGTCCGCAAGCCCGCGCCTACGGTGGCCGGGAATCGGCCTGAGATTCCCGACGCCCAGGGCGTCTCCTCCTGCGGCGGCTAGGGGCGTGAGGGCGCGAATTTTGCCTCTCCCTCACGCATTCCGCCTCCTCCTTCGCGAGCATTACTGCTTCGCAAAAGAAGGTGACGGCCTCCCAAGCCCTCTTGCTCCGTACCATGGCCTGGATCAGGGCCGGACGCGAGAGATCCCCGCCACCGATTGCCTCCACGAGGACACGGCGGTGCTCGGCCCAAGCTGGGCAGACCACCACCGTATGCTCCACCGTGCCCTCCGGGCGATCCACGCAGTGATGACACCCGGGCGTTTCCTCCCGCCTGATACCGAACAGGAACGTCCCGAAACAGCTGTGTCTGGTGAGAACCTGCGTCAGGCGAAAGGTGAGGACACCGTGGCACCTCTCCAGCCACTCCTCAAAGCCTCCAGATCCCATGGCGGCAATCCGGCAAGAAGGCTCGCTGCCTCACCGGAGACCGTGCGGTATCGGACCCCCTGGGACGCGTTCAACCGGCGGACTGGCCGCCACCTCAACGAACGCGCCCACACCGGTGCCCCGTAAAGGGCCATGGACCGCATGACCGCCGCGTTGGGCAGGAGCCGCTTCAAGGCAGCCCCGGCCCGCTCCAGTCTGGGAACCAAACGTCGGAAGTGCTCCACGATGTTCCAGGAACTGTCGAGGACGAGTCCTAGGTACTAGTGATGGATTAATTAGCATTCGCATTCATTGTTAGCATGCGATTGCTCATTTAGCATATAGCAAATGAAATGTAGTTGCGAAATTCTGTGAAATGCTAAATGAATTAATCGCTTCGTATTTTTTTATACTATCATACGTCAGAGCGTCGACGCACGCAGCGGTAGCGTGCGCTCTCCGTCGCACCCACGGGAAGTCGGGAATACTAAATCTATCGGTTTCACTTGACCGTTTCTCGTGAATTCGCAAGTGAAATGTATTAGCAGGTTCTGCGAATTTAAGAATGGTTATGCAATTGTTATCTTAATAACTTTGATTTGCGCGTACTTAGGTTTGTATATTGAATGAATGCTTGTGATTGTATTATTATATTTAAATTATTAGCATTAGCAGATTTAGCAGGGCGGTGCGAAGATTGCTGTTTAGCAATTATTACCTTATTGTCTTTGATTTGTTCGTACTTAAGGTCGTGTATTGATTGAATTAATTCGTGATTATTTAATAATATTTGGTGTGACACGCGCTTGGCGCGCGTCGTTTTGTGCCAAAGTTCAGTACGTTTTGGCAAGTGATAGTGAGAGTTTAGTTTACGTATTCGTTAATTTAGTTATACAGTAATTAAATTCTTTCGTCTTGTGCTTATTATTGTACTTAAATAGATAATAGTGTGAACTTAATATCTACCTATAAACAATAGGAGGTAATAGTAGAAGTATTAACAAAATTCGCATACTTCATTAATATCAATTATCGTCATATTAGCAAATAGCATAGCAATAGCAACTAGCATGCTATGACTCAAGAATTCACATGCTAATGAAATTATTGCGAAATCGCAATAATTGACATTACTACTAGGTACTTCATCATCGACTCGACGCCGATGTGAACCCCTCCTACCGTTATTTGGGAACCCAAATAACAAACGAGGTCGGCGCGCAGCACCCAGTGGTATCCAATGTCCCTCAGATGCAGCCCCAGGACCGATCCCTGTGGGACACCGCACGAAATCTCTCGCCGGTTCCATTCTCCCTGGTGACCGGGGTAGATGACGGCCCTGTCCGTCAAATAGGCCTCGACCACACGACAGAGGTTGCATCAGGGAGGCACTCCGGCATCCGATGATACCGGAGTGCCTCCCTGAAGCAACTCCAGGGCAGGGTATTCAAGGCGTTGGCGATGTCTAGAAACACCCCCGTCGTGAGGGCTCGCACGCGCATGATGGCGTCCACCGTGGAGCGCCCCCTGCGAAAACCAAACTGGTTCTCCGCCAAATCCAGCCCCACCCGCACCAGCCGCCCGACGAGGCGGTCTGTCATGACTCTTTCGAAGAGCTTGCCCACCTCGTTGAGCAGCACGATGGGCCCGTAAGAGGATGGAGAGTCCGCAGGGCGCCCCGGCTTCTTGATGAGGACCAGTTTCCCCGTCTTCCAACGAAGTGGAAACTGGCCCCTTTCCAAACATGCGCTTAGGTGCCCCCTTAGTTGAGGCCCGAGAGCCTCTGAGGCCAGGACCCAGGCTTTCCCAGGTATGCCGTCGGGTCCTGGGGCGGTATTTTTGGCATTCAGCCTACGTAGGTACCGCCACTCTCATCTCTACCTCGGTCACCTCCGAAGCATCGTCGTCGTCGTCGTCGGTGTGGTCCGCATCGGGCACCGCGGTAAGCGGAACTATGGGTGGGGAGGCATGTACGAGTATATCTCTCGAAGGGAACAGAGCGCTCACCACATCCCCCAGAAGCTGCGGCCGGAGACTGCGTCAGCGGGGGAGCCCATGGGCGGAGCTTTTCCCACATCATCTTGTATGGGCATCCCCACGGGTCTCTGTTCAGAGTCTCCAGCGACTCCTCGCGGGTCAGTCCCCTGGCCCACAGGATCTCTGCTTGGAGGGCGGTCTTCGCCGCTCTGTACCCCTCGTACAGCTCCGCCTGAATGACTTCCGTATCCGGAGGCCGAATACGGAGCCTGCGGTGCCTGGTGTACCGGCGTTTCGCAGCAACGCACGCATTGCGCAGTGTCGTCAGCTGTCGCGACCACCAGTACACCTGGCGCGAGGCACGTCCGGGCTGGACCCGGGGCATTGCTAAGTCACATATTTTGGACATGGCCTCCCGGAACCACTCCGCCTCGTCGTTGATGTCGTCGAGGCTTCCAGGAGGAGCTCCCGATCCAGCTGCTTCAGCACCCACCGCGGACCACTCGGGGCCTGTCAGACCGGCGCGCTCGAGGTCTGGGCGGAGACGTCAAACCGGATGTACCGGTGATCGGAATAGGTCTCCACCCCATCCATGACGCGCCAGTCAATGACACGCAGCGATAGAGCGTAGCTGGCGAACGAGATTTCCACCACTGATTCACCCCGCATCCGCACACACGTGGGGACAAAACCCCGGTTTAGGACGACCAGGCCTGTCTCCAGCGCCCAGTCCTCCACCATCCTGCCCGTGTGTCCGTATACCGGGAAACCCAAGCCACATTCTTGGCATTGAAGTCCGAGGACGAGCACGGGGAGGGAACAGAACCCGACGACGACGACTCTCAACTCCGCAAGGGAGTTGTGGAACTCGGCGAGAGTTCGGCTCGGGAAGAAATATGCCCCTACCACGACAATCTCCCCAAACCGTGCTACAACGCAACCCCGTCCTCGTAAACAGCCTCGAGGGACGGGGTGCCGGCGGCGGCCAACGAAATTAGGGCCACTGAGCCGCTTAGGTCCTCCACCCAGTCATCCCTGGGCGTGAGAAAATACGGCTCAGCGACCACGGCGATGTTAATCGACCACTGCGCCATGCTCTGGAGCAACAAACTCATTAGGGTCTGAAATGGTAATGGGCTATCCTCAAGGTTCGATATTGGGTCCATTCCTCTTTTTAGTTTATATTAATGATTACCCCAATTATTTCTAAATCAACCAAAGATGGTGTTATTTGCAGATGACACATCATTGATCTTTAAAATAAACCGACGGTCACCAAATCTTGACGACGTGAATAGCTCTATTGTTCAGGTCCAAAATTGGTTTACGGTAAATAATTTGGTACTAAATAATAAAAAAACCAAATGCATTAGATTTAAATTACCAAATGTTAGAAGTAGCGAATGTGACATCATATTGAATGGAGAAAAACTGGAATTTATTAATCAAACAGTTTTCCTTGGAATCACGCTAGACGAGAAATTACAATGGGGACCGACCCCATATAACATCTCTCGCGGGGCGGCTAAGCTCGGCCGCTTATGTTAGTATTACTTATTATAATGTTAGAAATATAGTATAATTTTACAATGTTTGTAAGTATGTGAGCACCATGCATCTATCACATAATTAATTTATGTCATTCCTTCATTTTTCATTCTTTTTACCGCTTTTAAAAGAGTAACGGTGGAGTTTCTTGCCCATTCTTCTCCATACGAAAACTACCTTTTGGAATAGGCGACTAGAATCAGTTATTATTATTTTTTGTAAAGTTTGACGTTCAAAAGTGCCTTTTTGTGCCTAATTGAAATAAATTATTTGACTTTGACAACAGGTCCTGAGCTGCGGCGCAGTGGTTTATGTTCGTCTGGAGGAGGCGAAATGGGGCCATTATTGGCACTCCATATTAGCCCCCTCCCGAGCCCTCTGTGAGGGCCATACCGCGGCAGCTGCGGCGGCGACGACGGCGGTGGTGGTGGTGGCGGCAACGGCAGTGGTGGCCGTGGCTGTGGCAGTGACGGCGGTGGCGGAGGGCTTGCCTCTGGCCTTGGTGGGTGGGGCGCAGGCCTTGGTGGGTGGGGCGCAGGCCTTGCTCCCAATCCGGTGACCGCACATACGACGCAATGCGGCGTGGCGTCGGCTGCACGAGCCGGCCTTGTGACCGGGCTGACCACAGCGGTAACAATGACTGCTGCGGTCAACCTCCGGGGTGCATTTAGCTCCCACGTGGTTGCCCAGTTTTTATTTCTGTGGATTTAGCATTCTTGTCCTTTTCGTGGTATTTTTAAAAAGAGTAAGTAATAAAATTTGGTTATTTTTGAGCTCAGACGCACCGTTTCTGAGATATTTGCGAAATACCCTGCAAAACTTTTCATAACGTTTTTTGTGTAGTTTTGTTTGGTTTACCAATTCTAACCCATTTTTTTTTTTTTTTTTATGAATTTTGAACCATGTCACGCGATCAAGGGACTAGCTCGCGGCGCCTATCAACGCCAATTGGGGGTGAATTGCGCCACACAGCTGAAGACAGATCGAGAGCGCGTAGCGGCGACAGTGCAAGGCGTCTTCGAAGTAGAAGTCGCAGTCTTCGCCAGAGTCCTACTTCTTTGAGTCTACGCAAGATGGAGAAGCTGGAACGAGAAAAAGAGCGTCTCAAAGCTACGAGTATGCTGTGGAGACTTGACTCGAGAGGCAGTACCAGGATCGTCAGGAGTTCCAAATCGAGCAGAGGAAGATCTACGACAACTTCATTATCGTGCCAAGGAGCCCCGCAGCAGTCAGCGGAACCCTTCGTGTGCTTCAAGTGTGGGAAACATGCAGTGGCAGCCAATCGGATGGTGGAGCACGTGTTGCAAACTGTGAACGGCGAGTGAAAGTTTGCGTCGCGCAACTACCCTCAGGCACGTTAGAACAAAAATGTGAGCTGTATTGTTTTGTCTACGATTCTGGTGCTGAATGCTCGTTAGTAAAGGAGAGTTGTGCAGCCAAATTAAGTCGCAAACGAGTTAATAACGTTGTTGCGTTGACTATATTGGTAATACATGTGTATTCAGCACTGAACAAATCTTATGTAGCGTAACGATTAGCGAACTCCAACTTGAGGTTTTGTTTTTTGTTTTTGTGATGTGCTTCCCGACACTTCTTACTTGCAAAGTAATATTATAATAGAACACTGATGAAGACTGAAGTCGATATTGATGAAGTCCGTAAGATTGCGTCAGATAATATTAGACAAAGGCAGCTATATTTGCGATTTCGTGTTTTTATAAAACGAAGAGAGAAATCCGACTGAGTTAGATCGGAAGTTCAGAGGTCCGTTTGAGGTAGCGGAAGTTTTGGATGGTGATAGCTTTACGTTAAAAGCTTTAAATTCTAACGGTACTTACAAATACGTTCACGATAGGTTAAGAAAGATGCCAGTAGGTCATGTACCAGTCGAAGTAGATGGTGATCAGTGGTGAGGAGTAAGCCTAAGTTATAGGAACCACGCGAGTAGGGTTCTCTACCGGCTGTACTGTGTTCGACCGTACCAGTAGTTACTGAGGGAGGTCGGGGTCTGGAGAGACGATAATTTTTATCCACGCGCTGGATATGTGAGAGCAATGCGATTTATAGTCGGCTGGAGAACCGTGGCGTTAGAGGTACATGGCTCTGGTGGATGATTTTTGCTATGATTAGTCTAAACTTAGTTAATTTACAAGTACTTACCTATTCTTTTGTTAAAACAATAAAAATATTGAGGATTACAGTTTTCTGATGTCAAAAGTCGGAATTCGTAAATAGTCAGAATTGGCCGTCGAACAGGCACTGTTGTTGTTTCGGCTGTGGGTTAACACACGAGGACGTGTGCAAGCAGGACGGCCGTCAGAAATACGTTACTGAGTTGACTAATCGGGACACTAGCGCCGCCTAGCGGTGCTTGACGAGTCTACAAGATAATGCTCGGACCGGCCGAAGCAAAGCAGACTTCATGGGTGGCGGTCAGGCAATGAAGACGTTTAGAAACTGTCGTTGGAAATAGTTGTGTCGTGTACCTACAGTGTGTGAATTGCTAGTGTGATTAATTTGATTGTAAACTGCAAACGGTTTTTCTATTGCGCAATATTTATTATAACCAACATTACCCAAAGTACGCGCACAGTTGTTAAAACATGGCTGATAATAACGAAACAGACAAATACCTTCCTCCGTCATATTATTCGCCAGCTCTAGTCTTTATTTCAAAACGAACGAACCTCTTCGATACGCACATTAAGGCACCATCTGCCTCAGATTGTCATGCTCGTACTTAACAATCGAACGAGTAGGCCAATCCGGGCTTTTTTTGCTTATACGAGTATGAAGGCTCCGCCACTGCCGCTGCGGAGTTTGTTGCGCCACTTCTTGTTCCCAGCTGAAGCACTAGGAAGTGGTGAAGGGTGACCTGCAAAGAGTGCTGATTCTTAGCCTAATTTGGTACTCACCCACGCTGTCGTCGTGGCTGCCGAACATGAAGAGCACCATGCCTGCGGAGATGAGCACGGCGGTGACGTACTCGTAGAGCTCGTACTTGTTGCGCGACACCAGCTTGCCCATCAGCATCACCGGGATCACCTTGCACGACTTTGATAGCACCTGACGCGATATAACGGGTTAATATTAGTTGGAAAATCACGAACAAGTTAGTCAGAGTAACTTGGCTTATATTGATGCCCAGAATACATCACGCTTATATTTTCCGAAGGGGTAAGCAGAGATTCAACCCTCTCCTATTGCCTTAATTGAGCACAAATCCAGACTGAGAAATTCTAAATATAAAACTAAACTAGACGACGGAACTTCATTGTAATGACGACAGGAAAAAGCATCCCAAAAACAGAAAAGTCACAGCAACTTAGTTCTGCTTAAGTTACATACAGGGTGTGTTTTCGAAAAAAACGTTTTTTTAAGTTTTTATCCCCATAACCAGTAGGTTCCTAGGTATTGGGAGCATGAATGAAGGCCGTGGCCCGTGAGTTAGATACTCTTCGTATCTAACTCACGGGCGACGGCTTTGTTAATGGTTTTTGAAGTGAAAACTTCTTTAACGGCGTTGTGCACTTTTTTGTGATAGGTAAAAAACGTTTAACTCGCGTCAGGACACGTGACCTGATCGAAAATTCGTAAGACGGAGGGAGAGTAGACCGGTGCAAAATTATTCTCTAACTATTCCAAAATATCAAAAATGCACAACGTTAATATTCAAGTTTTCACTTCTGCCGCAACTCCCGGAATGTTTTACATCCGTTATTATACAGATTAGTATCAAGAGAAGTTACCTGCGTAGGAAAGCTGACGTACTTGAGCGCCTCGTACTGGCACCAGGCGCTGACGACGTTGGTGAGCGAGCAGTACGAGAACTTGTACAGCGGCACCGGCGCCAGCGCCGCGGGCGAGCACAGCAGGCGCGCGCCGGCCAGCAGCAGCGCCGCCAGGCGGTTCACGAACACCAGGAACTGCGAGTCGCTGAAGCGGAGCGTGCTGCCGTCCGACATCACGTAGCTCTGCAGGAACAACGCAGCGTCAGTACCGACACAGGGTGCCACCTGGACCCCGAGTGCTCACGACGCCGTCGCCGCGCCTCTAAGCTGTGTATATACAACGTTGCCAGCCCGCTGCCGCACCGCCGCCGCTGATTGAGAGTGATATGGCAAAATCAAGCGGCGACGGCACACACTAGCCCTTAACTACATTGACAGAATGAATGACATGGACAGGGGGGATAAACATTATTTTGTGCAATCGTTCTATGAAATGTCATTTGAAATTTATTCGAAAAACAAGATGGCGTCGTTAATTCTGATTTTAACCACGCGCCAAAATAACATTAAAACGCAAGTGCTACAAGAATTTTTTTCGACGCTATTGTTCTTGTTAAACATTTGTGACATTATAACAGAAAGTGTATTGACAACAACATGGCGGCGCTAGTTCAGGTTATGGCCACGCGTCAGAAAATCCTTGTACCGTTGTAGCAACTTCAGTACCTGGCAGTTGATATGACACATCGAGCTTGAGCTATGAGTGAAGAGACGACGTGAGTTCACGTGAGACAAAGGAGAACTTTTACTAAAACTCAATAACATTTTTATGCGGCCTACCCAAATGTCCTTTCTTTGGTATTGTTCGTCGAGTTGAGCTCCTTAAGTTCTGAGTTGAGCTCCACGATTACTGACAAATACTTGCACTGACAGGACAGGTCCACTCAAATCTGTGTGGTTCTTTTCTCAAAAGACCATTTCAGACTAATCTACATGGTCCTCATATGGCCTGACCAAGATTATGTCTGGACTTTAAAAGAGACTGTGACCTCTGAGTTTGTTTCGGCCTTTCTTCTCAGAGTAGTCAGATAGGAAACGCAGAACTCATCTAGCTAATTTTAATTTTTTATTAAGATGACGTGTAAAAGTGATTCCAATATCCTATTTACAGAATAAACAATTTCATTTCATTTCATTTTTATACTGATGAGGCAACGGTACGCTCATTTAGTGCTGGGCAGAGAGTGCAAATATGCAGCAACACAAACGATCAAATTAAATAGGAATTCGGAACCGTTTTGAAGATACGAGGGGCATGCCAAAAGAAGTTAGATATTCTATACTCATTCGTTTGACACTGGCACGTTATACTCGTAGAATAGAATATAAATATTTTATTTCAGACCGGAGTCTCATTTAAAGAACCTGGCTCTGCACTTATGCTATGTATTGCCTATTTAATTGTTTGTACGTAGGTATCGCTCCGCCTGTCCGTTCGTGGCCGGATTGTATGGGGCTGTGGTTTTGTGGACAACCCGCTTTATCTGAGGAATGATTTATTTATTAATTTAACCATTTATGTACGCACATAAATAAACAGACAAGATGAAAAGAACAGAAAAATACGTACAAAGGTGATGTTTATTTCTAAAGAAATCTCTTCAAGCATACCTGCCTCTAGGACAGAAGGTAAAAAGAGATGTAGACACCGTGTGTAAGAGTAGAGAGAAAGTAAAATACATAAAATCAAAACAATTCACTCAATAAAATAAAACAAATTATTTATGACAATATACTTACGAACATACATACATACATACAATCATACATACTTCTAAAATAAATAAAATACAACATAAATACCTACGCAACTATGACGAAGTGGAAAGATAGTGTTCTTTCACTCTTCTTTTAAATACTGCAACAGTTTGGCAGTCCCTAATGTCAGGCGGAAGTGAATTCCACAACCGCACCGCGTGCACGGTGAAGGAGTAGGAGTAGAAGTCAGTGGAGTGGGGAGGGGACTTAAGCAGGTTTCTAAGATGCGACTTGCAAGGCACATCAGAAGGACGGGCATAGGAAAAGTGCTCCCGCAGATAGGAAGGAGTTTTAGGATTATGAAGGAGGTTAATTAGCAGACACAATATCCGAGAGTTCCTGCGAAGTCGAATAGGGAGCCACTTGAGTATCTTGCGAAAGTTAGAGACGTGATCATAATTTTTAAGGTTAAAAACAAAACTAATACATATATTTGATAAACGCTCAAGTTTATTTAAAAGCTCCTCGGTGGCATCCAAATAACAGGCATTGGCGTAATCTATAATGGGCTGAATCAGAGTTTGAGCAAGGGAGTTTTTTGTGTTCGAGATGATTCAAATTCATTTGAAACAAATTGTCGACCGTTCTCTGATACTAAAGTAAGCGTGAATCGAATGTCACGAAAAGTTCTTTAAGTTGGCGGATATACCATGAGCTTGTGGTTGTTTTCGTTTCTACATTTTGCACCCATTTTGATAAGTCCCTGAGACGATTGCGGAACTTTCTTTCAACTGTCATTAAGACTGCGCTTGCACAATCCCTTTTACTTCCCATCTTTGACTACGCTGATGTCAGCTATCTCGACTCACTAGAAAAACTTGCGCGACTTCAAAACTTTTGTATACGATTTATATTTGGCCTGCGCAAATATGATCACATTTCTGAATTTCGTACAAAGCTCAAGTGGCTTCCCATACGTCTTCGCCGGAATTCTCATATCTTATTTCAGCTCTACAGTATTCTGTTCAATCCTATAACCCCCTCTTATCTTAAATAACGTTTCAAATTCCTTCATGACACAATAGATATCTGAGGTCATCGGAAAACTTGAGACTAGAGATGCCGATGCATTCCACCAGCTTTTATGATAAGTCTTTTACAGTTCAAGCAGTACGGTATGTAATGCCTTGCCCGTGTCGATAAGTGCTCAATCTTTGTCCACTTTTCAAATACTGGTAAAAAAAAAACACTTCCTCTCTCCTTAAACATCATCATTACATATAGTTATTTGCTCTTGTTTCATGTTATAAGTATATATGTATATATTTTTATGCTTATGTGAACATGATAATTATTTAGAATTGTAATAGCAATCACGTCATTTCGTTTATAATACGTTTTTATTTTTAATAATTTACTCATCTTTATATAGATTATTTTCTATTTTGTGAATGTGAGAACGCTGTAGGCTTAGTGGACTATATATTTGCTGACCATAATTATTTTGTTAAGTACCTGGTACTTGTTGAAAGACCTACACTGTCCTCCCATACCTAATAACACTGTTATTTGAAAATATTGTAAAAACCAATTATTTTTAAAAGAGTAACCGTGGAGTTTCTTGCCGGCTCTTCTCCATAGGTAACGACCAATTGGAACCGTGCACCTAGCTTCTGACGTTTCATAAGTGCCCATGTAGGTTTATGTGAAATAAAATATAATGAATTTTGAATATGTTTAAGGCTCGTGCAGACCAGCGCGACGCGACTCGAACAATACAATTCTAAGAAAAATTCACGGTATAACAATAGCCGGTGTCGCGTCGCGCTAGTCTGCACGAAGCTTTATGTATGTAAGTATTTATTGTATATGTAGATGGTACACCGCTGACTACCTGCAGTATTGTCTCTCTTGTTACCAAATATAATGTTCTTGTTATACATCCAAAGGTTGTCTGCAAAATATCGCTTTAAACAATTAGACCGCCCATTATGTCACCCTATGTAACATTTCTAAATTTATGTCTGTAATTTTTATGGTGTACAATAAAGAGTTATTCTAATTATCTTACTTCGTGATCCGAAGGGTTTTGTAATTGTTCCAGTGTACGTTCGTACTTTTTAAGCTGGCCGTAATAATATGACAAAAACGATAATGACATTACATAATGAAAAAGAAATAAATGTAAGTTGATACAAAGAAGGCCACATATCCACCAATTAAAGACGGTACTGCAGCTGTCTAATGCTTTAGTTGAGGTTGCAGATAAAAGCAATAATGTTCACACTACCCGCGCTTTATTAGATAACGGCAGTCAGCATTGCTTTATTGCAGAATCTTTATGCAAACGACTAAATCTTAATTTAATACAGTCCACTGTGCAAGTCTCCGGGGTAGGTGACTCGGTGACTAATTCCACACAATCATACGAAATTCATTTGAGTTCTAAAACTATACAATATAATACACGCTTTAAATGTTTAGTTTTAAATCAAATCACATCTCCGTTGCCATCGTTAGGTACAAAATCACACATGAATACATGTACAGTTAGCAGATCCCAAATTTTACTCGCCATCAGAAATCGAATTATTAATTGGGGCAGATAAGTTCTGGGAACTTTCAAATGACTAATTCGACTAAGTAGCTACATATGAAATGAAATTGTTTATTCCGTAAATAGGATATTGGAGTCACTTTTATGTCATCTTAAAAAAAATATTAAAAATTTGCTAGATGAGTTCGGCGTTTCCTATCTGACTACTCTGAGAAGAAAGGCCGAAACAAACTCAGAGGTCACAGTTTGTTTTAAAGTCCAGACATAATCTTGGTCAGGCCATATGAGGACCATGTAGATTAGACTGAAACGGTCTTTTGAGAAAAGAACCACACAGATTTGAGTGGACCTGTCCTGTCAGTGCAAGCATTTGTCAGTAATCGTGGAGCTCAACTCAGAACTTACCGAAGATTTTCATTCATCTCCATAACAAGCACAAGCCGACAGTCTGAAAAGGCGCCAAGTGTTACCTGCGTCATGATCTTCTCCTGCAACAACCCCCACACTAGATAGGCAGCCATGAGCCCCGTGAAGCAGAAGGCGAGCTCGGCGCCCTCGCGCGCGGTGCTCTCGTCCTTGCACACCTTCGCCGCCTCGGGGAGGCGCTCGCCCGGCTCACCGAAACACGCGAACAGCACGCGGTATGTGGGGCCCGAGTTGCCTAGAAATAAGACGTGGATCATGAGTATATAAATTATATTTTATTTGTAAGCATTAGTTCAGACATGGCAGAATGTGCGCGTATTTAAAATGCATGGTTCCCATCCGCGAGGATTAAATAAATAAAATCATTATTGAAATAATTTAAGTTACAAACCCTATGAAGCCTCTGAAACCCAAACTAGGTAGAAACCTGTATGTCAGATTTCAGCGCCTTCTCCCAATTCATTACATTATATTTTTTATTCCAATTAAGATTTTTAATGACCATAATCATTTTGAGCATGCAGAAATTACAATATTACTTTAGGGTATTGAAAATGACTTCGTAGTTAAGAGTAAGAAGCCAGTTCTTAACCTTACACTTGCATTCATGAAAAGAGAGCGGGTAAATTTTTAAGATTTTATTGTAAATATGCACAGAAAGAAAACGCCTTTGACGTCTGGCTAATGCAGTACGTGTTCTTACGGAATCAAATACATTAGAAATAGTACGTTTGCTGATTACTTTATCAGGATCATAATGAGTACCGAGACACATTCAGTTTGATAAAAACCTGATAAACAAAAAGCTGCCTCACAGTAAGAACCTGACACAGCTCATAAAGCGTTCTAGTGGGGAATCTGTAGGGTTTAAATGTCATAGTTTTTAGCAAGGATCGCTGAGCTCTTTCTAGATGTATGATATGCGGTTTGCATGCACATCCCCATACTCCAATGCAGTATCCTATGACAGATTGAACAAGGGCATAGTAAACAGTACGAAGAAGTCCCAGGTTAGCTACATGCCTAAGATTTTTGAAAACCCATATTCATTTTCTAACACATGACGAAATCATGTCCATATAGTGGCTTCCAAGTTACATTATGTAGATTGAAAGTGTTCAGACAAGCGCGATGTGCGTGCGGAGTGAGGTAGGGTCACAGCCGCTTCATTCCAACAATGGAAATCGAAGCAGCAATATGTGTTCTTGCTCCGTAAAAAAAGTAAAAGAAAACGGCAGTAGGTATTTGGTGCATCCAATTTTACGTGATCGGCTCACCCATGGTCAGTTTATGACTTTATATCCATAATTAAGGAGTTTTGAGCCTAATCTCTTTAATTGTCTGAGAATGTCGAAAAATTCATTTGATGAATTACTTGTTGGAATGAGTGAACAAATTGCATCTTATGATACTCTGAGGTCAAGCGTGTCCCAGAAGAAAAACTCGTGATTACTTTAAGGTGAGATATTTATTTTTATACAATATCAGAATATATATTTTGTACAATAGAAGACTGTGAGTCATCATTGCTGATGCATGATGAAGGCGATGGAGACTGCTGGTAAGATTGTAGAATATCCAGTAAAATATCCTTGTGGGTTCTGCCAAAATGCTGCATTAGGCATGTTTTGCTGGTTCGTGATATGAATACGCGATGGTACCTTCTGTATTACCTGGAGTAATTCAATTTTAGTAGCCAAACGCTTGTTTTCTGGGACTTTTTTAACTCTTTGTACAGTGACATACAATGATAAGCTTTTGCTTATCATCATCATCTTACTTTGACATACTTGTAATTTTATTCTCTCTGTATTTTATCCCGTGACTCAATGCTATTTTCTAATAAGCTAATCGCTCTTCTGCTGTATTTTTAGTTTTCATCCTTGTATTGGGTACGGAGCTTATTTCAATTCCATTTACAAAATTAGTTTGGTCTTGGTTAATGTTTAAACTTCCTTCATTTTTCGTTTCATCTATGTTAGTGATCGTTTCTTTATTTTCTACCGACTTCTGAAGAAAGGGAAGCTGTTAAGGAAGCACACGAAATACCTACCTAATAAACTGATTATTGTTAGTAAGTACATCTGCACATGTCTAAATAGTATCAAGTCAAATCATGTGTGGATATTAATCAAGTCGGGACATGAAGTCCAGTAGGTAGCATCAAATCTGGAAAGTTTTGGCCCAGTTCTAACATGTCAACTAATATAGAATGTTTCGAATAAATGATCCGACAAGTTAGAACAAGAAAGTCTATTAAAATCAAAGATTCCTGACACAAAATCAGGTCTCTAGCAATAACCAATGTACCTATAGACACCGACTTAACTAAAAGATGTGTTAGACATTTGTCCGTGTCTACAGGTAACTAAAAATACCTTATTTTCTCTTGTTTACCTGTCCTTATGTAATAAAAGGTATATAACTCCGTTGTCAGTCATAATACAATGTTTTGATTATGACTACAACACTGACTAGACTATTTCCCACCTGAATACCTATTTAAAACCATGAGAATACCTATCTGTGTTTATAATTACGTAATCCATTGTTCTAGAAGTAATTATCATGTCATAACTTGCACCTGCGCAACCCTGCCTCCCTCATTCGTGTAAACACCCTCGTCATAGCAAAATGGGAAATACCCAGCTATACCCCGACCCTCTGTCGCGTCCCTGAATAGCGAACTGCCCTGTTGTATAGGAGCAAATTATTGTGTTTGCACAAGTGGTACCCGCTACTTGCCCTATAGTAAAAATCTACTTAAGGTATCGGGTCTGATTTTACAATTGTAGTTACCTAGTACTAGTTGCCTAGTACTCTCTTAGAAAGTCTCAGATTCTTAGTCAGTTGAGCTTTAACTTCGTTCCTACAAACATCTCGCTACTTGAGGTATAAATTCGTGCTAAATAAATTCAATTAAATTCGGATTACATCTAGCTCTAACCTTTGCCTGTATTACTGTTGTGTATTTTAAATATATTGTGTGTGTGTTTTATGTGCAATATACGTGGATCTATTACATTAGCTGCTTGTGGTTTTTCTACTGTGCCAAACCTTACAACAAACCGCCCCCTTCAAACGACATAAGCTGCTCGTTTACATTTTGGTCATTCGACAGACGTGGATCGTTTACATTTTGGTCCTTCGAGCCGGATAAGGTTTCAAGTAATCATGAGTCAGCAGGGCTCCATCACAACACGCAGCAAGCTAAGGAAGCTAGCCGAACAGGAAGAAGCACGTAAGGATGACATCACAACGGACACCAGGTTGCAGTCCGAATGGGGACCAGGTTCGCCGTCTGTGGCGCCGACCATGGCATCAATGGATCGCCGGAAATCGCCGCGAAGCAGAGCTTCATCCACACATAGCCGCAAGAGTGTCGATTTCTTGAGAAAAAGAATCGAATACGAGGCCGAAAAGGAACTAGTCGAGTTAAAATCGAAGCTAAGCGAAAACCGCCTCAAAGAAAGAGTGGAGGCCGAAAAGGAACTAGTCCAGTTAAAATCGAAGATCAACGAAGACCTCCTTAAGGATAGGGAAAACCTCCTCAAGAAAAGAGTGGAGGCCGACATTGCCGAGATAGAGGCAACTACCGAGAGCGAAGACGACGCCTCCAATTCAGACGCGAGTACAGCACAGCGGGTCGACCAGTGGATAGATACGACGCCGCAAGTTGGCCAACAGGAAACAGTGTTGCGTAATTCAGTTAGTGTTTTACGGCAATCGAGTACAGTGTTGCGTCAACCGGATGCAGTGTTGTGTACCCCGTCTGCGGAGCGCAGGCCCATGGATGTGGCCGCGCCCCGGATCCCTACCGTGAGTTATTCACAAACCGTAAGTACGCTTGATCCGACTACATACCGTAATAATGTGTCGCACATACTAGGTACACCCGTGCCGGTACCGTATTCGAGTACGATACCTAAAGCACGGACGTATACACCGATGCCTACCGAGAGAGTTACGTCCCGATTACCGACCAATAACCCCGTCTTTACCACTCCGGCCGCAAGTGGACCTCGCGTTTGGATACCCGAGTCGGATTCACAGCGGCAGTTGAAGTACGGAGATGATGTTAAAGAAAGACGGCGGGAGTCTTCGGTTGAAAGGGACTCTGTGTTAGATAGGCTGGCAGAGGCAATAACCAGTATGGGGAGACCGCGACCGGTACCGCGACAGGCGTACGAATTACCACATTTTAGTGGTGACCCATCCGAGTGGATATGTTACAAAAATATGTACTGGGATACCACTCAAGAGTATAGTTATAAAGTTCACGAGAACTTAGCCCGGCTTAGAACGTCTTTACACGGCGAAGCTAGAACCTCAGTGGAGGATTTATTAAGTTCAGGTACGGATCCCAACGACATAATGCACGCGCTCGATCAAGAATATGGTCACCCGACTTTAATATTACAAAGCGCGTTACAAAAGATTAGGGACCTACCTAGAATATCGGAGAGCTGCCGCGAGCTTAGAAAGTTCTCGTCAACCGTGCGAAATGTAGTAGCCCTACTTAAAAATATTAAAGCTGACGGCTATCTTAACAACCCGCAACTAGTTAGCGAGCTATTAAACAAGCTAACTCCAATACATCGCGCGCAGTACGGGGACTTTGCCATGGGGTTAGACGATGTCCAGGGCGTCGACCTAAGAGTCTCACCCAACCTAGAATACTTGTCGCACTTTTTGATACAACTAGCGCGTACAACGTCGTATTATTTACAGCCATCTATAATAGAAAACAGTGCTTCTAAAACCCCAATTAGGCAACAGAAACAAGTCTTCGGTCAACGACCCATGAATACCGCGCGTCAACTATTCAGTAGGCCACAGCTGACTCATAAGATAAATACACAGAGTGATGAGTCTAGCTCGGTACCTAAGAAATGTATCGTATGTCAAAGTGAACATACTATAGAAAAATGCGACACCTTTAACAAAATGACAGTTCAACAGCGATGGAACATCGTAAAAGAATTAAACACGTGTTTCAAATGTATAGTAAACAAACACAACAAAAGGTTTTGCCGCGCTGATAAATGCAAAAAATGCGGTTTTTCCCACCACCTATTATTGCACGCCGATAAGCAAAACAATGCGAGCGATAAGCAGGTAGATAAGCCCGAAACCATAACGAACATCGGTGAATGGCATGCTTCGGCATTGTTAAAAATAATCCCAATAGAATTGTGTCATGACAAAGACAACAATAGTCATTGTTACGCATTACTGGATGGCGGTGCAACCGTCTCCTTGATAGATAAGACCATTGCTACTGGTTTGAAGGGCCCAAGTATACCCCTTTCATTGAAGACAGCGGGCGGTCACGAGATCACTGACCCAACGTCGCGAGCGGTTGAAGTAAAGGTCAAAGGGCCAAACGGACAGTGCCACAACATTAAATGTCGCACTATACGTGATTTAAATTTGCCTTCTCAAACCGTGACCACCGCAATGCTTAACGACAATGCCCACCTCCGCGACCTGGGATGCGTGGAAATGAGGGGCGCCAAACCGCTAGTATTGATCGGGCAGGACAATTGGCAGCTAGTTGTAGGCCGGGACGTCCGTCAAGGAAAACCCGGTAAACCAGTTGCCTCCCTTACCGAGTTAGGTTGGGTCATACATGGTCCGTTCGGCCATAACAATTTAAAAGGCGAACAAATTAACTGTACGGCAGTTTCCCTGCCTGACCTGCATGACCCAGTTAAATCTGAATTCGAGCTAGAAGCGATAGGTATTTCTGAGAACGTACGTAAAATCGAATCAGATGAAAGGGCCTTAGAAATACCGGATAAAACTAACCACCGTGTACCAGATGAATCGCAGTGGGCAGTAGGTTTGTTACGAAAACATAACAACATAATACCTACCAATTATAACGGTAACCTTTTGACCGGACCCGACCTATTATTATTATTACCTTTTCAAGAAAAGGAAGCCGAGACTTGTTTTGCTCGGCTTAATAACCTGCATCGCCTGGAACGAATAAAAATACCAGGGTTGTATGGGCTAGATCTAGACAAGGATCTAGATCTAGATTTACGAATGTTTAGCGACACAAGCAAACAAACATGCGCAGCGGTCGCGTACCCAGTGGGCTACCGGGATAGTAACCTAGCATCAGTGACGATGTTAGGTAGGGCTCGCGTAGCCCCACAAAAGATAGTCTCAATTACAAGGCATGACTTACAACCAGCCTTATTAGCTAGACTATCGGACCGAGGCAACTGGCACTGGGTTCCTTCCGCGGACGACCCCGCGGGCAAAGCAACCAGGACGTCTTGGCCCGAGAACCATACGGCGTGGCTGTGCGGCCCCCCGTTTTTATGTGTTCCACAGGAGCGGAGGCCGGTGTGTCGAGAGGCTGAGTCAGCAGAAGTGGACTTGGAGCGCATTCAGCGGGTCCACTCTACAGCAGCGACGCCGGCGCACGCCTACCGTGCGGCGCCACTTCTCAGCTACGAGCGCTACACGTCGTGGGCGCGTAGGAAACGCGTCACGGCTCAAGTACTCATCGTGGTCGGCCGATGTCGTAAGCGTCGGCCAACATAAGAACTACAGCAGCGCGATCAAGAAGAAGCTCACAACCATTTCACAAGGTTGTGCCAGGATGATAGCTTCAGTGAAGAAACGCACTACGAAGTACGCTCAGGGAGCGTGCCCCACGTGAGGAGGTCCTTTACACCCTCCTCACAGAGGCCGAGCTCATCATAAATAGCCGGCCTCTCAGCTACGTCTACGATGACCACAACCAGCCCGTGGTCCTGACGCCGAACCACCTACTCCTTGGCACTGCGTCCGGGAGCACTCCGTTCGCGCCGGGAGACATCGAGGACGTCGACTCCCGCTGTCAGTGGCGGCGTGTGAACGCGCTCGCCGACATGTTCTGGCGTCGGTGGCTACGGGAGTACCTACCTACTCTACAACGTCGAGAAAAGTGGACAAATAACGTACCAAATGTGAGTGTCAACGACGTAGTGGTTATCGTAGATAACACCAAAAACCGAAGTGAGTGGACTAAAGGAATAGTCAAAAATGTGTATCACGGAAGTGACGGGATAATCCGTGTAGCTGACGTAAGAACAATGAATGGGGTCCTGCGTCGGCCCATTGTTAAGTTAATTGTGCTTCCCACCGTCCATGTGTAATGCGGCGGAACCCTTTTACAGGGGGTGGAATGTTAAGGAAGCACACGAAATACCTACCTAATAAACTGATTATTGTTAGTAAGTACATCTGCACATGTCTAAATAGTATCAAGTCAAATCATGTGTGGATATTAATCAAGTCGGGACATGAAGTCCAGTAGGTAGCATCAAATCTGGAAAGTTTTGGCCCAGTTCTAACATGTCAACTAATATAGAATGTTTCGAATAAATGATCCGACAAGTTAGAACAAGAAAGTCTATTAAAATCAAAGATTCCTGACACAAAATCAGGTCTCTAGCAATAACCAATGTACCTATAGACACCGACTTAACTAAAAGATGTGTTAGACATTTGTCCGTGTCTACAGGTAACTAAAAATACCTTATTTTCTCTTGTTTACCTGTCCTTATGTAATAAAAGGTATATAACTCCGTTGTCAGTCATAATACAATGTTTTGATTATGACTACAACACTGACTAGACTATTTCCCACCTGAATACCTATTTAAAACCATGAGAATACCTATCTGTGTTTATAATTACGTAATCCATTGTTCTAGAAGTAATTATCATGTCATAACTTGCACCTGCGCAACCCTGCCTCCCTCATTCGTGTAAACACCCTCGTCATAGCAAAATGGGAAATACCCAGCTATACCCCGACCCTCTGTCGCGTCCCTGAATAGCGAACTGCCCTGTTGTATAGGAGCAAATTATTGTGTTTGCACAAGTGGTACCCGCTACTTGCCCTATAGTAAAAATCTACTTAAGGTATCGGGTCTGATTTTACAATTGTAGTTACCTAGTACTAGTTGCCTAGTACTCTCTTAGAAAGTCTCAGATTCTTAGTCAGTTGAGCTTTAACTTCGTTCCTACAAACATCTCGCTACTTGAGGTATAAATTCGTGCTAAATAAATTCAATTAAATTCGGATTACATCTAGCTCTAACCTTTGCCTGTATTACTGTTGTGTATTTTAAATATATTGTGTGTGTGTTTTATGTGCAATATACGTGGATCTATTACATTAGCTGCTTGTGGTTTTTCTACTGTGCCAAACCTTACAACAAACCGCCCCCTTCAAACGACATAAGCTGCTCGTTTACATTTTGGTCATTCGACAGACGTGGATCGTTTACAGAAGCCGTTCCAAATACACGTAATTTGAGCCTTTACATGCACATTAACCAGAAGGAATTGAGTTATCTTGAAAACCTTATTAAAAAAAAAACATTCCAAAAAACCATTTTCCACTTTTTTTGCAATGTTACACCTGAAACAGAAATCACTATATTTAACAAAATTTTAGTCTTATAAATATTTTAGTATTTTTAAGACGTAGGGACTAATATCGAAAAGGGTATGCTAAGGTGGTATGGACACGTAGAAAGAATGAGTGTGGAACGATTGACAAAACAAGTATATAAGGCAAATGTTAGCGGGACGGCCGGTATGGGTAGACCTAAGAACATACACTGATCAAATTGGTGATGTTCAGAAGAATGGGCAAGTCAAAAGTACCCGAAACCTACGGGCGTGTATGAAACGTTTAATGACGGTAGAAGCTCGAGAGGTATGTGAGTGTACTGCGTACGTACATGGTTTTGAAATATCTATTTTTGAAGCTATAAGTTAGTCAGTAGGGTCGCGTATTTGCACTTTGATCGCGACCTACCTACATTTGGAAGTGCATTAACATACGGCGGAGTCTAGATGATGCATTTTTGTACATAATTTAATTAGTGTTCAATTAGACGTGATATGAGTCGGACAACTTGCATTTTTTATTTAGATTCATTCCCGTTGAGTATTCATCGCAGTTTCTTGACATTTTCTGCACACCTACTTACATTTTGCATTTGCATTGGCTTTAATGTTTGGTTAGTACACCGAACATAGATAGGAGCAAATGGCGGACTGTTGTCTCTGCCTACCCTGAAGGGAAAAAGACGTGAGTTTATACATGTATGTATGTATGGTATTTTATTGTTTCAGATATCTGGGTACTGATTGCTCTTTTGGAGGACTTCATTACAACTTTCGTCTTGGAAAATCTACAATTACAGGAATTGTCCGTAGAGCTCTTTGGGAAAAATCTCAAAAAATGTCATGCCCGAACCGAGCGAAGATAATTATGTGGAAGAAAATAGCTACAGATTTTGAGAAATCTACAAATTTCCCCAATTGCATAGGCGCCACAGATGGCAAGCATAAAAGGATTATAATGCCCAAATATTGAATGTTTTGTGATTCTGAATGTTTGTATTATAACTACAAACATTTTTTTTCTTGTAGTGCTGTTGGCACTTTGTGACTATTGTTTTACTTTCATTGATCATATGGGAAAACAGTGATTCTATTTTTTTTTTTAATTCTGTATTTTATAAAGGATTAATAGAAAAATCATTACACATTAGGTACACAATTTTGTTGCAACTAGAGATGGTATACAGTATGAAGATACTTTATACACTGCGCCAGTGAGTAATCTTAATAATACATTACATGCAGGAAGAGATACACCGTCATCTTTAATCATTAGAGATAAATATGCTAATTATTTTGTAAATGAGGGTCGTGTAGTGTGGCAAGACACAAAAATATATAGATAGGTACCGAGTTGTTACAGTTCGCGCCAAATAACTAAACCCAAGATGGCGTCGGTTGCGCAGAGTACGCCACTATGCGGAACACTCGCTACTCCGTTACTGTGGTAACGTGACATTTTTGCCGCGTGCCGCCTGCTTTACGTACCTTTAATCACACCTAAAAATCGTTTTAGCGCAGGGTTTAGTTATTTGGCGCGGACTATATCTATGACAAAACATGTAAACTAACCTGGTAAATGTAAAATAAAATACCTACTGAACAAAAAGAGGCTTGTTTTCCAAAGAATCCTTGTTTTCTCCAAAAAGCCCCGTTTTTGGAAATTTTATTAGAATACTCTGCACACTGGATGTCCCACAAAGCTGGTCTTTTTTTCACTTCGTGGATGAATAACTCGGTGTCAAAGCGATTCATTGTCACACGTCCGATACGCGCGGTTTACACGAAGCAACTGAATACGCTCTAGGCACGTCAAGTAAATAGATCCGCGCGGCGTCCGCGCGAATCTAGCGTTTGAGATGCGGATACCGCACGTATACATGGTCCGCGCGGTTAGTAATAGGTCTTTACCTATGTAATTGGAGATTCTAGAACCAGCATTTTCAGATTTAATTATCTGTGGATTGGCGCGCAATTCGAAATTCAAATGAATTTTATTCGAAAGACGTGTTAATTTAATTTCAAATTCAGTCATTTATTTTTAGATAGTTTTTTGTTTTTGTGACATTGTGGTAGTTTTTGGCGCCATGGATAAACTGAAAATTCGTACAATTTTCGAATAGAGTTCGTGCCACGTGCCCATCAGGTACACACAACCCAACTGTGCGCAGAACGCTTGGGTTGTGTATTTTACCCCGCATAACCTTAAATAAGTAAGTGGCGAGAGCTACTTCCCTTCGTACTTCCAGTTTACTATAGCCTACCATGCCCAGCACAAATAGAGTAGGATACAGCAGTGGATACCCTGGATACACACCATACTGCTTTAAGTACAGGAATCTCACAAATTTGTTCTGGATTCGTTCTAGCATTAGTTTGTATTTGGCTTCATGAGGCGACCAGACGACAGCATTGCATTCCAAATGACTTTTTACAAGCGCTTCGTATAACGATCTCAGAGCGCTGATGTTCGTGAACTGGTTTCCTAGCCGTAAGACCAACCCTACATTGCGGTATGCTTTTTTACAAACATCAGTGGTATGTTTACGGAAATTTAAATCAGTTGTAAAGCGCACGCCCAAGTCCTTAACCTCTGAGACACGTTGCAGCACCTAATCAGTGCGCTAAAAGATTACTCATAGGAAGATGATGGTGACTGTCTGGTGGACCAGACCAGACTTGTACATCACAGCTTCTTACCGAATGGCACAACAGTGACGGCAGATGTCTATTGCCAAGAATTGCAAACAATGATGGAGAAGCTCGTAATTCAACAAACAACTCTAGTCAATCGCTCTTCCCCATTGCTTCTCCACGACAACGCGCGAGCTCACACTTCACGACAGACCATCGCAAAGCTACAAGAGTTACAGCTGGAAGCTCTCCGTCACCCACCGTACTCACCGGACCTTGCCCCAACAGATTTCTACTTTTTTCAAAATGTAGACAATTTTTTAAGTGGGAAAAAATTCAACACCCGAGGGGTAGTACAAAACGCTTTCGCTGACTTCATCGCCTCCCGTCCGGCAGACTTCTACAGTAAAGGGATAAACAAACTGCCATCAAAATGGCAAAATTGCATAGATAATTTGGGCCAGTACTTTGATTAACTGAAATAAAAAAATACCAACTTTTTTATATTTTAAAATTATCATACAAATCTCCAATTTCATAGGTAAAGACCTAATATGAACGTCTAGCGTTCATTTGACCCAAACATGGACGTAACGTAAATAAATGAATAGTGAATAAAAGGGTCACTTTTCGGGGCCATATGAAAAAAAAAAAAAAAATTGCGAACTGTACCGTGTGATATATCAAATGAACGGGGTTGTTGTGAGGATCTAATACTGTTTTAATAGGTTTTAAGAAAATTGATGAAAATTGACCTTCTCCCCCCTACCATATCTCCGAAACCACAGAGCCTAAAATAAAAAACTGAGAATGGTTATTTACTCAAAGATTACAGAAAACAATATGGTTACATTATTTGTACACAATAGGTATAAGTGAGTCCTAATCCTAATGTTTCACTTCAACTTATTTTTCATGTAAATGGATATTGGTCGTCGCATGCGCACGCGGCGCGTCTCCTATTGCCGCTACTTCCCGTGCATTTGTAGCTAGTAACCTACTTACATTAAGTATATTTGCGAATAAATTTTTAATTTTTGCATGTCTACACCATTCAGCTTATCATTATACAAATAATGTTAATAGAGTGCCTGGAGCGTTAAAAACATGAAAACCCCGGATTTCAGTTACAATGATATTTAAAAATTCAAAACTGAATATTTAGCTAATAAAAAACTCATAGAAAAAAGTTTACCTATTAAAAAATTGTGATCTTGATTTGAAAAAAAAAAGATTTTTGGAACAGTTGCAACTAGTATAAATATATAAATTTCGAGCTAGCATCCTCAATTAAGTATTAAGATAGAGAAATTAAAATGGTATCAAAAGAAGCGTTATTGAAAGGCGTTGTAAAATGTTTTTAAATGTTTTTTTATTAAAAACAGCGCCATTCTTTGACCGTTTCTTTTAGGACTATAGCAAATAATTTTAAACTTCACAAAAACGAAAGGAGATATCGAAAAAATAAATATCCTAAAGAATTTAAAGGGCTTCAAAATTATACCATTCTGGTTTCGATAGGATTATAATTAAGGGTAGATGTTTACACCACCTTTTTGGTTATTGGTTTTTTTTAATAAAAGCATTTCAGTTACTTATTTACCCGACTGCGGCGAAGCCCAAAAGGAGGGTTATGTGTTTGACCTGTATGTACGTTTCTTTGTTCCCTCGTAACTCCTAAACGAATAAACGGATTTGGATAAATTATACGTCTTTAGATTTGTCTTGGTAGCGCGAGTGTCACTGGCTACATAAAAATAAAAAACAAAGTAAAATGGCGGATTCGGGGTGCCATATTGTGGAGTTCCAAATTTTATTTTCTTCAAATACCATCGAGGGGGATATCAAAATAAAGGATTTTAAAACGTAATTACAAAATATATACAACTCATATGTTTAAAAGTACCTCGAAGTGTAAATCGTAAAAAACACGTACAATACAGTAAAAAAATATGTATAATAAAATAAAAGTAGGAATAAACTGGAAATAAAAAAAGTACCTAATTAAAAAAAACTAAAAAAACCCGACTGCGTTAAAAGACATGTAAAAAAAAACTGAAAAGCTAAAAACAAGCCCATTTTAAATAAAATAAAAGTTGTAAGCAGGCAGATCCATTTGAGTCTGAAAATATAAAAATGGAATGGGTCCCGCCTGCTTCCAACTTCGGGTTTTTTTAGTTTTTAAATTACTTTTTTTATTTACCAGTATTGTGCCCTCCCTTTCAGTAACACAACTTTTGATATCCTTTTCATTATTTTCTCTATGTTAACAATTGAGGACGCTAGCCCGGTCGCACTTTTCTTGAAAACGGTTACAGTTCGGTAAAAATTATGTTCAATGCTAAAAATTAAAAGCACATATTTTTTTTTGGTATACATTGCAATTTATAGTATAAAAAACTCCCAAAAAATCCAAAAATCACACCTCGATCTTAAAAAATAATTCACTGTTACAAAAGTCTGAGATCAAATCCCCCGGGTGGGCGTCCATTTTAAAATGCTAACGGTAGTTCGATAAGCACGTAAAGTAAACTTCGGTTTTTCACGATTTATATACGTAATGCTATCAGCTATGTAATCAATTTACATTATGTAGATACTAAAATGCAGTCATTTCAACAACATAAGGTAATAACGGTACGGTAATAGGTGTTGTTATTCCGCCGTTGTTTGTCTAGTGTTATCCTTAAAGGAGTACTATTTAGGTTGGATGGAATGGAACTATAAGGAAGTGACCGCAGTCATCTTATCGATGCGGAATCGTCTTGAGCCGGTCTGAAAGAGCTTTATGTCCATTCAATAAAATCAAAACCAAAAAAATCGCGACTTGACACCGCGTCGCGTCGGGTCTATTCGCTTCTATTGCAGGAACATAAAGCTCTTTTTGACCGGTTCTAGCCGATTCCGCGTCGATAAGTGTGGACACTCCATGAGAAGTAAGATTAACTTCTAATCAATCAACCAACTTATTAGAAAGTATATAATATAATTACATATTTTATAAAGGCATATTTGATGCGCCGAAATTTATTTGGCATTAACACACATTTGGCATAATCTTTCTTTTTAAAAGATAGCAACAGGAATTATTGTAAAAAATTAATATACTTAGCAGATTTATTACACTCTCTAACATAATGTATTCAACATACCAGGATATTAATTAGGAGAAAAAACTTACAGATAGAGCGTAACTAATGAACTCGTTAAAACAAACGTCACAGTAGATAGGTACTAATTAGCAGTTTGGCACCAGTTTAATACTCACTTAGCTTATCAAAATAGTTGATTTTTTCCAGATATTTGTACAGTATGAACATGGGGAGCAACACGGTGGAGTAACCCACGAGGTTTAGCAGCAGCCGGAAGAACCTGAAATAAAATAATTTAACTGCACAACAGTACTGCACACAGCTTGAACGAAAACCACCTGATGTTGGCCTACATACAGGCACATGGTACATATCTTTTGTAATAGTGCGGATGTTGGCCTACATGCAGGCACATGGTACATATCTTTTGTAATAGTGCGGATGTTGGCCTACATGCAGGCACATGGTACATATCTTTTGTAATAGTGCGGATGTTGGCCTACATGCAGGCACATGGTACATATCTTTTGTAATAGTGCGGATGTTGGCCTACATGCAGGCACATGGTACATATCTTTTGTAATAGTGCGGATGTTGGCCTACATACAGGCATATGGTACATATCTGTTGTAATAGTGCGGATGTTGGCCTACATACAGGCACATGGTACATATCTTTTGTAATAGTGCGGATGTTGGCCTATATCTACTATAAGCACATCTTTTGTATTTTGAAACTTACCCTAAAGTTTTCTAAAATTATTTAAAAAGTTAAGCAATATTTTCCTTTTTAACAGAAAATTTGTTTTACATGTAATAGATGAGATGGCACTTTACTACTATTATGTCCACAAATATCGTAATTTGTGTATTGAGCTAAGTAGCCTCGAAATAAAAGTGGATGAATCATAAGAGTAGGGTAGGAACAATAATATGATAGACTTAAAAGTAATAAACACACAACATACTAAGAAGTATGTAGGTTGTATATACAACTACATTACAAATAATAGCTTACCATGAATACTCAATGTCGCTGAGTGTAGCTGAGCGCTCGTACGCGTCAAGAAGCAGGTGGTACAAGTGGGAAATCAACCACATGAACCCCAGGCATATCACCCCCATGGACCTGTTTCAGGAAACATTATTATAATCAATAATTAAAGTAACAGTTACATGAACTGCATGTCAGTTTTTTTTTTCTTTTCCTATTTAATGCAATCTATGCTGGGACATTCAGCAATAGGTAGATGATGGTTCCTGATCTTGCACGATATGAAGCCACTGCCTCATCCGTTCCATACTACAGCTAATTTATCCACGCGTCATGTTCGTGAACGGGCGCCGTCAGTTGAGACTGGTCATCTCTTATCTGCCAAGGCTTATTTTTAATCGTTTTTGATTTATATATATTTTTTTTACATTGTTCTCACATATAGAATCAACAAGAGTAATGTACCCAGGATTTTGTAATTTCTATATTTAAAAGAGTGTCCTTGGAGTTTCTTGCCCGTTCTTCTCCATAAATATCTACGTTTTGGAATGGGCAACTAGCTTCAACTTTCTGACTAACTGACTCTTTGACAATTAAAAAGTGCCTGTAAAGGGTTTAATTGAAATAAATGCTTTGAGTTTGTTAGTTTTTTTTTTTAAACATTGCCCCATACTAGGAATTTCTCCTGTATTGTGGGTGGGTTAACAAACATTTAAACTCACATACACAAACAGCCAGACCCGGAACAACTACTTGTAGGTCATACAAATATTTGTTCCGTGCGGGAATCGAACCCCCGACACGCAGCGCAGCAGTCAATCGCTTAACCACTGCGCCAACCGTGTCGTCATGCTGGTTGTAAGTATGTCTTGGGGTGCCCATCTTTTCAGTCTTGTGAAGGTAACTAGGTTTGACATTAGTATCATTGCCAATTGATTTGAGTGAACTTTTAATCTGGTGGAGTATGTGGTAATATTAGCTTTGATTTCCTCTTTGATAGCTTTCATCTTTAAATCCTTGTAAATTCTCTCGTTTGTGACGTACCAGGGAGCATCTGCCGCAGTGTTTTGATTGAAATCCTTGAAGAATTTCGATGTTGGACTTTGTTGCAGTTCCCCAATGCTGGATACCATAGCAACAGATAGGCTTGGGAATGCATTTGTATAGTAGTGGTTTGCTTTCCAGAGACATTTGGGACTTTTTATTGAGCATCCAGTGTAAGCTACGGAGTTTTTGCCCTACGGCATTTCGTTCAGTAAATATGTGGTGTCTCCACATAAACCGTCTGTCAAGGTATATTCCAAGGTATTGTGTGACCTTTGCTTGTGGTACTTCTATGCCATTTAAAGTCACAGGTATGTTTCTTTGCGTGTAGTGAAAGTCACCTGGACTGACTTTGTTTTGTTGGCTTTTATCTTTCAATTTTTAAGCCATTCAGAGATCAGCTTGAGGCTATTTTGCAGTATTGCAGAGGCTTTCTTGGGCAGACATTAGTAGCCAGTATGGCCGTATCATCGGCAAAAGTGCCTGTTAGGACATTTCTATCTAGCGGCAGGTCGGCAATAAATAACAGGTACAGTGTGGGACCCAGGACACTGCCCTGAGGTACTCCGGGCTAAATCGCACGTAGATTTGAGACCTCATCTCCCCGCTTCACTAAGAAGAAACTCTTGCTGAGGTAGAAGCGCAGAAACAGGTAGAAATTTGTTGGAAGTGTTTTCATTTTTGTAAGTAGGCCCTGGTGCCATACACGATTAAAAGCCTGCAAAATGTCCAGAAAGACTGCAGAGCAGTACTGCTTTTTTTCAAATGAGATGTTTATTTTTTCCACCAATCTATGTACCAGTTCTATAGTACCGTGGCCCTTCCTGAATCCAAATTGATGTTCAGGAATAAGGTTTAAGGGATCGGCATATGTCGCTTAAGAAATAATCTCTCCAACAACTTCGAAGCAATAGGCAATAGGCTGATAGGACTATATGATTTGACATAATTTTCAGACTTGCCAGGCTCTAAAATCATGATGATCTGCACGACCTTCCACTGTTTGGGGACATAGATTTGCTGCAGTAATGCATTAAAAGAGTATGTCAGTAATAGCAGATAATTATTTCTAAAACTGATATCAAAATAAATCAATTTTATAATTTACTCAATTAATGTTAATCTTCTTCTATTCGTGTGGACTAACCTGGTGTCAGTTTTTATGCCACCCATGGGACTCTGACTTAGCTTCACATGCCATCGCGAAATATCTCTCAGGCATCTTAGTTTCCTCACAATGTTTTCCTTCACCGTTTTTGAAGCAAGTGATAATTATACTAAGTTAGATCTAAGTTATTATTTTTAATGTTCTTTTATGAAAATTAAAAATATTTTATTATTTAAAAATAGTTTATATTTTTCCTAATTATATTATTATTTTAAGTATTAATTTTATACCATTTGGGGTGCCACACAGGGTCTGTTATTGCATCTTACCTGTAAGCCATTGTAAGAACTATAAAAATTATGGAGTGCAAATAAAAGAATATTATTTTACAGTTCATGGAATAAAGGTGCTGCCACAGGCAAATTGTTGTCATAGACTTGCAATTGACTGTACTATCATTAAAAAGTGTTTTTTTAATAAACTGATTAGGTATCGTTTCTTTTACCTACAACCTTGGTAAACTGTTTTTATTGGTTATTTTACCAGTCAACTTTGTCTCATAAACACCATTATTAGCTGCAAACAATAATATTTGGCAGCAACATATTATGTTATCATCTATGTAAAAATCATGTGATTTTTACATAGATGTTTATCTTATTAAATTCTATGATATAACCATACAGCTGTAACAAATAATGGACTGAGTAATACAGCTACTTTGGCTGCTATTAATAATAATATTTTTGCAACAGTAGGTATAAGTATAAAAGAAAACTGTTAATCAGATTTTCACTACAACCTCAAATAATTAGGGACATAAGTACACAAGACTGGTGGTCCAGGTATTCCTACGTAGTGAAAAGGAGTGCATTATAATTAAAATTTATGAAAGGTATTAATAATTTTTTCTCTCATTTAATACAACAATTAAATAGCTGTGCTCAGTGTGCGTGCCTGTGGCCAGTTCACATTGAATTATAGGTAATCTTTGTTTAACAGTTACAGCGGCGTATCTAACGATACACAGTTAAGAAAATCGTAAAGTAGCAGTACGTAATTATAATAAATAAGTATGTCAAAATAATAATTCATTCCAGAGAAACATTCTGTTATGTAGGCATGTTAAACACGCTGACTTTGAGGTCGGCCTCGCTGAGATAAGCACAAGATTCTTTGTGTTCTTAATATTCATGGGTGCTAGGTACATTGTTGATAATATGCCAGTGTTTGCAAGTTGATTCAGAAACTCACCATATCGCTATTCCAGAAGACATTGTACCGTACTGTATAACAAAAATATCACAAAAATATTTTTAACACATAAAAATACTGACTGATATGTTATTAAATGCTTTTTATTATATTAATGTTAATTCACTGTATTAAAAAAATAAATTTCAGTATTTCTGTGAACCTCCGGCACATCGCCGACCGACCCATAATTTCGAGACGTCAAACGTGACGTTGACAGTGACTTGACAGATACCTCCCGGGCCATAAACCATTGACTTAGAACTTTTTCACTTAGGCAAAATTATTTAAGATAGGTCTGGCTAACGAAAGTTGGCCCCAGAATATTGGCGGCAAATTTAAAAAATACATGCATGACAACACTAAAATTATACTATGAAAATTGGAATAACCTACTTTGATACTTGGTAATTAATTATTAAAAATATCATATATATAGTTTTTCAATAAGGACGCTCGAACTTTAGCAGCGCATAGCGGCCACTTCGGTAATGCGATTACTACCAAATTTGGCATGAATATATATTTTGTCGTGACATTTCACCATGGAACGCTACACGCTTCAACAACGCGTAGAAATTGTGTAAAATTTATTATCAAAACCAGTTGTCTATTCGCCTACGTTCTGTGCGTTGTGTTCAATTTATGGCGTTCATCGTGTGAGTTAACACCGCTCGATTACTTTCTGTGGGGTTACATGAAATCTTTAGTGTACGCAGATAAACCACAGTCAATTGTTGCCCTAAAGGCCAACATAACTCGCGTTCTTCGTGAAATTGACCATTTATGCGAAGACGTCCTCCAAGATTAGTCCACCAGAATACGCCATCTACAGCGGAGTCGCAGTGGCCATTTGGCTGATATTATTTTCCACACATAATGTCATTGAATATTATTTAAAATGTTATAAAAATTGTAGTAATATCACTTAAACAGGTTGTTTTATTTCATTTCAAAGTTCGAGCGCTCTTAATGAAAAACCCTATATATAAACAGTATAAGAACATTATGTTAGGGAAATAAAGAAACAGAATTTATCTACACATGTATTAATTTTTTATATGTATCAGGTTTGTAACGGGATTTTAAGGATTTATTGATCTGGTATAGGTGTTAGTATATGAGGTAAATATGAGCGGAATCCGAAAATAAATAGACAAATAAAATACGATAATATTCCATACATAATAACTTAGTTTTATTCATCGTAATCAAAATCAGATTCTAACACTTCAATGCCAAAAGATTCATCACTGTCACTAGTAAGTATCGCTGTCTCCAACATTTATAATAAAACTTTCTAAATTTTCTTCTGTTATTTTATCACGTTCTTTATATTTATTTTCAACATGTATTACATGATCAGTAATTTTCTTCCAATCCTGTGAACTTACGTTTTCAAATGAATCTTTAATTATTTCTTCTAATGCAGCTGTAGTAACTGCAATATTTTTGCTAGCCACTTTACGTTTTGCCAAACTCCACACAAGCTCGATCGCATTTAAATCACAATGGTAGGGTGGAAGTCTCAACACCTCATGACCACATTGATTTAAAATTTCATCAGCTTAATTATTGGATTAGGCGTATTTCGTTTTACAATACACAACAGCTCTGCTTTCGTGTGGTAGTCCTCATATTGAATTCCATTATCACGAAGCCACTCTCTTATATTACTTTTACGTGTTTGTGTGTTCGGAACCTTATTTATAATTACCGAATGGTAACTAGCATTATCCATTATGATTACACTTGGTTCTTCCAAATTTGGTATAAGTTTTTCTTTAAGCCATTTATTAAAATTTTCAACATTCATGTCATGGTGATAATCAGCATTTTTTGATTTAGTACTAAACACTAACAAAGAGTTTGGTACGGGGCCTTTCTCTGATCCAGCATGAACTATAATGTACCTTTTCCCGGTCGAAACATTTTCAATTGCACCACTAGTTGAAGGACCTTGCCATGACTTCTTAGGCTTGTAGTTTCTATGGACATAAGTCTCATCTAAATAAATAATTGGCTTGCCTTCTGCACGTTTTCCTGCTATAGTTCTTAAAAATCTATGTCTCCAAGCAGATATGTCATAGCGTTCTATAATTTCAGAACGCTCATTTTTATTATTTTTAAATTCATAGCCATTGGCTAATAACAAGCGGCGCAGAGTTTCTCTGCATCCATACTTTCTTTTAACTCCACCAACAGTGTCCTCAGTGTAGGAACTTGTTTTTTAACAATATAAAATTCGTTTATCTTGTTACGCATAGCATCTATGTCAAAGTTATCTAGGTTAGACACAGTAGGTTTCCGTGGGCGTTTCTTCCCCGGGGTACTCCAGACACCTTCATTTACTGCACCTTCCCTTTTTACTCTCTTTAGTGTTCTGACACTCACTTCTGCAAAGAAGATATACAAAATATGTAATTAATTCTTGGTTTACGTAAATGCAAAGGTTTTTTTCGGCATAATTTCAAAACACCAGTGTATAATAAAAACTTACCAGTCATTGAAGTTATTTCTTCTAAGTACTGATTCTGGGTTATTATCCTATCTTTCTGCTCTAATTCAGTGAGATTTTCAATAGTTCTTACTATTTCATCAACTCCTTCGACATCTTGCAGATTCTCTGTTAAAGAAAGTTAATCGTTTTAAAATTACCATTGTATGTATTTTAATTGTTTTTTTTTCCTCTGTTATATATCGTTTTGTATGTACAATAAAGCATATAATAAATAATAAATTACCAACAAAAATACAGCAAAAATTCATTATGAGTATATACGTAAAACATAGGTGATGTTATTAAAATGAATACGTTGACTGATGCGATGTACGAATGAATATAATTAGTTTTATTCAATACGAAAAAGCGAAAGTAACTTATTTGTAAGGATACGTAAATTATAAATCAAAATTTTATTAAGACGACTGGATAGGTAGGTGTTCAAAGTATCAAAATAATATTGTCTACTAACCTATGAAATTCAACACCACACGTAGACAATCTTGTTTTTGTTTAAACGCGGCATCACGCTGTTGTTGTTTTTCGTTGAACTTGCCAATCATGCAAAACAACATCTTTCGTACACCACTTTTGATAGATTTGTTCATTTTAAACCGTAATTAGAATCACAATTTACACAAACGCATACAATTTGACACCAGAGATACCGAACGACAACCTTGTCAAATTGACGTTGACGTTCATACAGAGTTGCTATATAAAACGTTCGCAAATAATTCCAAGGCCTACTTTCGTTAGCCAGACTTCTACACGTTTTTCTTGTAGGTATGCCAAGTCCATATGATATAAACGTCAATGCCGTAGACAGAGAATTCTGTCTACGTCCCGGGCACGGACAGTAGCTTTGACAGCAATGTTGCAAGCGTTAAAAAATATTACATGAAGCAGGTGTAGGTAGCAAAAAAACCCTGTCTCAAATAGATTGTTTCATTACTTACTCGGTTGGGCGGAAGCGGTGTGCGGTCGATAATATCGGCGGGCGCACGGTGTTTCGTTCCAAGCGTGCAGAGTGGCGACGTGGCGGCAACGCTCGTCGCCGTACAACTCCCGCGTGATCCGGTTCGAGGACACTGCCAGGCGGGTACTTTGACTGGGGCGGTACATCTGTCAAAGAATAACGCAGGTGTCCTAAGGCCAGCTCAGCGAGGACAGAAACCTCGCGTGGAGCAAAAGGGTAAAAGCTGGCTTGATCCAGATGTTCAGTACGCATAGGGACTGCGAAAGCACGGCCTATCGATCCTTTAGTAGGTATAAAGAGTTTTTAGCAAGAGGTGCCAGAAAAGTTACCACAGGGATAACTGGCTTGTGGCAGCCAAGCGTTCATAGCGACGTTGCTTTTTGATCCTTCGATGTCGGCTCTTCCTATCATTGCGAAGCAAAATTCGCCAAGCGTTGGATTGTTCACCCATCAAAAGGGAACGTGATCTGGGATTAGACCGTCGTGAGACAGGTTAGTTTTACCCTACTGATGGCTTGTCGTTGCGATAGTAATACTGCTCAGTACGAGAGGAACCGCAGTTTCGGACATTTGGTTCATGCACTCGGCCGAGCGGCCGGTGGTGTGAAGCTACCATCCGCGGGATTATGCCTGAACGCCTCTAAGGCCGAAGCCAGCCTAGCCGAATCCGGCAAGGATATGCTCACTGTGGAGCCCCGAGAGTCGGGAGGCTCTAAACAATGTGACTTTACTAGTCGCGCTTCACCACGTGAGGTGCGACGTCGAAGCCCATTTGGATCGCGGAGATCGATGCTGTCCGCTTAACGCGTGCGTCACGGCTCCGAAGGTCCGAATCTACCTCAGTTCGATGTCGGGGCTCGGAATAGTCTGTAGACGACTTCCGTTCCTGGCGGGGTGTTGTGCTCGGTAGAGCAGCGTCGTGCTGCGATCTGTTGAGACTCAGCCCTACGCCAGGTGATGAAACTATGACAGCAATGTTGCAAGCGTTAAAAAATATTACATGAAGTAGGTGTAGGTAGCAAAAAAACCCTGTCTCAAATAGATTTCAAGCAAGGAACATTACTATTTTCTACATTACAAGGAACATTATTTACCTACTCTTTAAAGTATTTCAAGTTTCCAGTTTTTGACTTAGAACTAGAATTCGTTACTTTATTTGGCTTGGCGCTTCAATGACCTCCCTGGGGCGGCATCGGCAGTCTCGACACTCGACATAGATGGCGATCGCTAAACGACCGAATTTATATAGTAGGTATAGCGAACGCTATCTATGTCGAGACCCATCTATATTACTATAATCTTTGGTCGAGACTGCAGCTCGTTGATGTTGAGTAAAATCATGACATAGACGAACGTTAGCGTTAGCGACGAACAAGCGTTTTTTCGTTTAACGCCTGGGAAAAAGCACATAGGTACAACATCAGTCTCAATCCATAAATCAAAAGCTTTGTCATTATTTTAAAACAGCCTCTTTGCTCTAAGTAAATGTGAAGTAAATGAACTCAATACCTACAGACAGGCACATTATGTCAAAAAGAAAACCAAATACCTGTATAGTCACGTCGATAGTTTTCTAACCTCTGTACCTGTTTTTGTTATGACAATATTTTAATTGTGGTTTTCATAAATAGTTTTTTGTGTACTATCTTGTAACTCAATATCGAATTCAAATAGTATTATTATCAATAATGTATAGAACTTATGAACACCAAATAAATTACCTATCGCTTTAGAAATGTGGTCTGAGGCTGTGATGTTTCTGTTGGAATTCTTAGCAGCTTTGTGTGCAGTGGCTGTATGTGGACCATGCTTGCTGGCGTGTGCTCGGCGGCTTATCCTGGGCGACGAGCTGCTACAGAGGGGCGGGCTGGCGATGCGCGAGGCCGAAGTGCTCGGCTGTGACGAGCCCGCGTGTCCCTACTACAAGAAAAACGTTAGATATCTCATGGTGCCGGCCAGAAGGCCGCGGATGTTCAACTCACCCACCCGACAGTGTTCCTAATTCTTTGAAGATTTATATTTTTGTTAGCTTTAATATATTCTTGTTTTGAATATCTACTAGAGCAGTTTCTTTAGTGAGTGTTTAGGTCTGATGCCATCGTCACCCTCGTAGGATCGCAGACCGATATAGCGACAACTGAGAGGTATCTACCCTACTGGTGGTGAACTCATACTGCAACTGGAATGAATGTCACCCATATGTTTTATCATCCATCAACTATTTATCTGTAAAGTCAATAAGTCACCAGCCAGTAGTAGACCGCGGCCAGTGTCGTGCGTCCCGCATCGTTCCTCATCACTGGCCGCGCTCTACACGCTCTACTACGACAAAAACCGGCTGTGATAAACGGACAGACAGCCAGCCAAACACACGAGTGATCCCATAAGGGTTCCACATTTCGTTTTGAGGTGCGGAACCCTAAAAATAAAGAAATGCCAAGCCAAGTGCGTGTCGGACCATGAATAATGAAGGGTTCCGTAGTTGGGATGAATTAATCCCAAGAGCAAACTTAACATTGTAGTTGAAAAACATGTTCTTCCATACATTCCAACTGTAAATGTAAGTTTGTACGCGCAGTAACTGTTGGGAGATTTATCATGTTATTTTAAGACCATAGGTAGGGTTTTCCTGTAATCTATATGTAAAGAAACATATATTGTATTAAAAAAAAAACAGGAGCAGTATTTTCGGAAATAATAGGTGGGGGAATGGTCAAAGGATGATGAGCAAAAATGTATGGGACGCGTCCCCAGCGACCAATAATATTTTATGTCGTTAAAAAGCTCTTTTTATAATTGTCATTTGTTACTATGGCGGTCAGTCTCAAATAATCATGGGAAAAAAGTTACAGCTGAAAGAAAAACCTATGCCATTGTGGCAAAAAAATCTAAATATCTATATAGTATAATAGCGAGAAAAATCTAAATACTATATTTATAATAGCGAGAATTGAGGATTTTTTATTTTATTTAAATAAAAAGATATACATATATACCTATTAATTAAAACTATAAATACACCTAATTATATAGATAGACAAACAATGGGAAAACATTACCGTTGTGATGATACTGCCAGCTTCTTGCGAATGTGCTCGCGAACTTTAATTTTAAAAGATAATCGGTTGGTCGCCATCCTGATTTCCTGGGGGAGCGCATTCCACAGAGAGATAGACTGAATGAAGAAGGAAGAGTGAATGAAGTCTGTGCGGTAAGTGGGACATTGAAGAAGACAATTGTGAGATGAACGTAGATTTCTATTGTGGTTGGCGCAAATGTACTGAAAGTGGGGGGCCAAATAACTAGGGGAATAGGGAGAGTCAAGATATAAAAACAAGGTGGTCAGCGCCCTTTGCTCTCTTACTGGTGTATGGGCAACCACCTTAGAAGCGACCGATGCGCAGAGACATGATCATATTTACGCAGATTGAAAACGAATCGAATGCAGTTATTGAGAAGACGGTCAAGTTTATCGAGGAGATCTGCATTCAGGTCATAGTATCACACATCACCATAATCGATGATAGGGAAGATTAAGGACTGCACAAGCATTTTCTTCGTACTCGATGGTAATAAATTGTTCAATCGGTACAGAGCCCGCAGCGTTCCAGTAACCTTCTGGCTTACCCTAGCGACTTGAGTATGCCAGTTCAGGGTACTATGAATGTGCAAGCCTAAGTCCTTCACGTCAGTGCTAAAAGGAACGATCGTACCATTAGCATTGAAGAGAACTGGCGGTAAGGTTGTACCGTCCACCTTGCTTATACCGCGAGGACTGCCAATGATGATCGCTTGACACTTTGTAGGGTTTACGGCTACACCAAATCTACCAGCCCAGGATTTTATGGTTATCAAGTCCCTGTTTAATCTGTCGATAGCGTCATGTAATTCATCAACCCTTCCCTGACAGTACAATTGCAAGTCATCTGCATACAGATGATACGCACACTGAAGCTCGGAAGTTATAAGATTAATAAGATAAGATAAGATAATTTTTATTTGTCAAAAACATGTGTAGGTTTACAGTTGGTATGTTCAAAAAAATAAAGTTTCAACATGTTTTGCCTGGAAAGGCGTACAAATACAATAATAATAGCTTGAAACAATAAAATCATGCAGTTAAATTAAATTAATAGAACATTTCAAATTAATACAGTAATTTATAAAATAAAATAAAAGATGTCAAAAGTAAAATAAAAAAATGTCCATAGCGCATCATTGAAAATTTATACAACAATAATAAAAACTGTCTAAATAACGTAATAAAAATAGAAAACAGAAGAGGAAAAAGTATACCACCTTGAGGAACGCCAGTTTCCAAATCACACCAGCATGAAGAAGAATCCCCAACATGAATAGACTGCTGATGTTCCTGAAGGTAAGAGGAGAACCATTCCAGAGCTTCGGGAGAGACCATAAGATGTGACAAAATGGCTAACAGGATGTCGTGACTGACGGTATTAAAGGCATTCGAGAAATCAACCAACACTAGAGCAGTAACTTTGGTGTCTTCCAGTCCTGCCCTTATATCGTCAGTCACTTTAAGGAGGGCGGAAATAGTGCTGTGCCCAGGCCTGAACCCAGATTGAAGAGGGCTAATGAGTGAGTGGCGATGAACAAAGTTGGAGAATTTTTTGTGGACACAGGCCTCAAGCACTTTGGATAGGAAGGGGAGGATAGAAATTGGACGAAAGTCGGTAGGAAGAGAGGGATTGGAAACCTTAGGTAGTGGACAAACATAGGCTTTGCGCCACAGGAAAGGGAATACTCCGGTGTATAGGGAAAAAATTATAATATGGCTAATCGCGGGCAGGAGATGACCCAGAATAGTAATGATCATACCACGGGTGATATTGTCACATCCCACCGCTGTCGCGATTGGCCGATACCAAGAGTTCCAAGAAATTTCCAAATATCGGCAGAAGAGGAAGAACTAATAGTATCGAGAATGTGGCGGTGTTTACCATTGCGTATTATCTGATTGCAGCTATTCCTTACAGCCATGAATAATGTCCAGTTCTCATAAGTACGACCCCTTTTAAATTTACGGAACGCGCGGTCCCTACGTCGCATTGCCATATTTATGCCTCTTGTCATCCAGAAGACAAGAGGTGCAGGGGCGTTTTAACTTAATTTTTTGACAGGAGCATGGATGATATACAGGTTGAGTACAACATCATTGAAGATGGCAACCTTGTCATCAACCGAAGTGGCTTCCGTCATAGGGTCCCAATCGACCTCAGACCACATGCATCTTCCTTGAGTTTATCGATATTCATCCGTGCAAAATAGCGCCTGTACAGAACCTTGGGTTTAGATTTGGGAGGTTTCAGGATATAGGAAAGGAAAATCATGTCGTGATGAGAAAAGCCAGAAGCGTCATGTTGACCATGGGAGGAAACGAGGGAAGGATTCTAGGTGAGGATCAGGTCAAGCCACGTGTCATTGCCGATAGTTTTATGATGAGTAGGTTTGAGCGGCAACACGTGCAGACTAGCTGACTCGATAAGATGGAGAAGCTTACGGAATCGAGGGGAATTTTGGGCAAGAAGGTTTGTGTTAAAATCACCCATGATGATGGGATGTGCATACTCCAAAACCAAGGATTCAAGTACTGATTCAAATTCAGTGAATTAATCAACAGAGGGAGGACAGTAGACCACACCAATAATGGTTTTGGCTCCTTTGACACAGACTTAACAAGGATAATAAACTCAGCAGAAGCAGAATAATGTGAAGAGGAAGTAGCTAGTACTTTATAGGGAAAGTCACTGCGAAGATATATGGCCACGCCAACCCCTCCTTTACCAATCCGATCGTTCCGTATAAGAATGAAGCCAGTAGGTAGGGGTAGGTGGTGGACAGGAGATGTGGTTTGAGCCAAGTTTCAGAGATCAGGATGGCGTGAACATTACTGTTATTAAACGCATCGTACAACTCGCTATAGTGGCTTGGAACACTTTGAGCGTTAATGTGACACACATTCACCATCCGATCTGACTTACCATTGAAATTTTGTTGTAAATAGTCACCGAAAGAACAAAAGCTTACATCGCTAGAATAAGTAGTAGACTGGTTGGCAGAAAAATAAGACTCATTGTCTGACATAAATATAAATAAGTAGGTGAGTAGTTATTAAGTTGAAATAAATATAATATATATATAATAAATTATACTATTGCTTAAAACAGAGCAACAACACGTGCAAGGCACTGCACCACCCACCAGCTAACATCAACACTAAAAGCAGTAACAAACATGGTATTCAGCATGAAGGCACAGGATCAGATATATTGTAAAATAAAAGAGGTTCTTTAAATAATAAGAATTTAAATTTTCTTATAAATTATGTAATCAATTAATTTTACACGAAACTACACTTAATCAGTTTCAAGACACAAATAGCCATGACACCCAGTAATAGCTTAGTTTACACAAAATAGTAACAATGTACAGAGAGGCATAGTAACAATAATTGAAAGCAATACAACCTGTGCACCGGGCAACGCCTGAAGGTAGAATGCCATTTCGCGGACTCTTTTATACGGAAGTATTGTAGGTGGGGCAACGACGTAGCGCGCTACGACGTAGCGATCACTAACTCCGCCCAGCAGCGAGGAGGTGGGAGAATGTCGTAGCGCGCTACGGCGCCTTAGTGCTACAACGTAGCCCGATGCACGTGTTGTTTACAATGTGACGCCGACACGGCCATGCTGACGTGCGGACGTCCTCGCACGCTTAGCCCACAATGCCACATCTAGAACATGAAAAACTGATTAAGTACCGTTTGGTCATCCTGCTATTGTTTCTGGTCCGGTCTACTTATACCCTTCAGATATTTAACCACTTGGTCCAGTCAGCTATGACTCTACAAGGCTTGGTCCGGTCAACTTCTGACCCTCCAGATATTTGACCACTTGGTCCAGTCAGCTATGACTCTACAAGGCTTGGTCCGGTCAACTTCTGACCCTACAAGATCAGTCCCCTGGTCCGGCAATAGTTTTGCCCTTCAGGTGTATCCCTTCAGTTAAACTGGACCGGATCTAGCTAGGCCGAACAAGTATTGTTCCTTTAGCTTAATTAACAAATAGCTCAATACTTTGGTTGATGTACAAGTGCTTCTGTTACAATGTTAATTGATTCAGGGCCAATATAGATTCTACTGAAACAGCACGTAAACCAGGGTTTCTACAATTTGCATTATTATGAGAACTGGTAGATATAGTGTCACTTTTAGCAGACATGGTATCACTATTGACAGAGGTATCACTACTGGCAGACATGGTATTATTATTGGCAGAGATAGTATCACTATTAGTAGACTGAATATCATCAAAGTTAATATGTTGCCTAGTCTCGTGACCAAGAACCTCTGTGTTGTTCTTATCCGCCGACACGTCATCCTCATCAAAATTTTCTGCGATTTCCAAAAACAATGACTGACCACGGGGTACTTCTCACAAGTTTTCGTGAGAGTATTTGTAGACTCTATTGTTTCCATTAATGTGTTTTAATTCGTACCCATCATTTTCCAAAATAGCGGTTATTTTAAAGGGGCATTTGTATTTACGGTCTAGTTTCGTTTGGTGTCTTTCTTCGCATTTAACAAAGACAGAGTCACCTACTGAAAAAGCTTTACCCTTGTTAAATCGACCTGTGTCATATTGAGCCAGCTTTTTATACTAGCAGAAGCATCGGATCGAATGGTTACGAGGTTTAACCTATCTTCATTAGGATTATTTGTAGATACTCTTGATATCCTTAATGAACTGCCCTTAATACCAAACATTAATTCCAAGGGCGTGAACCCTGTTACTCTACAACGAGTACTATTGAGAGTTAATTGGATGTCGCCTACATGATCTTGCCATAAGCTGTCCGAATATGTTTCAACTATAGTGAGCATACGCTGGGCCTGACCATTTGCCCTACTGGAACCAGTGGCTATAATATGATATGATTATCTTTACAAAAATTCTTAAATTCAGCATTGTCGTATAACCTACCACGATATTCAACTATTCTTTTAGGAGCGCCAAACAAGTTCACTGCATTTTTAAGTGATTTAATAGCATCAGATGCATTTGGCTTAAGGTATGCTCTAACAAGACGAATTTTGTAAAACCATCAATAATCACGGAACAATACTCCTTACGCTCGCTTTTTCGGCTGAGTTTGCCAGTTAAATCCAAATGAATTGTATGCCATGGAATGGGCAATTTAGGGATTGGATAAAGATAGTCCTGCTGGGCACCCGAAGGACCTTTGGAAACCTTACAAACGACGCACGAATCTACATTTTTTTTTTTAAGTTTGAACATTTTTTGGAACCAATAAGGATCGTATAATTTATCGAGCGTTTTTTTCATAACCATGGTGTTTTATTTCGCTGTGTCCATGATTAATCATTGATCAGGTTAAAGAGTGTGGCAATATTGGTAACCATTTAGTGGTTTTATTACGTTAGATTTTACGATAAAGTATGCTTTGTCTAATATCGTATGTGTGTGATATTTCAGACGGCAAGTAATTTGAACGGAATTTGGAAATAATGTCTGATATTTCAGAATCACGTTATTCTATAGATAACCAACACCTCTCTAGTTCAGCCAAATTTACAATTTTAGCTGGTTTATGAATAAAAGATGTGTCAGCATGATTACGTGAAAGAAAGACTGCATGTGCTATATTTTTTCCCTCTTTATAAATTATATAAAAAGTCATACGACTGCAAAATTGCCCACCACCTGTGTACTCTAGGTATAGTGTTCTTTTTGGAATGAGAGGCCTTGAAGGCGTTACAGTCCGTAAAAACCGTAAATTTACGCCTATACAGGTAATGTCGAAAACGTGTATTGTTCCACAGATTTAACTACGGCTAATGTTTCCAATTCATACGAATGATAACGACTTTTAGCACTTGTGGTTTTCTGACTAAAATAAGCGACAACATGAGGTAGACTATTTTTTTATTTTTTTTAGTATAGCCCCATATCCTTCCCTTTTTGCATCAGTGTGGAGTTCGATGGGTAAAGGGTCAATTTTTTTTTTAACTGTCTCAGAAATGACATATTTTACTATTTTCTGATGTACGTCATTATGTTCACAGGTCCAATTAATAGTAACCTTTTTGACCGCGGTTAGAGGATACAAAGGTTTCATCAATTTTGAGAAATTTGGAATTAATTGTCGAAAATTTGTGGCCAGGCCTGTAAACTGATGAACCTGAGTAGCAGTGCTTGGAGGAGGGATATTTTTTAGGGCTTCAACCTTATGAGGACTTGGTCCAACCTCTCCAGAGGATATTACGATACCCAGATATAAAAATTTTGTCTTCATAAATGAACATTTTTTAAAGTTAATCTATTTAAACGAACCAACCCTTCTTGAACGGTCTCATTCAGGAGGTTTAAGTGCCGTATTTATAGCCCTTTGAAAAACCTGTGGTTTTCTATAGACTCCTTATGGACGCAAATTAGTGAAATCCAGTGGCCATATCCAAATTAGAGAAGAAACAGGCCCCATATAACTTATCGATTTGATCACTAATTAGTGGTAAAGGATAGCTGTCTGGTCGAGTATTGCTATTAAGTTCCCGATAATCAACACACATGCGATCGCTACCGTCCCTTTTTAAAATTAATAATATGGGACTCGCGAAAGGCGAAGAATTTTCTCGAATTATTTAGCAGCAGTTAAGTTAAGTAGCAGGCCATTAAATCTATGTCAAGGGGCAAGTCTCCGGGCCATGACGACCTGAGTATTGAACACATAAGGTACGCGGGATATCATATGCCCAGAGTGCTGGCGATGTTCTACTCCTTGTGTGTAGGACATTCATACTTGCCTGAGCCGATGATGAAGACTGTGGTGGTGCCAATTGTCAAAAACAAAACCGGTGATATTGGTGACAAATGTAATTATCGACCGATTTCCTTAGCCACTATAGTCGCAAAGGTGCTTGACAGTTTGCTGAACACTCAGCTTGATAAACATTTACAGATACACGACAACCAATTTGGTTTCAAGTCAGGTCTCTCTACTGAAACGGCTATACTGTGTCTGAAGCAAACTGTCAAGTACTATACGGATAAAAATACGCCCATTTTTGGGTGTTTTCTTGATTTATCGAAAGCGTTTGATCTGGTTTCCTACGATATTCTATGGCAAAAATTACATCAAACAACGATGCCCGAGGAATTAATCCGTACTTTTAAATATTGGTATGGGAACCAGATCAACGTCGTTCGGTGGTCAGGGGCGTACTCGACGCCATACAGGTTGGAGTGCGGCGTGAGGCAGGGGGGGCTGACATCGCCCAAACTTTTTAACCTCTATGTGAACGCGCTTGTGGAGGAGCTCAGCGGCACACATGTCGGATGCCATATTGATGGAGTCTGCCTTAATAATATTAGTTACGCGGACGACATGGTGCTGCTGAGTGCTTCTGTAGGTGGACTGTCGCAGCTGCTTGACATTTGCGAAAAATATGCTGGACAACACGGGTTGGTGTACAACATAAATAAAAGTGAGTGGATGGTCTTTCAGGCTCGGGGAAGGTCCCTAAGTCAAACACCTAAAGTTAGACTGAATGGCTACCCCCTTCGTAGGGTAGAACAGTTTAAATATCTTGGGCACTTGCTAACCCCGGATCTGAAAGACGATAATGACATAGAAAGGGAGCGTAGAGCGTTGTCTGTTCGTGCGAATATGATAGTACGCAGATTTGCTCGTTGTTCAAGAGACGTCAAGATCACTCTGTTCAGGGCATTTTGCACGTCCTTCTACACGAGCAGTCTGTGGGTGAACTATACGCAAAAACAGTACAGCGCTCTACGCGTCCAATACAATAATGCATTCAGGGTGCTGTTGGGGCTGCCTCGCTTCTGTAGCGCTTCGGGGATGTTCGCCGAAGCGCGCGTGGATTGTTTTTATACAACCATGCGCAAGCGGTGCACATCCCTGGTGCGCAGGGTGCGGGTCAGTCCGAACAGTATCCTGAGCACCTTCGCCCAGCGATTCGACTGCCAGTACATGTATCACTGTGACATGGTACATGTACGGGCTAATGTGGAAGTATTGTTTTAATTGTTTGACTTGTAATTGTATTGTATTGTATTATTGTATTTAATTGTATTAGTTTGTTTTATAATTGGTCCGTGTTGACTTTTAGTTAAATAAATAATAAAAAAGTTCCTTTTCTTTACCGGTAAGATCTGTGTCAATCGAATTAATGTCAAGAGGCATTTCCAATTTAGAGCTAAGATTGAAATTTTATTTTTGGAAAAAGTTAAGGCATCGTTACTAACTACAACGGATATTCCTTGCCCCAAACTGACGCGACCTCATAATACGTTTTCATTGAGAAATTTGTCAGGCAAGAGAGGTTTTGTACCATGGTTGGGAATTTTATTTGGAGTGAGCAATTAACGTTATTAGAACCGATCGAATTGCAATTTCTCCGAAATGGTGTTGACGGACGGGGCATTTAAGTGTACGATTCAGACGTACCTGGTTCTTCAATTTTTCTTTTTAATGAGAAGCTGCGCAGTATGCGGAAGAGTTGATTCTTATCGTTTATAACGACAGAATTGAGTTTAGGCCAAATTTTGTCATCGCACTGTGACAGGATAGATATGCCAAAACCGGTTAGTACATTTTCCGGTAAATTCGCATTCCTGCCTCAAAGTCAAAGTCAAAGTCAAAGTCAAATAATTTATTTCATTTAGGCACAAAAAAGGCACTTATGAACGTCAACATTTACAGAAAAAAAAAATATAATAATTGATTCTAGTCGCCCATTCCAAAAGGTCGTTTTCGTATGGAGAAGAATGGGCAAGAAACTCCACCGTTACTCTTTTTAAAATATTTTCACAATATTCTGTATACATTAATTATATAATTGTATGTGAAGACGATGCACCTAGAATAAGATTACTATACCACGATAGGTAAAAAGAATGAAAAATGAAGGAATGACATAAATTAATTATGTGATAGATGCATGGTGCTCACATATTTACAAACATTGTAAAATTATACGATATTCTTAACATTTTAACACGTACTACTAATAATAAGTCAGTGTGTGAGTTCAAGTAATCACAGAATATAAAATTAATGTTTAAAAAAATAATATTATACAATTAAATTGGCAACCAGTTTGATTTTGTCTAGATTCTAAATTGTCCTATGGAGCAGGACCAGCATGTTTCCAAGCATTTTTATCTTGGATATAATCCTCTAATTTGTAATATGCTTGTTTACAAAGTGTACTTTTTATATGAGTTTTAAATTTTCTTTCATTTAATTCTAATATATCACAAGGTATTCTGTTGTAACATTTAACACAGTACCCCATAAAAGATGTATTTACTTTAGATAGTCTGAAAAATGGTTGATCTATTTTATCTTTATTTCTAGTATTAAAATTATGTCTAAGACTTATTTTATTAAAAAGATGTAGATTTTTTCTCACATACATAATATTATGAAAATATTATGTATGTGAGAAAAAATCTACATCTTTTTAATAAAATAAGTCTTAGACATAATTTGAAATGAATTGGCAAGGTACCGTCATAATATTAATCTTTTTAAATAGTTCCCTGAGAGATTCGCGACGACTTAGATTATAAATGGCTCTGACAGCTCTCTTTTGTAAAATAAAAATGGATTCAAAGTCAGCAGCCCGACCCCATAGTAAAATGCCATACGACATAATACTGTGGAAGTAACTAAAATAGACCAAACGCGCGGTTTCTACATCTGTTAACTGTCTTATCTTTCTAACAGCATAAGCGGCCGAGCTTAGCCGCCCCGCGAGAGATGTTATATGGGGTCCCCATTGTAATTTCTCGTCTAGCGTGATTCCTAGGAAAACTGTTTGATTAATAAATTCCAGTTTTTCTCCATTCAATATGATGTCACATTCGCTGCTTCTAACATTTGGTAATTTAAATCTAATGCATTTTGTTTTTTTATTATTTAGTACCAAATTATTTACCGTAAACCAATCTTGGACCTGAACAATACAGCTATTCACGTCGTCGAGATTTTGTGACCGTCGGTTTATTTTAAATATCAATGATGTGTCATCTGCAAATAACACCATCTTTGGTTGATTTTGAAATAATTGGGGTAAATCATTTATATAAGCTAAAAAGAGGAATGGACCCAATATCGAACCTTGAGGAACGCCCATTACCATTTCAGACCCTAATGAGTTTGTGCCGTTGACTTGAACTTTAGCCTTTCTATCTTTCAGGTATGATCTTAGTAAATCAAGAGCTGTATTCCTAATCCCATAGTGCTCCAGTTTCAGCAGAAGTGTCTCATGGTCTACGCAATCGAAAGCCTTCGAGAGGTCGCAAAAAATTCCAATGGCATCTTGTGCTTCTTCCCAGGCGTTAAAAATGTTCTTTATTAGGGCGACACCGGCGTCAGTGGTACAACGCCCTTTGGTGAAACCGTACTGTTGATCATGAAAGATGGAATTTTTATTAAAGTGCCGTAACATTTGGTTGAGAATCAACTTTTCAAACACCTTACTGAGAACTGGCAGAATTGACACAGGCCTATAATTGTTGGGTTCCTTACTATCACCGGATTTGAACAAAGGAACTACTTTACTATGTTTCATGAGATCCGGAAAGACGCCTTGGTCTACACTAGTGTTAAATATGAAAGCTAAATAAGGCGCAATGGTTTCGATGACAGATCTACAGACTTTTACAGACATTCCCCACAGATCCTCTGTTGATTTAATTTTAAGATCTTTAAAAGCTTTTATAACAGCCTGGGGGTTTGTATGCTGAAACCTAAACTCCAAAGGGCATGCCTTTACATTATTTCTAAGTAAGGCAGCAGAAAGCGCGGGTGAGGAATTTAAAGCTTCAGTGGTTTTGTGGGGAATATTAACAAAAAAGTTTTCAAATTCCTGAGCTATTTCTACATCTGAGTTGATGGGACCATGAGCAGTCTCTAAATTAAATTCAGTATTACGTTGTTTTTTCCTACCGGTTTCATTATTTATTATTTGCCAGGTAGTTTTTATTTTATCATCAGCTGATTTTATTTTATTGCTAATGTGAAGAGCTTTAGCTATTTTGCACACACTTTTAAAAGTTTTAGAATATTTTGCAACATACTGATGAAAGCTTGTATTAAGCCTCGACTTTATTATCAATTTGAATTTTGATAATTAAATCAAAATGATCTTTAATTGTCATGGATTTGGAAAATTTAAAGACCAGCATTTCCTTAACAACAACCCATGAAATATTATCTGGCTTGATTTTTAACGCACACCAGTTGATCATGTCAGTTTCAGGTGCATCAGAATCGAAAGGAACCAGCATCGACTGCGTACTGGGTGTCATGTAGCTAGGTGTCATACTATCTGCATTTTTTTTATTTTAAATAATTGATTCCATACTAGCCGAAAAAAATTACATTTGTTCCTGTATTAAATTACTGGCAGTCCCAGATAAAGGTGGGAGTGGGTCTGATCCCACTTCTGATGAAGGCACAGGATCAGATATATTGTAAAATAAAAGAGGTTCTTTAAATAATAAGAATTTAAATTTTCTTATAAATTATTTAATCAATTAATTTTACACGAAACTACACTTAATCAGTTTCAAGACACAAATAGCCATGACACCCAGTAATAGCTTAGTTTACACAAAATAGTAACAATGTACAGAGAGGCATAGTAACAATAATTGAAAGCAATTCAACCTGTGCACCGGGCAACGCCTGAAGGTAGAATGCCATTTCGCCGCCGTGCGGACTCTTTTATACGGAAGTATTGTAGGTGGGGCAACGACGTAGCGCGCTATGACGTAGCGATCACTAACTCCGCCCAGCAGCGAGGAGGTGGGAGAATGTCGTAGCGCGCTACGGCGCCATAGTGCTACAACGTAGCCCGATGCACGTGTTGTTTACAATGTGACGCCGACAAGCACATAATAAAACACAACAAAACCTGAGTTCACTTAAAACCTTAGTCAGCGTGTTGTGGCTGAAAGATTGCATCTAAGCCTGTCGTCTGTTCATAGAGTCTACAAACGCTATCGGGAGACTGTTTGCTCACGCGCCGTTCAGGATCTGGCAGGAATCGGGTCACTTCTGAGCGAGATGATCGAATTATTATAACAACTTCTTTACGAAATCGACGCCTTAATGCTTTTCAACTGCAGCAGCAGCTTCATGTTGTACATAGGGTGGCTGTAAGTGACTCTAAAATTAGAAGAAGGTTGAAGGAACTTGGACTGGTACCGCACAAGCCAGCAAATGGGCCAAAATTAACTGCAAACCATCGAAGAGCGCGCCTTAACATTGCACGTGAGCACCTAATTTGGTCATACCTCCAGTAGAACAAAGACCTCTTTTCTAATGAGTGTAAAATTATGCTGTATGGTAACGACGGAAGGTAGACGGTAGGTCTACAGAAGAGATGGAGAACGCTTTGCACAATGCTGCATTGAAGAAAAGGTCAGCTATGGTGGCGCTTCGTGGATGGTTTGGGGAGGAATCAGCGCCGACGGTAAGACAGAGCTTGTCTTTGTGTCTGGGCCACGTCTGCCTGCACTAAACAGTCATCGGTACATCGAACAGTGTCTTGAGCCTCACATGATGCCCAATGCACATTTTACTGGCAATGGTTTCATATTCATGCATGACAATGCTAGGACTCACACCGCGAGCGTCGTACGAGATTATGTTACCGAAGTCGGTATCTCCATGATGGAATGGCCAGCAAGAAGCCCGAACATGAATCCGATTGAACATCTATGGGATGAATTAAAAAGGCGAATTCTTGCAGAGATCCTGCCCCAGAAACACTTAGCCAGCTGCAAAATGAAATTCAAGAGAAATGGAATGGAATGCCAAAACATTTGATCGTGATTCTCATCCGCATGTATTACTTGTTAAGCATGGTATGCAATGGAAAGGATTGACCAATGTAGCAAACATGTCCTCACAAAGTATATTCGAGTGTTGTGCATTTAAATTGACGGACTGTAATATTATAATAAAATTGTGTGTATTTATAGAGTACCTAACTCAAATAATATCAATGAGTTTTTTGATAAACTGGAAACTATATTAAAATATGTATTCTTTTAAATTTTAATTTACAACTAGCTTTGAGACAACCTACTCGGGCTGCGAGCCAAACATGCATCGATAATTTTGCTCATAATTTTAACAAGCGTCGTTGCACATCATAATTATTGGAGTTCGCGCTATCCGATCACACAGCACAACTGTTAAAGTGCCCCATTAAAAAAAAGGATGTTCTTAAGTAGTATCGCAAAAGTACACGAGATTACAGTCAGGTAAGTATAGAAAAATTCAAGACTTGTTTAAGTAGTCTATCCTTCTCAGATGTGTACGAGATGGACGATCCTAATGCAGCCTACAGCTGTTTTATTGAAACGTTCCAATTAATGTACGAATTATATTTCCCAGCAAAATTATTACCATTAATGAAATGAAATGAAATGAAATTTATTTGCAAGAATTGTAGTACATTACAGTTGGTCGGGTTATTTAACAGTTTTTAAAACAATTCGCTAAAACTAGCATGCAAACGTTACATGAATTAATTAAATGAAGCTAATAAAGTTGGAAAAATACATCTTATAAAGTATATTAAGAATACGAATGTCAATCATTTGTCAAATTATTAAAGTAAAATGTCAGTGTGAGTGTTTAAAGTTTAGGTACTCATTCACAGAATAAAATGATTTTCATCCCACCATCTCGGAAAGAGTATTTTTAATCTTCAGTATCTGAGTGGAAAAGCCGTTTTTATTCTCTAGAGGATAAAGTAAATTGAATTTAGAACATCGTGTGCACTAAGTTTGTGAATTAAAAAAAACATTAAACCTATTTACTGCTACCTCTATGGTGCCGAATATATCATACAACTTTTTTTTAATTTGTTAAAAACTCAGACTCGGAACCTTCTTGGTGTTCTTTTTTCAATTTGCTTTGTACGCGGTTCTTTACGCGGCATTTTTTCACGTCATTGTTAAACCTTAGGTATATTAAAAACAAGAAACTTGAAAACAAGTGAAAAAACTAAAATGAGTGATTCTAGCGACGAGGAAGTTTGCTTGACGCCAACAGAATTGACTGAAACTGTTAATAATGCGCAAATGAGCTTTCTCCCTCAACAATCACGCGAGAAGTATTTAAAACAGTACGATATGTTCAACACGTGGCGACTAGCAAAAGGAGCCAAAACTTTCTCAGAAAACGTTTTGCTGGCATATTTTATAGAATTATCCGAGAACAAGAAAGCAAGCACTCTATGGAGTACGTATTCGATGCTAAAAGCAACAATAAAGATGAAAAAAGACAAACATATCGATACCTATCCTAAATTAGTGGCATTTTTAAAAAGAGCCTCATCTGGTCATCAACCAAAAAAATCGAAGGTTTTCACAGTATCTGATATTGAAAAGTTTCTTAACGAAGCACCCGATTCCGTATATTTGGCGGCAAAAGTAAGTCAGTTGCACATTCAGTATCTACTTAAGTATATTAATCTCAATTAAATAGTATACTTAGTAGATGTTGATAGGCATAATTATGCGTTCATATCAATTTTATTCATTTATCTACTACAATACTCTTTACGTTACAGGTTGTTCTTATTATTGGAATAAACGGAGCATGTCGAACTAATGAACTAACACAACTTAATGTCAAAAACATTGAGAAACATTCAGATGACTTACTATTAATTAATTTACCTAATACAAAGACAAAAAGAGACCGCAACTTCGTCATTCGCAAGGAATACGTAACGATTGTTGAGAAATATCAAGCCTTACGCCCGCCTAACACTCCAATCAATCGATTTTTTCTACAGTATCGCAATGGAAAGTGTGTTAGACAGCCTATGGGTACTAATAAAATTGGCAGTATCCCACGAGAAATAGCAACATTTCTTGAACTTCCAGAACCCCTGTTGTACACGGGTCATTGTTTCCGACGAACTTCAGCCACACTTTTGGCTGATTCCGGAGCTGATCTGCTGTCCCTTAAGCGCCACGGAGGCTGGAAGTCCAATGCAGTTGTAGAGGGATACATAGAGGATTCCATCCAAAATAAGTCTAAAATATGTGAAGGCATCGTAGGAGCCATTACACTGAAAGAGCCTCAATCGGATCCTTGTACTGGCCCTTCTACATCAAAAATAAGCCGTTATGAAACACCTAACCATCTCCCTCTCTCTCCAACATTCACGCCAAGGGAATCCGATGAATCGGTACAACTATTAAGTATGACAGATAGTTTACCGAAAAACAGTACACAAGTGACTAACACCAATATTACAGTACCAAACAAAAATATTACACTCAATTTAAATAACTGTAGCAACGTTACTTTAAAATTTTCTTAATTATACCTTAGTATTATTTTGTTATAATTTAAAGATTATTCTGTAATACTTACCTGTCATAATGTAGTAATTAATACCTAAACTGAAATAAAAGTGTACCTATCTTGTGATTGTAAACGTTTTTTTTTTTGCATTTAGTCATTTCCTCGCTGAGGTGGAATGAAAAGTTACGTGTTGCACTCGAGTGCAAAGATTTTTCACCTCGTGCTCTTTTGATTCCCTCGCTAACGCTCAGGATTCTAATTTTGAATCACTCGCTGCGCTCGTGATTCAATTTTAGAATCCTTCGCTTGCTCGGTCATCAAAATTGAACACGCGGTTAAAAAGCAACTTTGCACTCTTGTATAACAAATAACTATTATCTATAAGCCATTTAAGACTACTAAAAATCCCACTTGGGTATCACGTGGGGTAAAGTTGTGTAGTAAAAACAAACGGAAGATTCTAAACTACTACAACTAAATGCAACGAAATTTAAATCTTGTATAAAACGCACACTATGCTGCCAAGCATATTATAAGCTTGGGGATTATATCGCTGACAAAAATGCTTGGCTGGCGCTGGTCCAGCTCCACAAGGGCGCATAAACTAATTGATTAGCATTCTAAAATATTGTTGGAGCTGCTGAAGATTGCAAAAACTATGTTTGAATTGTATAACTTCAATCTCTTTTAAATTGTATAATTGCATAGCACATGTGTGAGCACTGTGACCATGTAGGTACTTACCTTCTATAAAGCTACCATTTACTGGGTACGTCTTTCATTGACTTGATATGCCCTGGCGGCTAAGAGTATGTCATGCTCACTCAAATGTCTCGCTGGTGGTGGCGTGTGTGTTGGATCGTTGAGTTCCCTTCAAAATGGTTGAGCTAAACGGTGCCGGTGCTGATCCATGCGTCATGTTCGTGAACGGGCGCCATCAGTAGGGACTGGTCCTCTCTTATCTGCCACGGCTTATTTTAATATTTTAATTTTTGAATTGTTTTTATTTATTTTATTACGGACGCTTTTTACGTACACGTCTTTCTACATTGTTCTCACATGTATAATTTCAACATGAATGATGTAAACAATATTTTTTAAGAATATTTTTTTTTTTAAAAGAGTGTCCGTGGAGTTTCTTGCCCGTTCTTCTCCATAGGAACCTACGCTTTGGAATGGGCAACTAGCTTCATCTGACTGACTGACTCCTTGACAATTCAAAAGCTCCTGTAAAAGGTTTAATTGAAATAAATGGTTTGAGATTTTTTTTTATGGCAATATAAGTTAAAACCAAGTCAACCTAATAGAGATAAATTAAAAAGATATTCAAAATTACTCAAAAGAATTATAAATCTAACCCAGAAAGCATAAAACAATTACAATATTAAAACCTCTAATAGCAAGTCTAAGACTATGTGGCAAATAATCAAAAAGAGTATATACAATGTGCCCTGAAAAACTAAATTTCTTGCATCAAATTTGAAAATAAAGACATCACACACCCAAAGGACATTGCCAATACAATTAATAATTATTTTATATAAAAAATACAAGCAACAATTAGGTTTTAGAATTAATTAAATCATATATTCATAACCGTAAACAAGTTACAGAAATCAGTAAAATAAATAAAAAAAGCAAACCTTAAGTTCAGAAGAACGCGAAGTTATATACGGAGTACCTCAAGGCAGTGTATGTCTGGCCTCCTTTGTTCACTTTGTATATAAATGACTTGCCTAAAGTTACTGAACATCCAATGACACTTTTTGATGAATGACACATATACACATATGAACTTGACATTAATGATTCACTAATATCTTTTATAAATTGGATACAAGATAATAATTTAATAACATGTCTTTTTAATTTTAAAAAGACTAACGCAATGCACTTTAGACAACGTAAACAAATAATCAAAAATCTTAATATTCAATTTAATAATATAAAATATCAATGAAGCTGACACAAAAAAAATTCTGGGACTTATAATAGATTCTAAATTGAATTGGAAACCTCAGATAGAGGCACTTAGTAAAAAAAAATGAGTAGTGTTGCCTACGCTCTCAAACAGCTTGCTATGGTTCTCAACGCAGATTCGCTAATTAGGTACTGCTTATTATGGATTAGCCGAATCGATTCATAAGTAGATATGGAGTCATCTTTTAGGGGAATAGCACGGACAATGAAATAGCGTTTCGGGCTCAGAAAAAGTGCATTAGATCGATGTTTAGACTGCAAACAACGGACAGTTGTAAATCTTATTTTATAGAACGTAAGATATTGACATTGCCCTCCTTATACATCCTGGAAACAGTAATATTCATTAAATCTAATTCACAGTTATTTCAGCGTTTGTCTGATGCTGCCCCTAGGAATAGACGAGATAATTTCGAACTCTGTGTTCACGGCGCTAAAACAACTTATATGCGTAAGAGCATTTAGAGGCATGAGGAACAGGGTGTAAAGTTCACTCATCCACCATAGAAAAGGGAGGATCCTCCAACCAGACGGGTGTTATGTCTGGCGGGCCGACTGCCCGACTGTTGATTTCGGATAGTCTTATCTATGTCGTTCGCGCGGTAAACTCTAATTGCGCGATGCAGGATTTGTGTGACGTCATGTCTTTGATGCGTAGTTAGTATGTGGCGGTGTAACCGCTACATCACTCCCCTCCGGAGACCGGAGGTCGATAGTGGGCTGAGTCTTGTATCTTGCGATGCTTCACAGTGCCAGCTAAGGTTCCAGTGAGTCGGAACCGAGTGCCGCATAGTTCACGGTGAGTCGGAACTGTCTGCGGTGATTCCCCAGTGAGTCGGGGTGGTGCTGCGTCACGATCCAGTGAGTCGGATGTGGTATAGCACCGGGTTGTGGCTGACTGCTAGCGTCGACCAGGAGAGGGTAGAATGGGCTCTGCTTGTGAGACCGGCCGAAGGTGCAGGTGCTGTGCCAAGGTTGCTGATGAGGCTGAGGGTGATGACCAGGAATGCGCGTTCGCTGCATGCTGGTGGTCACGATACCCGTTGAAGCCGTGGGTGCTGGCTGTCTGTGTGACTCGCCTCACGAAAGCTTGCGGGAGAGATGATGATGATGACGTCACGCTGAAGTAGTTGCACGAAGGCTGCGTTGACGTTCATACTCGGGGTCACCAATTTAGAGGCATGAGGAACAGGGTGTAAAGTTCACTCATCCACCATAGAAAAGGGAGGATCCTCCAACCAGACGGGTGTTATGTCTGGCGGGCCGACTGCCCGACTGTTGATTTCGGATAGTCTTATCTATGTCGTTCGCGCGGTAAACTCTAATTGCGCGATGCAGGATTTGTGTGACGTCATGTCTTTGATGCGTAGTTAGTATGTGGCGGTGTAACCGCTACAAGCATCTTTTGCTCCAACCATTTTTAATAAATTTCCGAAATCGTGGAAACCATTAAATATATCTGCTCTTAAAAGTAAGTTGAAGAATTTACTAACTCAATCAATCTGCCTAGCCTTTTCCCAACTACATTGGGGTCGGCTTCCAGTCTAACCGGATGCAGCTGAATACCAGTATTTTACATGGAGCGACTGCCTATCTGACCTCCACAACCCAGTAACTGGGTAATAAGATACCCCTTGGTAAGACTGGTTGTCAGACTTTCGGGCTTCTGACGACCCGTAACGACTGTCAAAGATCCACGAATGACAACCGGGACCAACGGCTTTATGTGCTTTCCGAGGCACGGAGAAGTCTCGGTATGTAAAGATGGTCACCCATCCACAGACCAACCCCCGCAAGCGTAGCTTAACCTGACGGATCAACCCGTGCGGCAGTTACTACTTAGCCACGAGCTCCTCTCGAAGAATTTACTAACTGAAAGAGCATATTATTATTACAGTTTAGCAGAGTTTATGAAAGGGGACAATTTTCTTCATTTTTGAGATGGCAATGTTGTATTTTTGACATGTTATTGTAATCTATTGTATTTTTTGTAATAATCTTGTAATTTGGAATAGAAATTTTTAATGACATTAATTCATATTTTTACCGACCCGTTTATTTTATGACTACTTTGACATTGAATTGTATCTAAAAAATATGCTTATTGAATTGTAATTATATCTAATCTTTGATGAATAATGAAGAAATGTAATTTTGATTAATATTGTCACGGTTTAAGCACCATCTCTTCCTACCAATTTGTACGCCACGGTATGCGGCTGAACATGTTAGAACTTTTCTGTATCCCATTACTATCCTGCATGCAATGTATCATGTACACCATGTTTAAACAAATAAAATTTACTTACTTACTTATCCGATCGATGAAGAACCGTATGGAAGCAGTAATAAGAGCTCGGGCAGGGAATACAAGTTATTAAATAAACGTTTCCTAATTTTTTTTTTCATTTACGTGTGTTATTTTATCAATTTCCTTCATACTCCATACGGGGTAAAAATGACTTGTTAGGCAAAATAAGAAACCAATGAAAATTTAATTTGAATTTAGAACATTAACATTATGATTCGAAAACCTCATATTATTCACTATACGACATTTGACATATAATTCCTAAATATACAATTTTTTCTGATATTCTTTACAAAACATAAACTTGCAAGGTGCTTAGATTTTTCTGATGAGAAGTATAATATGATTAAAATAATTAAGAAATTACTTTGTAAAAAGCTATTCACGTCGTAAGGAATTATGAACGAATACATACCCCTCCACCCCTCCGATGTGTAAGTCTACGACGGACACGTTTTAGTTTTCTGTTAATGTTTTGTATAGACAAGTATCAAGTCCCTCTAGCGGCGCAGCCCTTTTTTTATTTTTTGTGGGAAATCGTCAAATGACTTCTCCCGCTCTGGGTGGAGCGGGAGGTGTCAGACTCTTACTGACTAAAACCAACCCGTGTTCTTTCGGTTGCCATTACGATGCCAGGGGCTACGGTATCCGTTTCGGACTTTCCCGCAACCCCGGCAGGCAATGGTGCCATCGGACCACTTCACTCGCTGACATCTCGTTGAGGCGCGCGTGAAAACACAACGCGCCGTCGACCCGGGCCTGGTCCTTACCAGACGACGAGCTACCCATTGCTCACCGTCCGCAAGCCCGCCCCTACGGTGGCCGGGAATCGGCTTGTGATTCCCGTCGCCCAGGGCGTCTCCTCCTGCGGCAGCTAGGGGCCCGAGGGCGCGAAATTTGCCTCTCCCTCACGCGTTCCGCCTCCTCCTTCACGAGCATTACTGCTTCGCAGAAGGAAGTGACGGCTTCCCATGCCCTCTCGCTCCGTACCATGGCCTAGACCAGGGCCGGACGCGAGAGATCCCCGCCGCCGATCGCCTCCACGAGGACACTGCGGTGCTCTGCCCAAGCCGGGCAGACCTCCACCGTATGCTCCACCGTGTCCACCGGGCGATCCACGCAGTGATGACACCCGGGCGTTTCCTCCCGCGCAATAGCACTCTCCATGACGCCATGAGATCCCGCCGGAGCTCTGTCCGCTATGCCGCGATTTCTCGCGGCATTGGAGTCAAGCCCTGGAGTTTCGCCTCCTCGCGCCACTCCCAAATATGTGCGAAGAATTTGCCTCCTGATCCCATGGCGGCAATACGGCAAGAAGGCTCGCCGTATATATATAGTAGTCTAAGGCTCGCTGCCTCACCGGAGACCGTGCGGTATCCCCGGATCAGCCGGGTGGCCATGACCCTCTGGGACGCCTTCAACCGGGCGGGCAGGCCGCCACCTCAACGAACGCGGCCACACCTCGGGGCACCGGTGTGGCCGTGGCCAAAGACAATAAAGGGCCATGGACCGCACGACCCCCGCGTGTAGCCTCCGGCAGGAGGCGTTTGTACCCCCTAGATTGGGCAGGAGCCGCTTCAAGGCAGCCCCGGCCCGCTCCAGTATGGGAGCCAAACGTCGGAAGTGCTCCACGAAGTTCCACCGACTGTCGAGGACGAGTCCTAGGTACTTCATTGTCGACTCGACGCCGATGTTACTATTCTTTTGTTTCCACTAGTCATGACGCCCGTTACACTTGAGCGGCAAAAAATTTGCAACGCGTCGCTGATGTTCTTTTATCCTTGTTAGTAAAAATAATAAAAAAAACTATTTAATGATAATGATAATATATATATATTTATTTGCTCAAGACATGGTATAACAGGTCTTACAGTTTAAAATAGTACAAACATGTTTTGCCGAGTTTACATGAAATTTCGAGAATAAAAAAGTAAGTACTTAACTAACATTTTGTGTCAAAAAACTGTTTCAGACTATAAAAGTTATTTTGGCTTAGCCATGCACTCAATTTCCGCTTATAACAGTATCTCGTATTTAAATATTTAAAATCACCAGGTAATTTATTATAAATCCGTACACACATAGCTAAGCAGCTTTTGTTATATAATATTTTGCAAGCCTAGGAACATTGCTTACTACGAGCCTGTATGGGTCTCGTCTGTTTCGAGGACATAATATATCGTTCGCTGTTTTAAATAACTTTTTATGTTTCCATGCAAACATGCATATTTCGTAGATGTATAGACAAGGTAGCGGTAACAAACCAAATTAAATATTCGTCAGGTTGGAGTCCGTATAGAGCTCTAATGCACTTTTTTTGTGCAACAAATGTTCTATGTTGGTCGGTACTGTTGCCCCACATTATAAGTCCATAGCGCAATATAGATTCTTCATAATAATATGCGTGGTAAACTAATATGGTTGTTTTTAAATTAGTAACTTTTCTTACTTGTCTCAGCGCATACACAAATCTATTTATTTTACTAGAGACTATGGTGCGGATTCTCTTGTACACCTAACTAAACTATAACTAAAATCCCTGACTTTTGGGTATGAGAATTTTGAAGCTATTCTGAAATAAAAGTTCTCTAAAAAAATTATTTTGACACATATAAAATAGAACTTAACAATCGCGACTCCACGTAGTACATACTTGTTTGCCCTACTCCGTGATTTTTTTTAGAGCTGGCGGCGCGCAGTTTGGGCAGCGTCGACGTGTTTTATATGGAATTTTTCACTTTTTGTATAGAAAATATGAAAAAAATGTACCTACGTGTTGAGTATTAGGGATAAAAGGATTTCATAGAGGGGGTTGAAATTTTCATTATTTTTGCGATAGGACACACCCTTTTCGAGATATAAGCAAACGAAAATGGAATGTCTTCTTTCCAATTGTTATGTACTGGTCGAATTTGAAATTTGCATGAGTAATATCATTCTTCAAAATGTGTAAAAATTGTAGCAAGGCTGGATTGGCTACCCAATAATTTTGAAATTCCAACCTTCCACAATATTTGTTATCCGATGGCGTTCGGGAAAGATTGACCATACAAAGTCCGGCCTCATCTAAAACTTTTCAAAATATTTTATAAATTTAGTTATTTTTGTATTTTGTTGAAGAAGACATTCCCAAAAAGAAGCAAGAAGTATGTTGAGAGACGATTTTATTAGAGAAGCACAAGTAGATACAATTAACTTGTATGGTTTCTACAGAGATTTTCTTATACAAAGTCGCTCTTTTTACGTGTACTTTTAAAAATGTAAATAGTTTGTACATACGAGTATTATAATAGTTTATTTGCCGAACTGTTGCTATAGGTACAGGTAGGTATTGATACACAAAGTCGCTCTTTTACGTGTTAAAAATAAAATTAAGATATAGTTTGTTTACATTATTTGCCTAGTTTGTTTGCCGAACTAAAGGGGTACATATTAAGTTTCAGTAGTTCGGTGCTTTGTTACAACCGAACTATCGCAACTGAAAGTTTCAGTAGTTCGGTCAACCGGACTAACAACCGAACTACTGCTACTAGAGGGTTTTTTTGTAACCACCAGTAGCTTCGATAAACTCTAACGCTTCAATCGTCTTCTTAGGGGTACTATCTCGCCGGAACACCTAGAGCGGGGCAGCCACATGTAGTCATCTGATCATTATCTCACCCTGATAACCATTCATAGTATTTTAGGTACACAATCCTCATGTCTAACCATTCACGATCATACTCAAAACATTCCTCACGACTTGTTCCTCATTCCTCCATAAATTGTATCTAAATAAAGCGGCCGGATCCTCCAGCAAATAAAATCAATCTATACCTATCTTGCAATTTTTATTGACATTTTTAATAAAATTACAATACGCTACAATTTTTATTGAATAATATAATTAAGAGACTCGAATTGATAGGTTCTATTTAAAGTTGCATGTCTAGGCTAACTAATCATCGTCGTGGGGATGGTATCCAATGAACTCGTTGTCGACGGCTATTTCGGGGTCGCGCTTGTACTTGGGCCGTCCGCGCTCTTCGTGGCAGCGGGCTGCGCGTGCGCACACGACACAGTCTGCAGCGAGCAGCGGGAGCGGGGCGAGGGGTGCGTCGCCGGACGATGCGGATGGCGGCCTCGCCGGCATGGACTGTTTGACCTGAAACAGACGAAACAGAGCATCAGGGCCCTAATTTCACTTATTTCCAGTGTGTTTGTAAGGTTCTACTGTTTTCCACATACGTGAAACACTCCGTATCAAGCGATGGTATGCTAGGTACAGTCACGAGCTTTAATTTGGGACCCATTTCCGTTAAATGTTGTTAGAACAATCATAATGCAATAAGGTCGAAACTTTGAAACTTTGCTTTAAGGTTGAATTGTTGAATGTCAAGTTAAGACATAAAATGTCTTATCTAATGGACCTATGAAATGATAACCTTGTTGCAAAAAGCTATCATTACGATTTTCTAATTACGAACATGTGTCGTGTCAGTGTCATTTAAGAAAATAGTTTAATGTGATATTTTCACAAAATATAATTTACCAATTAATAAAATGCTTGCGGCTAATCGTGACCAAATAAGGCTCCAAATTATTGATTTGCACGAACAAGGAGTAGGCATTCACGAGATATCGCGACGAATAAATGTGACAAGAAACACAGTTCGCCGCTGGGTTCGACGCCACGGGAACGAGGAAAATATTATTGACTTACGACGAAACAACCATCACCCGCAAGTTATAACACAAGAGCAGAGCCGCTTGATGCAAAGGCAATACCTGATGAATGGATTTACGCCAACGAGGCATTTTGCGGAAGCATTTGAAGTCCACCCTTCAACAGTTAGAAGGCATCTTAAAGCTATGGGACTGCATCACAGGCGGCCTGCAAAAAAAATTGCGTTGACGGATGCCCATAAAGCTGCTCGACTTATTTTCGCACGTCAGTATCTAAATTTTGATTGGACGACGACCGGCTTTCATCGATGAAAAGACTTTTCAATCTTCCCAAACGGGCAGACTACATTTGTGGCGAATCGACAGGACGCGATACACGGAAGACCACGTCATAGCTAACAACGCGTCTGGTCGCATTACAGTTAACATGTCTGGCTGGATTAGTTCAGCCGGCATTGGAGAACTAATAAATTTACCACCCAGGGCCACTGCTCAAGATTATGTCGATTTATTAGACGAGAGTGTCCTTCCAACATTGCAACTATATTATCCACAAGAAGATGTTGCTCCAATAAACTTTGTTCAAGATAACGCAACAATTCATACGGCAAGAATCGTTAGAACTTGGTTCGACAATAATAGAGCAAATTTAAATCGTATTCCGTGGCCTGCAAAGTGTGCCGATTTAAATCCTATAGAAAATGTATGGGGCTTAATGGTTCAAAAATGGTCAAATAGAAACGAAAGAACTAGAGAAGCACTTATGGATCACTGCCTCACAGTCTGGGAAAGTTTAAGGGGTACTGACATATGTGACAAATTGATTGGATCCATGCGTAACCGGCTCCAGGCTGTGATTGACAATGAAGGTGGATATACGCGGTTTTGAATATTTATGATAAAAAAATTACTGGAGAGATTTAAATTAATTTAGTCGTAGCCTTCGGTGATAAGTGTTTATTTTGTGCACCGCTAACCATGCTTTCTATATAATTGTGTTAAGATTGAGGTTTGTGTCATAAATGTCTTAATAAATATAAAGAATAAATAACTTTGTTTTTCTAAAGATTTTATTATTCAATATTTTAGCTGAAATCTTCTAAGCCCCCATAATCATAAACGGCCTTTAAACCTATTTTATTTTAAATATGTTGTTTTGGTCCGTCACTTTGATATTTATGTTTGAGAAAGAGACAAAACTTTTTAACTAATATAGGTTTGAAGAATAAGCGGGTTAGTTGACTAGCTATCATATATTGACAATATAATTTTGTTCTTTTTTATTTGTTTCTTTTTTCTTATGGGACCACAGGACCAAAAAGTAATTATTACTCGGAAATCGGTAATGATCGTTTGCCCTCGCTCCAGTTGACGTTAGCCCCTAGAAACGTAAAGTTGTCGATGGTAAACATTATGACGTTTATTGTTTGTGCAGTGACAGCGTTAACATAATAGCTCTAAATGGCGAAAGTTTGCTACACGATATTCAACCTTAGGTGGGTCCCAAATTAAAGCTCGTGACTGTACTACGCTACATTTCATATAGACGGGGGTTGAGTTGAAAGACACCTACGTCTGTGAATCAGCCCATGAAACCTTCCAATGAATCGCTATGTATTTTACAACTTTAGTTGTGGAGACTAGTATTGGACTCGATCACGGTGTACGGTACGTTGAAATGTCACGGACTGTGGACGCAGTTTTATGAGTCAAATAGTCCACTGGTATTAGGTACGAGTATGTATTACATAACACGGATAGTGACACGAGCGCTCATTCCATTGTGGACGTGAACCTACTCAGCTTAGTATACACACTGAGCAGGAAAATATACAGTCCACACTGCTTGTACCAACTGACTTTGGATTTGAAGGGGTGAAAATATGAATAGCAGTGCAACGGGACTTCGGGCGCTCACACAAACTTAGCCAGTATAAATAATTCAATCAACTAGCCTATTACAGAAAACTGCTGGACATAAGCCCCTCCGTTAGCAGTTAGCACGTGAAAATTCAATATTGCAGTGTCGCCAGTCCGATGACAAACGCATTCCGATATCAAAACGATGGACGACTGAAAAGTCTCAACCGCTGCACTTTAATAGCTTCAATATCCGATTACCGGTTCAAGATAAACTCTTAAACGGTCTTAGCAAAACTAAAGATTGCAATCTAAGTATGTTAAGTAGGTAGGTACTAATCTGGTAAAACTTTAGCTGCCTTATATTGTAAACAGATACTCGTATAACTTTACAAATCGGGATAAGAATCGGAAATTGTTCCCGTTGGCCATGGACATGGGGATTCGGAAATATTTTTGTAGTAACTTGGTGCGGTGTAGAGTACCTACCTATTAAGGCTATAATAATTTGATGTTTGCTTTCACAGAGAAGTTGTCTGGAACTTCACATCATACCTACTTTATTAGTGAGGCAAAACGTATCAAAAGCCAATCCCACATTTTATTTTAGGAACGAATGTCATCAAGGGGTGTAACTTAGCTTAACCTATCATAGATGCACATTGTCGTTTCCTGACCTGCTGTCGCGAATCACCTGCCGCGAGTGTTTTGGCTGGTAAGTCGGAAGGTTATCCTGCCATTTGCTGGTCATCAGATCTCTTTCGCTAAGCAGAGGTACCTATGAAATACGAGGATATTATATGGTGGACACTTGCGGAAGCTCCTACATGCTATGAGGAACAGTGTGTGATACTGACTGGGTAAGGTCCAGCGCAGACGGAGACGTAGGTCTGTTGGATGAAGAGCAGCACGACGGTGAAGACCGCGACGATGGCGTGCACAATCCTCATCGTGCCCTCGAGCCTGAGCTCAGTCTCTCGCCTGCAGAATCTGTGAGCCTTCACATTTCTTTACGGAATTGGAGAGGAAGTTTTATAAAAAAACGTGCGGAACAAATGTGTATAATTTGATCTTGATTTTTTTTTGTCATTGACAGAAACGTGAGGAGTTTGCAAATGTTTTTATTTATTTTTTGTCACAAAAAAAGGTTTGATGACTTGTTATGAACGTTACATACAGTCCTAAAAACTTATCTGTGAACTGAAAGAGGACGGCACCGTCGATTCAGTGTTGCTAATTAATATAAGGTGCCCAAAATTGAGTAAGTTTTCAAGAAGGAAATAATTTCACATTAGACATAATCGTTTAGTAAAAATTACAGTTTTTACAAATCATAAACAATGATATAAAAATAATAAAATAAATAAAAAGAATTTGATAATTTACAGTTACGTAGGTACGCTAATAGTTTATTCTCTCAGCAGTAATCAATGGCTTTATCTAAAAAGTAATCCAATGAAGTGGAAATTCAGCAGATAAAATGTTCCACGGGGGGAAACAACTTTCATTTAAGGCGAAGTTAAGTAGGTACCTACCCTGCAAGAGGTACCTGGATTTCTAGCATTTAGTTATGACCGTACCTAACCCCTAACACTAGATTTGACTAATTATAATTAGCAGTGGTATCTAGTGGTAGTGTAGTGTATTACAAAAAAACAAATTGCTTTACAATAATTTATTGAAAACCAGGTTTACAGTAACTGTGGGGTGGATCTTTAGATGAACCTGCATTACACAACTTCATCCTGATTGTGAGGTCATACTCCGATTATATCCGTACCACTATCATCATTATCACTATCGCTTTCGGTTTCAGTGTCACTTACCACTTCTATAATAAAATGTTGTATCTAAATACAAATCATGTTTTAAGTATTCTCCTTCTAACCTGCGAACGTGTTTACAATGCTGTGCCCACTCATGAACTGTAATAGCGTAAAAAGCTTCTCTATCTAGGCGGGTAATTTCAGCATTTTTGTGCTCAATATTTACATCAGTAACATTTCTTTTCATTGTGCTCCATATGAGTTCAATGGGTTGAGATCACAGTGATAAGGTGGTAAATATAAGCATTTGAATCTATTGTCTTCTATTTTTTTTCAATCTCATATACAGGTTCAGGCTTGTTTCTCTTAATTATTTCTAAAAGCTGAGGTTTAGTCCAATTCTCTCCGTAGTCAATTTTATTTTGGGTCAACCATAATTGCATATCTTTTTTTAAGGAATTCGTATTTGGGACTTTATTCAAACAAAAACGGTGATAAGGGGCATTATCCATCACTATTATGGATGGCTCTCGCAAATTAGGCACAAGTTTGTCAATAAACCCACTTTTTAAAGTTGGTACTATTCATCTCGTCATGATAATCACCACTTTTTGTGTTTGATTTAAACACAAGTAGTGCATTTGTGACAAATCCAATATCTCCTCCCGCATGAACAATAATATATCTTTGCCGTTTCGATGCAGGCTCCAATACCCCGTCTTCACCCTCTCTTTGCCAACATTTACCCGATGTATGCGAAGAGTCTCAATATCGGTCTTATCTAAATAAATTAAGGGCCGCGGCTGGGGAGATTTATTATTTTTATCCACTGCATGCAAGTACTTAGCTCTCCAAGCTGATATTTCATTACGCTCTATAACAACCTTCCGATTGGATTGAGATTTTTTAAAACGAAATCCCACCTAGTGAAGCAGCTTTCGCAGACTCTCTCGCTGTCCTGTGTAATTTATTTCTGTGTTTAAGACCTCTAGAAGCTTTTTAACAGTAGGGACCTCTTTTTCAGCAGAATAAAATTCATGTACTTTCCTTCGTATAACTCCCATGTCAAAATCATCAACATGCACAAATCCACTTTTACGTTTTCTCTCCTTGCCTGGTGTCCGAATTTTTGTACCAGTTTCTTCAGCTGCGTGCCCTTCCTTAACTATTTTTAAAATTAGTCCTTGACTCACACCTGAAATATAAGATAATGATAAAATAAAATGTTAGTAGAAATTTGAAATCTGGCAGGTTAGTTGGCTCACTCACTTAGCAGGTTACATAATAGATGTACTACCGTTACGCTAACCTGCAGCAAGAATATAAACGAATATTTCGAGGACTTAAATAATTAGTTAAGTATCGGGTAATTTATAACAAAAAAGTTGACAACACTAACCTTTCGCTGCAGAAATTCGTTTGTATATTTGATATGGAATAATCGGAGACCCCACCCGAGCTTTTTCTTCAAAAAAGGTTTTAACCTTTAGAATAATGTGTCGAGCATCACTTTTAATAGCTTTCGGCATATTTAAATTTATAAATTCAGCAATATCACGACAAAACAACCAGAGAACCCGAATGTAGTAGACACTGACAATCGATGAGAGAGATGATTAGAGTACAAAAAAAATGTGTACGTGCAATCTGTGGAGCCTGGTATACGGAAAGTTGTAAACCCTTGTTCCAGAAGTACAATATTTTGCCATTACCATGTATGCACATTAGAGAATTATGCCTATTTGTAAAACAACATCCGGAACATTTTACTAAACATAAAGATGTAACTAAACGAAATGTAGCTCCTAGAAATAAAAATAAATTTAAACATGAGCTTTGTTTACCGCAATGCAGGCTCGAATTGTATAATAGGAACTCATACATAAATGCTGTTAAGATATATAACAAATTACCGGACTCATTTAAAGATTTACCTTTGACCATGTTTAAAAAAAAGGTAACGCAATTGTTAAAAGAAAAATGCTTTTACAATCTTAATGAATACATGTCTGATTGAGGAGAAGGAAACTGAAGTAAATATTGGTGTAAACCTGTAATTAATTAATGTTAAAATTTCAGTTTAATTATAAAATAGTTATGATTTACAATATTATTTATTTAGTCTTATTCTGACATTACTTACATAATTATAAACGTTATCTCTTGAACTGACATATTATTATGTGTAACTTTGACATCAATTAATCTATGAAAATTTTAATGCATGCATCTTGTTTGTAGTAGCTGTATTAGAAAAAAAAATATGAATACTGTGTAGGACACAATTAAATATTTGCTCACCATAAGTAATGGTAGAATGTAAAAGGGCCATTATAGTTTTAAGATCATACAGTGCAAACCTACATTCTCGCAAATAAATTTGATTTGATTTGATTTGATCGAATGACATTTTAACATGACGGCTGTAGTTCCAATTTTTGCTATTTCACAGATAAGTTGGTAGGACTGTACCTACTTTAGAGCTAGATTCTAGACGATAATAGTAGGCAAAGGCATGTGTGTATCCTACAATATTGTCAACATTTAGTTTAAAATTAAATTCCATTTTTCGCCAGTTTCGTATCTCTAAAGGAAAAACCGGAACCCTTTAGGATCACTTTGTTGTCCGTTTGTCTGTCTATCAAGACCTTTTTTTGTAGGAACGCGTCAAGGTATCAATTTGAAATTAGTATAAAATACGTAAGTATACGTTCCCTTGGAGCTCTAAAAAAAATCAACGCAATAAAAAATAAGCTATTTATGCGACACATTTGATACTCGCAAATAAATCAAAACCTCTAGGGGTACTTCCCGTTCACCTAAAATCATGAAACAAACGTATCACAGCTAGGGGATGCAAATAGCCGCTCATTTTACTATCCGGATATTTCTGATATTTCTTTCGTGTGTCGCGGGTTCGATTCCCGCACGGAACAAATATTTGTATGACCTACAAGTAGTTGTTCCGGGTCTGGCTGTTTGTGTATGTGAGTTTAAATGTTTGTAAACGCATCCAAAATACAGGAGAAATTCCTAGTGCGGGGGCAACGTTTTTTAAAAACAAAAAAAAAAAAAATATAACTGTCCGGATATTTCGGATACTTTCAGATCACTTTTCGGGTGATATGGCTATTTTGAATACTCACTGTGAAAGGTTAAATCAAATTTTTAACCGACTTCAAAAAAAGAAGCAGGTTCTCAATCTGGTAGTAAATTTTTTTATGTATGTTCGGGCATAACTCGGCCTTATACAGGGTGGAATCCCGACATCGACGGAAAACTGATACCATGGATTCAGCAGATCATTCTGAACCCCCTGCGTTGAAATTTTACGTCGGTTATTTAAAAAAAAATCTGCTGTTCCATACATTTTGAGCGCGTAGGTATTGAACTTTTCTATGAAACAGCTGTTTTTTTTAAAAGTAACCGACGTAAAATTTCTTCTTCTAACATTTTTTCCGGGGTTCAGAATCGTGTACTGAATCCATGGTATCAGTTTTCGCGTCGATGTCCCTTCCACCCTGTATATACAACATGTCAAAAAAAAACTGTCCGATCCGTGAGGGTGTTGTTAAAGTTATGTATCGTACTGAGAGTATATTTATGTGGAAATTTTCAGGAAAAAAGAAAAAAAATGGGGTATTTTATCGGATATTATTACATTGGGCGCGGGCGGCCGTCGTTTAGCGGGTGTCTAAACTTATGACCCCTGCGGATAATTTGCTAACTTTCTATGGATTTGGGGTAATTTTGGTACAAAACATGTGAATTTGAAATAGCAATAAGTTTGACGTTCAAAAGTGCCTTTTTTGTGCCTGATTGAAATAAATTATTTGACTTTGACTTTGATACTTTGACAATAGGTAAGTTTTTTTATTTTTAAAAACAATAAAAAAAAAAACTTTTATTGCAATACCTATATGCTCTTTTCGGATCGGACAGGGATTTTTTTACATATTATATAGACAGATTTGCAAAATATATTTTTTTGTTTGGGTATGCTCTAGAGGTGGTCCCATAATTTTTTTATTTAACTTTGCTTGGGTACTTCATTTGAGTTAGCTTCAATAATACGGATTATTCCCACTAAGTCTTTAAGGATGATGTTATTATAACTTCCTGTCACTGTTATTTACATAGCAGGTTGTGGTATTCAAATTTGTGTGGGGTAGATACCACAACCAGAAAGAGAAAAATAATTATTTACATAGCAGGTTGTGGTATTCAAATTTGTGTGGGGTAGATACCACAACCAGAAAGAGAAAAATAAAATCTTTTTACAAAAAACAAAAAAAACCGGTATCCAAAAAAACAAAAACACTTTCCTCTTGTTTTCGTGTGTTAGTGTTAGTGACTAAACTGGTGTCAGAATTTTAAAGCCGCCCATGGGCCTCTGAAAAATAACTTTTGATACGAGGCCGCGAAATTTGCCTCTCCCTCACGCGTTCCGCCTCTACCTTCGCGAGCATTACTGCTTCGCAAAATGAGGTGACGGCCTCCCATGCCCTCTCGCTCCGTACCATGGCCTGGACCAGGGCCGGACGCGAGAGATCCCTGCCACCACCGATCGCCTCCACGAGCACACGGCGATGCTCTGCCCAAGCTGGGCAGAACTCCACCGTATGCTCAACCGGGTCCTTGACTCCCGGGCGTTTCTTCCCGCCTTATCCGAAACAGGAACCTCCCGAAACAACCGTATCCGGTGAGGAACTGCGTCAGGCGGAAGGTGAGAACGCCGTGGCGCCTCTCTAGCCACTCCTCAAATATCCGACTTATCGCCGCAATAGTGGCGTGCCCAGCACTCGGTTGCGACAATCGCACTCTCCATGATGCCATGAGATCCCGCCGGAGCTCTGTCCGCTGTGCCGCGATTTCTCGCGGCTTTAGAGTCAAGCCCCGGCGTTTCGCTTCCTCGCGCCACTCCCAAATATGCGCGAGGCCTTTTGCCTCCAGATCCCATGGCGGCAATCCGGCAAGGAGGCTCACCGGAGACCGTGCGGTATCCCCGGACAAGCCGGGTGGCCATGACCCTCTGGGACGCGTTCAAACGGTGGGCTGGCCGCCGCCTCAACAAACGCGCCCACACCGGTGCCCCGTAAAGGGCCATGGACCGCACGACCCCCGCGTAGAGCCTCCGGCAGCAGACGTTTGGACCCCCTAGATTTGGCAGGAGCCGCTTCAAGGGAGCCCCGGCCCGCTCCAGTCTGGGAGCTAAACGTTGGAAATGCTCCACGAAGTTCCACCGGCTGTCAAGGACGAGTCCTAGGTACTTCATCGTCAGCTCGACGCCAATGTGAACCCCTACTACCGTTATTTGGATTTCGGTGGCGGCATATGATGCCGCCTTCCACTGGCCAGAGGCTATGCGCAGGACGATGGCCTCTAGCGCAGAAAAACGAGACCGCGGAGAAGCCTTCTCTTGCCTCACCTCAGCTCCTTGGCGGCTGTCAAGCGGGCGACCTAAGCCCGCATCTTGGACATGCCGTCTGACGTTTATCGACCCCCCTCTGATGATTTAATTAGTTATTAATCGGTAATAGAGGATTCACTTAATAGGTTAAAATCAAGTGTGAAATTATTATTCAATTTTACTTTTAAATAAGGCAATCAACTGTATAATTATTTATTTTTACAAAAGTTAGGTACAAGAAAATAACAATCAATGATAGCGAGTATGAGAATAGTGAACTGTCCAAAATCCAAAAGTTCAAGAGGCCGCTCCGCTTGTGCTTCGCCGTTATAAAGCCTCTGGTGCCCCCACTGCAGGAACCTCAGCAATATGAAACTGCCTTCGTTGATGTCAGTTTCTTTGCTGTCATCCACAGATGGCGCTTCAAATGCAATGTTGCCAACACGGCCATGCTGCATGGTGCCTGCCCCAGGCACCTCACGAGTCGTGGATAGGATACTGAAATCAAAATATGTCTCTGTTAAAATACAAATAAAGAAAAGCATTCTTACGAAAGGGCACCAGAAAAAATATTGCGCACTTAAATAATTCTTGCAATGCAATGCCACTTCCTGCACCTAAAGGGACTTTGCCACAATTAGGAGACCAGGTTCATGACTAACATATCACTTGCACTCGAAGAGTATTTCACTCACTCAAGCGTACCAAGTTGATCTTGTACAACATAAAACAAAGCAAAGCATTACATTTCAAAATAATGTGCAATACCTACAACAACTAATGCTGTACACCTTAATTACAGTTTCAGCATTCTATCTAGGCTCGTTAACTTAAAGGAAAATTAATTTGACATACTAATCAAGGAATAAAAGCGATTCATCTGTCCAATTAGTAGACAATAGTTAAACAATGGCGTCTGGACCCAAGTTAATTAACACAGTTATTAGGGAGTTTGTGGCAAATAAACAATAAAACAGTTCTATGATAAATACCTTGCCAACACGGTTTTGATTATTTACATTCCTTTGCTATAATTAATATCATTCAATGCTCCAATCATTAATATTAATCCATTGTTTCATATTTTCCGCTGCGTCTACTCCATTATATATTTTAGAGCTTCTTTGACTACCTCTTAAATCTGATATCTCGTATCTATCATTTTCCAGAACTTTCTTTATTTGGAATGGGCCTTTGAATGCAGGCAATAGTTTTCGACTTTGACCATCATTACTTTGACTCTGTATTTTAACCAATACCAAGTCCCCTTCTTTATACCGTGTGGCTTTGATACGCGTTTTATCGAATCGTTTCTTTTGATCCTCTGCACTGACCTTAACATTTTCGTCCACCATTTCACGCAACCTTGACACGTCTACTAATGCTTCGCTATCAAAATCTGGGGCGAGACTATCACTATCCATACGTAACCTATAGCCAAACATTACCTCACTAGGAACGGCTTGAGTAGTTTTATGTATCGTACTATTAAGTCCCTGCTGCAATGGCTTAATGCACTCATCCCACCTATCATCGTTAGTATCCGCACCCATAGTTTTTAAGGCTTCTAAAATAGTTTTGTTAAACCGTTCCGCCTGTCCATTAGCACGAGGTACTCCTGTTGCTACGATATGTAACCTAATATTTCTATTTACACAGTACTGAGAAAATTGATTTGAAGTAAAACAAGAGCCTGCGTCGCTGATTATTCTTCTGGAGTTTCCGAATATTTTAGATATGCGTTCTAATTCTTTAATCACTTCAGTTGCATTAGTTTTACGTACCGCACATATAAATACAAATTTTGTGAACGAATCTACAATTACCAACAAATATTTGTTTTTGTTTTTAGTGGTTACGAACGGTCCTAAATGGTCAATATGAATGGTGTGGAAAGGTATGGCATATTTTGGCAGTGGGTATAGTTGTCCTTCTTTTGGACCTCCCTTATTTTTAAAATATATACAACTCAAGCAATTTTTAATATACTTTTTTACAATATAACGCAGACGTCGAAACCAATACCGTGTACGTATACGCTCGACACACTTGTCTACCGAAAAATGACCCAAATCATCATGATTACATCTTATGATTTGCCAAATACATTTTTTTGGTACGACCCATCTACGTCCCTGACTAGTTCTCCTATAAACTTTTCCGCCTAAAAATTCATAATTGTTGAAAATATTTTTATTTTCATCGGCCTCTCCTGATGCCAATATATCCCTTATTCTTATTATTTCAGAGTCCTGTACCTGTACTGTCAACAACCAATCTGCCTCCGTAATTGACATAATAATTTCAGATTCCGATTTTTCACCGGATGGCACGGGATTGCGGCTCAAGGCATCCACGTGCTGCATCCGGGATCCTTCCCTATGAACTATTTCAAACGAGAACTCTTGAGTCGATAGGACCCAACGCGCTATTCGCGGGATAATATCCTTTTTAGTTAAGGCGTACCTAACCGCGTTACAGTCAGTTATTATTCGGAATTGCTTACCTAATAAATACAATCGAAATTTTTGAAGACTACATACAACAGCTAACAATTCAAGTTCAAAGGAATGATATTTCTTTTCATCTTCCTTAGTTTGCCTACTATAATAATGTACGACTTTTTCACCCTCATCATCGATCTGGGTGAGTATACTGGCGATACCGTCCCTACTTGCGTCTGTATAAAGAACTTTATCTTTATTAGGATCAAAAATGGCCAAAATGCTTCCAGAGGTTAATTTATCTCTTAAAATATGAAATGTCCTATTTTGTATATCATCCCATGCCCAGATAGTATCTTTTTTCAACAGTTTTGTAAGGGGAGCTGATAAAACTGCGCAATGTCGTATGAATTTACGAAAATAACTAATTAGGCCCAAAAACTGTCGAAGCTGATGAACAGTTTTGGGTACTGGAAAATTCCTAACCGCTTCTAATTTTGACTCATTTGGCATAATGTACCCTGGTTTAATTTTATAACCTAAAAATTCAATTTCGTTTTTAAAGAAATGGCACTTTTTTAGATTTAATGTCAAACCATTCGTTCTAAATATCTGTAATACTTGTTCTAATAAACTGATATTTTCTTCAACTGTTTCAGTGACAAGATAAACATCATCAAAATAAATAATAACATTGCCAAATCTCAAGTTCCCAAGTGCTTTGTTCATCATCTGTTGAAAACATGAAGGCGCGTTTGCCAAACCGAACGGTAGTCTTAAAAACTCATAATGTCCGTCTTCTGTAATGAAAGCTGTTTTATCTATCGAGTCTTTATGCAGTGAAATTTGATAATACCCACTTTTTAAGTCTAAACTTGTGAAACATTTATGTCCTTGAAGCCTATCCAATAAATCATCAATCCGGGGCATAGGATATTTATCTTTGATTGTAATTTTATTTAACATCCTATAGTCTATGCAGTCTTTTTTCGCCATTTTTTTTATTAACTAAAAGGGCTGGACTGGCATATGGGGAATTACTATCTCGTATAATTTTATTTTCTACTAATTCTTTCACATTTTCCCTTATTGTCTGCCTGTCCGAATACGAAGTTCTAAAGGGTCTGCATTGAACTGGCTGTAAACTTGATAAGTTAATTATCATTTCGTAATTGTTAACTTTTCCGAGTTCTTTTATGTTTGACGCAACACAATCACTGTACCGATTGAACAATGCCAATAACTCGTTTTGATGGGTACTTGTATCTAAATCTACAGCGGCTACATTACTACAAAATTCTGTAAATTTACTCGCGGATTGGAATTGAAGTTGGTCGCCTACTCGCGAGTACATTAAATCAGATCGCTCAGTCACATTTCTTCCAATCAATATATCGCACCCAACCATATCATCCAAAACGTACATATCTATATCACTCAAAAATATAGAATCTAAATAGAGACTAACCGTTACCTTTTTATTTACGTATTTATAAGTTTCTTTAGAAAATCCTTGTAAAACGACGGGTGAGGGTAGTGTGATATATGACAAAGAAATTTTATTTGCTAAAGATTCGGATATTAACGAGCAACTACTACCAGTGTCAATAAATGCTTCATAACAATTATTTAATATGTAAACGTTTTTAATAAACTTATTTCGTGGATTTGTAGAAATAAATTTAGTTTCTTGTTCAGGTTTCACTACAGGTTTTGTTGAATTTTTCTTATGGTAACAACTCGATTCAACGTGCCCTCTTTTCCCACAATATTCACATTTATTTGCATCGCATTGGTTCCTTTTATGGTTACCCCCACAATTATAACATTTAATATTTTTTCGACTAAAATCTTGACCAACGCTAGAAGAAGACGGTTGGCTTGCAACGGCCGAGTTTGTTGATGCAGGAGTTCGATTTACAGATGATGACTGGCTATGGGTTGTTGGTTTAACCTGCATGTTCCGTGAACTACTTTCTTGTTTTACATGCCTCTTGTAAACGCGACCGTGTAAATAACTAGCTAATTCCTCACTGGATTTAAAATTGATAGCTTCTATAGACACACCGATATTGTGGTCACCTATGTTTCCTACTATTATTGAAATAATATCCTGTTCAGAAAAATTCAAACATATACGATGTATCTTGCACTTTTGCTCAAAATAAAATTCATACAGAGATTGGTTATCGATAGGCTTTTTATCTATGATCTCTTTTAGTGAAACCTGAACAAGAAACTAAATTTATTTCTACAAATCCACGAAATAAGTTTATTAAAAACGTTTACATATTAAATAATTGTTATGAAGCATTTATTGACACTGGTAGTAGTTGCTCGTTAATATCCGAATCTTTAGCAAATAAAATTTCTTTGTCATATATCACACTACCCTCACCCGTCGTTTTACAAGGATTTTCTAAAGAAACTTATAAATACGTAAATAAAAAGGTAACGGTTAGTCTCTATTTAGATTCTATATTTTTGAGTGATATAGATATGTACGTTTTGGATGATATGGTTGGGTGCGATATATTGATTGGAAGAAATGTGACTGAGCGATCTGATTTAATGTACTCGCGAGTAGGCGACCAACTTCAATTCCAATCCGCGAGTAAATTTACAGAATTTTGTAGTAATGTAGCCGCTGTAGATTTAGATACAAGTACCCATCAAAACGAGTTATTGGCATTGTTCAATCGGTACAGTGATTGTGTTGCGTCAAACATAAAAGAACTCGGAAAAGTTAACAATTACGAAATGATAATTAACTTATCAAGTTTACAGCCAGTTCAATGCAGACCCTTTAGAACTTCGTATTCGGACAGGCAGACAATAAGGGAAAATGTGAAAGAATTAGTAGAAAATAAAATTATACGAGATAGTAATTCCCCATATGCCAGTCCAGCCCTTTTAGTTAATAAAAAAAATGGCGAAAAAAGACTGCATAGACTATAGGATGTTAAATAAAATTACAATCAAAGATAAATATCCTATGCCCCGGATTGATGATTTATTGGATAGGCTTCAAGGACATAAATGTTTCACAAGTTTAGACTTAAAAAGTGGGTATTATCAAATTTCACTGCATAAAGACTCGATAGATAAAACAGCTTTCATTACAGAAGACGGACATTATGAGTTTTTAAGACTACCGTTCGGTTTGGCAAACGCGCCTTCATGTTTTCAACAGATGATGAACAAAGCACTTGAGAACTTGAGATTTGGCAATGTTATTATTTATTTTGATGATGTTTATCTTGTCACTGAAACAGTTGAAGAAAATATCAGTTTATTAGAACAAGTATTACAGATATTTAGAACGAATGGTTTGACATTAAATCTAAAAAAGTGCCATTTCTTTAAAAACGAAATTGAATTTTTAGGTTATAAAATTAAACCAGGGTACATTATGCCAAATGAGTCAAAATTAGAAGCGGTTAGGAATTTTCCAGTACCCAAAACTGTTCATCAGCTTCGACAGTTTTTGGGCCTAATTAGTTATTTTCGTAAATTCATACGACATTGCGCAGTTTTATCAGCTCCCCTTACAAAACTGTTGAAAAAAGATACTATCTGGGCATGGGATGATATACAAAATAGGACATTTCATATTTTAAGAGATAAATTAACCTCTGGAAGCATTTTGGCCATTTTTGATCCTAATAAAGATAAAGTTCTTTATACAGACGCAAGTAGGGACGGTATCGCCGGTATACTCACCCAGATCGATGATGAGGGTGAAAAAGTCGTACATTATTATAGTAGGCAAACTAAGGAAGATGAAAAGAAATATCATTCCTTTGAACTTGAATTGTTAGCTGTTGTATGTAGTCTTCAAAAATTTCGATTGTATTTATTAGGTAAGCAATTCCGAATAATAACTGACTGTAACGCGGTTAGGTACGCCTTAACTAAAAAGGATATTATCCCGCGAATAGCGCGTTGGGTCCTATCGACTCAAGAGTTCTCGTTTGAAATAGTTCATAGGGAAGGATCCCGGATGCAGCACGTGGATGCCTTGAGCCGCAATCCCGTGCCATCCGGTGAAAAATCGGAATCTGAAATTATTATGTCAATTACGGAGGCAGATTGGTTGTTGACAGTACAGGTACAGGACTCTGAAATAATAAGAATAAGGGATATATTGGCATCAGGAGAGGCCGATGAAAATAAAAATATTTTCAACAATTATGAACTTTTAGGCGGAAAAGTTTATAGGAGAACTAGTCAGGGACGTAGATGGGTCGTACCAAAAAAATGTATTTGGCAAATCATAAGATGTAATCATGATGATTTGGGTCATTTTTCGGTAGACAAGTGTGTCGAGCGTATACGTACACGGTATTGGTTTCGACGTCTGCGTTATATTGTAAAAAAGTATGTTAAAAATTGCTTGAGTTGTATATATTTTAAAAATAAGGGAGGTCCAAAAGAAGCACAACTATACCCACTGCCAAAATATGCCATACCTTTCCACACCATTCATATTGACCATTTAGGACCGTTCGTAACCACTAAAAACAAAAACAAATATTTGTTGGTAATTGTAGATTCGTTCACAAAATTTGTATTTATATGTGCGGTACGTAAAACTAATGCAACTGGAGTGATTAAAGAATTAGAACGCATATCTAAAATATTCGGAAACCCCAGAAGAATAATCAGCGACGCAGGCTCTTGTTTTACTTCAAATCAATTTTCTCAGTACTGTGTAAATAGAAATATTAGGTTACATATCGTAGCAACAGGAGTACCTCGTGCTAATGGACAGGCGGAACGGTTTAACAAAACTATTTTAGAAGCCTTAAAAACTATGGGTGCGGATACTAACGATGATAGGTGGGATGAGTGCATTAAGCCATTGCAGCAGGGACTTAATAGTACGATACATAAAACTACTCAAGCCGTTCCTAGTGAGGTAATGTTTGGCTATAGGTTACGTATGGATAGTGATAGTCTCGCCCCAGATTTTGATAGCGAAGCATTAGTAGACGTGTCAAGGTTGCGTGAAATGGTGGACGAAAATGTTAAGGTCAGTGCAGAGGATCAAAAGAAACGATTCGATAAAACGCGTATCAAAGCCACACGGTATAAAGAAGGGGACTTGGTATTGGTTAAAATACAGAGTCAAAGTAATGATGGTCAAAGTCGAAAACTATTGCCTGCATTCAAAGGCCCATTCCAAATAAAGAAAGTTCTGGAAAATGATAGATACGAGATATCAGATTTAAGAGGTAGTCAAAGAAGCTCTAAAATATATAATGGAGTAGCCGCAGCGGAAAATATGAAACAATGGATTAATATTAATGATTGGAGCATTGAATGATATTAATTATAGCAAAGGAATGTAAATAATCAAAACCGTGTTGGCAAGGTATTTATCATAGAACTGTTTTATTGTTTATTTGCCACAAACTCCCTAATAACTGTGTTAATTAACTTGGGTCCAGACGCCATTGTTTAACTATTGTGTCTACTAATTGGACAGATGAATCGCTTTTATTCCTTGATTAGTATATCAAATTAATTTTCCTTTAAGTTAACGAGCCTAGATAGAATGCTGAAACTGTAATTAAGGTGTACAGCATTAGTTGTTGTAGGTATTGCACATTATTTTGAAATGTAATGCTTTGCTTTGTTTTATGTTGTACAAGATCAACTTGGTACGCTTGAGTGAGTGAAATACTCTTCGAGTGCAAGTGCTGTGTTGTACAAGATCAACTTGGTACGCTTGAGTGAGTGAAATACTCTTCGAGTGCAAGTGATATGTTAGTCATGAACCTGGTCTCCTAAGTGTGGCAAAGTCCCTTTAGGTGCAGGAAGTGGCATTGCATTGCAAGAATTATTTAAGTGCGCAATATTTTTTCTGGTGCCCTTTCGTAAGAATGCTTTTCTTTATTTGTATTTTAACAGAGACATATTTTGATTTCAGTATCCTATCCACGACTCGTGAGGTGCCTGGGGCAGGCACCATGCAGCATGGCCGTGTTGGCAACATTGCATTTGAAGCGCCATCTGTGGATGACAGCAAAGAAACTGACATCAACGAAGGCAGTTTCATATTGCTGAGGTTCCTGCAGTGGGGGCACCAGAGGCTTTATAACGGCGAAGCACAAGCGGAGCGGCCTCTTGAACTTTTGGATTTTGGACAGTTCACTATTCTCATATTCGCTATCATTGATTGTTATTTTCTTGTACCTTTCTTTTGTAAAAATAAATAATTATACAGTTGATTGCCTTATTTAAAAGTAAAATTGAATAATAATTTCACACATGCCTCTTGTAAACGCGACCGTGTAAATAACTAGCTAATTCCTCACTGGATTTAAAATTGATAGCTTCTATAGACACACCGATATTGTGGTCACCTATGTTTCCTACTATTATTGAAATAATATCCTGTTCAGAAAAATTCAAACATAAACGATCTATCTTGCACTTTTGCTCAAAATAAAATTCATACAGAGATTGGTTATCGATAGGCTTTTTATCTATGATCTCTTTTAAAAGATCGAACATATTTCGACGTATTTGGAAACTACCCGACAATTTTAACCTCCAGTCGTCCCATTTCCATGCGGGCCACTGCTTTTCTGTACGTAATAATGAATCATACCATACTTTAGCCGATCCTTTTAATTTATTCAAAGCTTGATAGCGAATCATTGTATCAGACCATGAAAAAGTATTTGTGTAAGATCGAATAATGCTAAGCCAGGTGTCTACATCATCTTTTATTGGATCAAAATCAGGTATAAAATGGTTCAAAGTAGTGGAATTTGAATTACTCACAGTTTCGGTATTATCATGAAATACCTTATCTTTCCGCTTTGGTGGCGGCGATGACGTCCTGGTGCTCGAGCTTGAAGAAGTGGAGCGAGCACGTTTTCGCTTTGAATGCTTACTACTACTACCTCGCTTTGATTTACCCATGGCGTGAAAGTTGTTTGTCACTTCTGATGTGAAATTATTATTCAATTTTACTTTTAAATAAGGCAATCAACTGTATAATTATTTATTTTTACAAAAGTTAGGTACAAGAAAATAACAATCAATGATAGCGAATATGAGAATAGTGAACTGTCCAAAATCCAAAAGTTCAAGAGGCCGCTCCGCTTGTGCTTCGCCGTTATAAAGCCTCTGGTGCCCCCACTGCAGGAACCTCAGCAATATGAAACTGCCTTCGTTGATGTCAGTTTCTTTGCTGTCATCCACAGATGGCGCTTCAAATGCAATGTTGCCAACACAAGTAATAAAACTATAATTTTATGTGGAGATGTAATGTCTTTATCTGTTTATGACTTATAATTTAATTAACTTATTTTTTAGTTTTGATAATATATTTAGTGATTGTGATGCCAAAAATATATTAGTGTTATGTGACTTAACGTCTGACCACTGTAGTTTATTAGCTAGCTTCCCCATGCCATTACATAAAAAGCCGCATAATAGAATGTAGGCCGTAAACAGCTAGTCGTTGCAATAAGTTTAAAAATAATAATATAGCTATGATGTTGTGCAAAAAGAGTACCAATTTACTTACAAGACTAAAACTATTAAAATTAATGGCACCTCCGTTGGCTTTAACCAATGGGCCACTCCAGGTATTTATAAAAGTAGAGTGAGACTTTATGAGTTATATGGTTTAAAAAAATACAGGTTTGATACTCCTTTCCTAGAGTATGTCCAAAATTATTCAACATTATTTTAAAAAGTTAGTGTTTTAGCTAAATCTAAATTTTTAAGCGATATAATTAAAAATTCCAATAGTAAAGTAAAAACCACTTGGAAAATTATTAACAATGAAACGGCAAGATAAACAACTTGAGATTATGGTCGTCAATAAATTAGTTATTAAAGCAGCTGACGTAGCTGAGGCGTTTAATGAGTTTTTTTGTCATCATACCTATAACTACGGCTCGCTCCTTAAATTCGTCCCCATCTAAAGCTGAAAACCTTTTGCTTAGTAGTGTGTCTGTGTGTAGATGCTTATTTAGCTTCGAACATGTAACGCCTCATGATGTATATAGTAAATGTTTTTAACACACTCAAGTTTAAAAACACTGCTGATTACTGAGGCATCTCCATTAAACTTTTAAGTAATATAACAGACATCGTAGCCCCCTATCTAACTGTTACTTTTAATAAATGTGTTGAATTAGGAACTTTTGCTGACCTCATGAAGAGTAAGTAGTAAAGTCATACCATTATTTAAATCAGGTAATTAAAATGACGTTGGCAATTTCAAGGCTATTTCATTTTTACCAGCATTTAGCAAAATATTTGAAAAGTTAATACGCAATCAGTTGCTATTAATTTAAATAGCCTCCTTCATAATGAACAATATGGCTTTACAAAGGGTCGTTCGACTACAGATGCAGGTGTTGCTCTGCTGAAACACATATTTAACGCAGAACTCGCAAAATTGGCGATCTATCAGATAGGAGAAACTATCGGCCTATATCGCAGGCTACGGTAATGGCCAAGGTATTTGACAACTTGCTTAATGACATGAATTACCCTTAAAACTTACGTGGATTTACACGATGCCCAATTCGGATTTAGAGGTGGAACTTCTACGGAAAGTGCTATCTTGAGCGGGCTGTCGGGTACTACACTGAGAGGAGTACGCCGCTATACCTACGCGTGATTTCTGGATTTATCCAGAGCCTTCGATACTGTTTTGTACGATGGACTGTGGATGAAGCTGGACAGCGCTGGTGTGCCGGCAGAGGTTGTCTCAGTGTTAAGGCATTGGTATCGGCACCAGCGAAATCAAGTACGATGGGCTGGGGCTGTCTGCCAGGATGATGCCATGGAGTGTGGCGTGAGGCAGGGGGCTTCAAGTGTTGTTTTTAAAGTCCAAGCATTTTTATTTATTTTTTGTTCATTGTTACAAATATACACAAATAATTAAAACGGTTGGAAACTACATATATAGAGCGACGAGACGTAGGTGAGATGAGCGTTTTCAGGGGGGAACACAATTTTACTTCGTTTTACAATGTTTTATATCACGGTTTTAGCGCAAACGTAATGCCCGCAACCCTCCCGGAGGGTTCACTTCCAATATGTATGGCGGCATGGCTTATGACTTTATGAGTTCTATGAAAAGTAGGTCGAGTTGAAAGTGTTAAATATAGTCACTGATCTCCTACGCGACGATGAGACCATAGACAGGGAACGTAGGGCGCTGTGGATCAGAGCAAACATGATAGCCCAGGTTTAAGCCTTGTAATGCTTAATTGAAAATAACACTGTTCGCAGCGCATTGTTCATGACTACGCACCTGCTGCTTGTAGGCTCATTATACGCAAAGATCATTCAGCGCCCTGCGCGCCCAATATATGCAATATATTGGACGATGCCTTCAGGGCGTTGCTGGGGTTGCTGCACTGGTGCAGTACGTCGGGCATGTTCGCGGACGCACACGTTGACGGTTTCCACACCGTGCTTCGCAAGCGATGCGCCGCGTGCTCGACAGGTCGCGCACCAGCACCAACAGCATCCTGGCTGTTAGCGGATAGGCTGCACACGCATTACGACCAGCACTGGGTTAATACCCACATTAGGAAAAATGATTTTTTTTAAATTTATTATTACTAACACTAGTAGTTTCAGTTTAGGCTCGTGGCTGAGTAATAACTGCCGCACAGGTCGATCCATCAGTTTACGCTACGCTTGCCGCGGTTGGTCTCTGGATGGGTGACCATCTTTAATTATCGAGACCCCCCGTGCCTCGAAAAGCACGTTAAGCCGTTGCTCCCGGCTGTCATTCGTGGAACTTTGACAGTCGTTACGGGTCGTCAGAAGCCTGAAAGTCTGACTAGTCTTACCAAGGGGTATCGTATTACCCAGTTACTTGGTTGTGGAGGTCAGATACAGATAGGCAGTCACTCCATGTTATATACTGGTATAGCTGCATCCGGTTAGACTGGAAGCCGACCCCAATATAGTTGGGAAAGGCAGGCAGATTGACTAACACGTAGTTTCATAAGTCTCGCTGTACCAACCTACTATTATAACATTCTAAGTATTTCATCACAGTATTTCAGTATTTTAGTTTTCCACTGCTCTCAAAACGGTGAAGGAAAACATCGTGAGGAAACCGGCATGTCCTAGAACCAAAAATTCGAAGACATGTGACATCTACCAATCCGCACTGGGCACGCGTGGTGGATTATAGCCCACTCCCTCTCATTGAGAGGAGGCCGTGTCCCTGCAGTGGGAACGTTATAGGCTGATGATGATGATGAAGTATTTCAAACTCTGAACGAAAAAGTTTTGATTTTATTTATTTATTTTTATTTAGGTATCTACATACAAATATTTAAATGGGATTGGCGTCATGGGACTAAAATCAACAAAAATCATAATAATAATAATGTATTACAAACTTATTTAATATTTATCATCGTTACAACCAATTCTTAGTGACACAATGTGAAGTGCAGTGAGGAAGGCACTATCTAAACCACAAGGCACGCTTATGCATTTGGTTACAAAAAGTGTTCTGTGATTCAGAGGAAAACGCACATTAGGTACAATGACTACTTACAGCTAATTAACGGTTTCATAACAATGCCTGACGTCAACGATACAACTTTTACCTATTATGTATTAAGTATATTTAGAAACATTTCGGGAAATCCCAGCGGTTGACTACCATCTTTTGGTAAGTATTCCACAAATCAGGTTATCTTATTATGGTTAGAGTAATAAAATAAAATTAGCAATTATGTTATTGATTTGTTAACGACTAAACATAATAAAATATGGTCTGGTCTAGTTTAGGTATCAATGAATGCGAGTCATTCATGAAACAATTTGCGTCATTCTAATTGATATTCAGTCAAATAAAGTACAATTTCAGGGAAGTGGCCTCACCCCCTACGTACTTGGAGATTAAGTGAATGTCGCCGTCTTCCTCAATACATTACATAGGTTATCTGTGTGACCTCCGAATTTAAAGCTATTCGGAAAACCCACAGAATCTATCTCCGTTTGTATAATCGTGTAAGGTCACGCCCTTATAATAAGGAAACAAATCAAATCTATAAAACAATCACTCGTTACTAAAAATAGTAATATTAGTTGTATAATGGTGCCGATTCTCTTGTACACCGGACTAAACTAACTAAACTATCACTAAAATTCCTTACTTTTTACTATGAGAATCTTAACGCTATTCTGTAGTAAAAAGTCTCTAAATTAAAATAATATTTTGACACAACTAAATCGAATTTGACAATTGCGACTCCACGTGGTACATACTTGTTTGCCCTACCCCGTGATTTTTTTTAGAGCTGGAGGCGCGCAGTGGGGGCATCCTCGACGTGTTTTATATGGAATTTTTCCATTTTGTATGGAAAATTAAAAAAAATATTACCTACGTGTTGAGTATTAGGGGTATAAGGGTTTTATAAAGGGGGTCGAAATTTTCATTATTTTTGCGATAGGACACACCATTTTCGAGATATAAGCAAAAGAAAAGAAAAAAATCCAGTACAATACTGTTTTTGCATCCGAACTCGAGATGTTCGTGTGAATTTTAGTTCATGACAACTAATAATATTCCACACCATTTTCAGTGGCGATTAAAAATGGTCAGAATTAGTCAGAAAATTAAAATTTTAGGTGAAAAACGTCAAATTCAGAATAGCAAAATTGTCATTTTCACTAAATTAAAATCTCAGTACAATCTTAGTGCTGTCAAACTAAAATATAGTTAAGTTGTGCCAGTTTAGTCTATTTCAGAATGGGAAATCATCGTTTGACAGGAGTAAACTAAATTTTGGTGATTTTTAGTCTAGTTTAGACGCATTTGTGACAAGAGAATCGGCACCAATAACAATTATCATAACACAGCGATTATTATTCGCGCCGCATGTGAATTAGTCATATGTATTCACGATCGTTGCATGATGCATGATGTATGGGTGCTCGTTACAGGCGCCAGCGCAGCTTGTAGAAGTAGTGAGGGCAGTACGAGTAGGTGCCCATTGTTCGCGGCGAGCAATCAGCATGCGAGTCGCGGGCCGAGCCACGTGTGCTGACATGCTGGTGACGCTGCGGGAAGACTTGATGTCGTACACGATACCCATTTGTAATTTATGGGATACTTTGAGAATATCCGATGAGGTTTTCTAAAAGGGATAGGGTAGGAGTTCTACTTAATCATACCACAATGGGACTCGAGCTTATCATGCACTGTTTAGTGCAGGTAATGGAGATCCTCTTACTCTAATATCACCATATACTGTGAGGAGCAACTAAATGTATGACGATGATGACAGACGAACTGATCACTGATGCTGATAGCGATGTGGTCTTGGCTCTTACTCCCTAAGCACGAAATCCGTAGTTTCAGCCGAAGCTACGCACGTTTCCTGCTGCGTAACGCCCTGAAGGCATTGTACCATGTTGACAATCTTTACTATGTGTGACAATGGGGGACCCGGAGTTCTAAAATACAGGCCTAGGCTTAGTTTAGACTTCAGATCTTCCACAAATTACAAATTTTTGTCAAAATAACTGTCAACTTATTATGTATAAGAATGTAATTTGTGGAGATAAATAAATGAAATAAATAAATACGCCCGTTTTCTGCTGCGTATTACTTCTGTGTATATGATTAGTTCGGGGCCCGAATTAAGAATTAATAATAACACCATTTGACAGTCCCTACTTCCGATAGAGTCCATACAATTTGACATTTGTTTTAACGGATTAACTACTTTCGGACAGACAAGTAACTTCGTTGACGGATTAAGAGAGTAGACCCCCTGGGATGGACAGTTTATCGTGCCACTAGTCAGGCAGGAGTATCTGTTTTTATATGAATGAAACCATTAACAATTTTCCTCGTCCATTACAAACTTTTGTGATTGTACATTTTTTATGGTTACTTCTCGGAATCAGCTATTGTTAGGTATTTAATCTACGAGCTAATAACGACTTCTATCAATAAGAAACGGTGTTGTGCTAAAAATGGAGTGGATGGTGTTGTTTACTACAAAATAACATAGTCAACATTTAGTTATGAACATAAGTCCTCCATAACATTATGCGTAACACTTATTTTATTTATTCTTGTAGATTGTTGCGGTAGGTAACACTGCTAACTCAAAAATCAATTAGAGTTTTATTCATGTGAACACGTGATGATGTTGTTTGTGATAAGCTTAGCACATTTAACGGGGGTTTTGCCTGTCTTAGAATCAATTTGAAATAGTCAAATTAGTGCATTTAGGTCCTGAACAAAAAATGTCTTAGATACATCCTTGTTCGAGGGAAATTAAAGGTACAAAATACGATACGAAAAAAAAATACGAATCCAAAACAGGGTATTTTAAAACCATTTCATTTCAAAACCGTCTCACTTCCTAATAAGAGCAGAAAATAATATGAAAATGGGTACGTATTTGAATATCGAAGACTAAAATACCTACGCTTAAAATACCAATGTTCAAAACATCGAAAATTTAAATATCGATTATATCAAAATGTCGAAAATTGTTATACCTACGCTTAAAAACGTCGAAGATTGAAATGCCGAGTGATTAAAATTTCAAATGATTCAAAATATCGAATGACATTATGCCTAAGTTCAAAATATTAACATTTAATACATTTCCGTACAAGTGTGTTTTATTTTGGGTTTTTATTATGTAAAAATAATTAATAGTTATTTGTGCAACAAGAGAGCAAAGTTGTTTTTTGCTGCGAGTGTTGATTTTGAATCCCGAGTAAGCGAAGGATTCTATAATTGAATCACGAGTGTAGCGAGTGATTCTAGGTTAGAATCCTGAGCGCTGCGAGGGATTCAAAGACACGAGATGCAAATAACTTTGCTCTCGTGTAACACATACAACTTTTCACCTCAGCAGCGAGAACATACAACATAGTAAAAAAAAACCTGTCCGATCCGTGAGGGTGTTGTTAGGTATCGTACTGTTAGCATATTTATGTGGACATTTTCAGGAAAAAAGAAAAAATAATCCCTACATTTTTTTTCAATGGTGAATTTGACCGAATTTTACATTTGGTGCGGGTGGCGGCCGTCGTTTAGCGGGTGTCTAAAAGTCATAAGTTATGAATTTTGCAATTTTTTTATGGATTTAACCCCAATAACTTTTTTACTATCAATAATAATAAAAAAATACTGTTTTGTAATGTTACTGCACCATATACGCATTTTCCCTAGATTTTCGGATCGGTCAAGGTTTTTTTTTACATAAGCTTCATCACCTCGTATTTTGCAGCCACCATCTTGGATTTATATTTTGACCTCACTATCGACTTTAGCACCCTCGAAAACTATGAAAACGACACACATGTCGAAAAATGTGAAAATTTTGGAAGCCGCCATCTTGGTTTTATATTTTGACTTCACTATCGGCTTAAGCAACCTTGAAAACCATAGAAACGATACCCATGAAGAAAAATTTGAAAATTTTCGCAGCGCCCATCTTGGATTTACATTTTGACTTCACTATCGACTTTAGCAACCTTGAAAACCATAGAAACGATACCCATGAAGAAAAATTTGAAAATGTTCGCAGCCGCCATCTTGGATTTACATTTTGACCTCACGGTCGGCTTTGACACCCTTCAAAACTATGAAAACGACACCCATTATGAAACATGTGAAAATTTTCGCAGCCGCCATCTTGGATTTACATTTTGACCTCACGGTCGGCTTTGGCACCCTTCAAAACTATGAAAACGACACCCATTATGAAAAATGTGAAAATTTTCGCAACCGCCATCTTGGATTTTCATTTCGACCAAATTCACACTTACTATCTCTCTCTTTCTCTTTGAATTAGAAGAAGACAGTCGCAAGCGCCTTTTCGCGTGACGATATCTGCCACTGCACTCTTACCCCAAGCCGCATAGGAACTTCGTTCCAAAAATTTAATAAAACAGAATTTTATATAAAACCAGATGATTTGCAATTTTAATGTTTTAAGTATATCCGAACGTTTTATTGTTTGTTTCTTTTTTGGGCCTATTATGTAGATATGGAATTTTGAAATCGAATTTCGAATCGATTTGTTTCTATCTCTCGCTTTTTTCGTATCATGACAAAACTAATTGATGTTTAAATCTTTAGAATTTTGTGAGTAGACCCAACACTGCTGTCGGCATTTTAAAAAAATAATTAAAAAGTTACTTTGTCTCACGCTCGCAGCATAATCGAATTTTGCTCACTGTTTTTTGACAGCAAAACCTGCTTGTTTGAGGTGCTGAGGTGAAAAGTACATTACATGAGGTTCTCCTTGTTTTTTTTGGTAACCCACCTAGTAACTGATTACCATCTAGCAAACAAGCATGCAGCAATCATGCAACATGCAAGCAAGCATGGTTTCTGTCACGGCTCCAGCGCTGCAGGGCTCCGGCAGTCCCACGCGAGCTTAAGGTCGTAGATGGCTGCCTCGCCCCTCCACGCCTACGCGATTCTAAATTACACTCTAGGGGTAGGGCAGACCCGGGTCGACGGCGCGTTGTGTTCCACGCACGCCTCAAAGAGTGTCAGCGAGTGAAGGGGTCCGATGAGACCATTGCCTGCCGGGGTTGCGGGAAAGTCCGAAAGGGATACCGTGGCCCCCTGGCATTGCACAGGCAACAGAAGGAACACGGGTGGGTTTTAGTCAGTAAGAGTCTGAAACGCCCTCCCGCTCCACCCAGAGCGGGAGACGTCATTTGATAATGTCCCACACAAAAAAAAAGGGGTAGGGCAGACAAGACTACGTGGAGTCGGTTTTGCAGCGATACGTTTCTGTCACTAACTTTAGTAGCCCAACATATTGACTTTCAAGAAAATATTTTAATTTAAAGACCTAAATAATACCTTCACGATTGACCTATGCTTGTACACCGCACACTGATTTTCATTGATAAAATAAAATAGGTCGAAATTGTTCCAAAACCGAATTGGAGCACCCCGAATTTACGTAGTCTTTTGGCTGTTACCCCTAGAGTGTATATAAAAATCCGGAGGCGCGAAGGGAGGGCAACCCAAAGCAAGCCGAAGCTGTGGAGGTGAACATGGGTACCTATCCTTTGTTACGCAAGGGCGAAGGGGTTGCACTTCCCGTAGCGCCGGAGACGTTGCAGAAGCAAACTTTTTCCACACATACTACTTATATCAAAATTTGTTCGATTTCGATATTTGGATCTTTCGATGTAACTTTTGTAGATATTTAGATTTTAGATATATTGGACGTAGGATATTTAACCATTCGATACTATAAACTTTCGTTATTTTAATTTTCGGTTTTATGGTCGTTCGATATTTCCATTTTCGATGTTTTAAACATAACATGTGGCTTCCCTGGTACCTCAATAACGGCATTACTATGTAATTATGTCTATTAACTGCTGCCAAATTAAGATGATTATTTGATTTTACCTATTTTTCTTTTTTTTCATTTACTTACGTACTTTTTTGACATAATCTTTTCATTATTTGACATTATATAACTTCACTATACTATATTTTTTATAGATTTGTTGGCAGCTTTAGTGGCAGTCATGCCATTTGGTTTAAATAGGTTTTTAATTGTTTTTTTTTATATAGATTCTCTTTTATATTCTGTGAATGTGAGAACGTTGTAGGCATAACCGACTTTTAGATCTGTCGATCGTTTTCTATCTTGCTAAGTACCTGGTACTTGTTGATAGGCCTACAGTGTCCTCTCATACCTACCTATAAACACTGTAACTTGAAAAGATTGTAAATACCATTTATTTTTAAAAGAGTAACCGTGGAGTTTCTTGCCGGCTCTTCTCCATAGGAAACGACCAATTGGAACCGTGCACCTAGCTTCTGACGTTTCATAAGTGCCCTTGTAGGTTTATGTGAAATAAAATATTTTGAATTTGAATCGATATTTTAACAGTAGGTATTTTGTACGACAAGGTAATCGTATTTTAGAGGGAATTAAAGGTTAGATTTTTGAATTTAATAGATATTTATATAGAAACCCAAAAAAAGTAAATTGGGATAAAACGGCTCGAACTGTCCTGCGGGACGTCATCGGGGGTGGAAGGGTGTCATTTTTTTATAAATACGGTCTATCTGCCGTTGTTAAAAAAAATCTAATAAAAGAAGAAAACATTATATTACACCGATAGAGGTATCAAAAACTATATAATCTCTCAAGGATTGTAAAAGTACAGGAAATGATAACCTCACAACAAATATTATCAAAAAGGTCCATCACATCACTCGTTTTGAGAAAGGAATTTTCCCAAATGAGCTTAAAGTATCAAATTTATCTATCATTGTATAAAAAAGATAAGACTTCAATTAAAAACTATCGCCCCATAGCTATACCGATATTTTTTTTATAAAGCTATATAGCTTTCTCGATTGTAAAAATATTTTAGTTGACAAACAGAATGGCTTCAGGAAAAACAAGTCAATTAATCTTGCAGTGTTTGATTTCCTGAAGAAAATAATGTCTTTCGTAGACAAAGCAAAACCCATATGTTCGATTTACTTGGATATGACTAAAGCTTTCGATTGCGTTGACCATGCTAAACTTATTGACAAACTAGAATCAGTTATTATTATTTTTTGTAAAGTTTGACGTTCAAAAGTGCCTTTTTTGTGCCTAATTGAAATAAATTATTTGACTTTGACTTAGAGAGATATGGAATACGCGGTAAGGGACTTGATCTTATGAAATCATATTTAAGCAATCGGCAGCAATGCACGGAAATAGCTAATATTAACGTTAAAACCAAATGCGAAGTTACTCAACGTTCAAAATATAAAATGTTGAAGTTTGGTGTACCTCAAGGGACTGTACTGGGGCCAGTCTTATTTCTAGTTTATATAAATGATCTTCCAAAAAATATAAAACACCCAACACTATTGTTCGCTGATGATAGCACAATAGTAATTAATGCAGATGAATCTTATAATTATGAACAAGAAATTAATGATACGTTAAGTCAAATGATGGAATGGCTAGAGGCCAACAATTTACAAAGTAACGTAGAAAAGACTAATATTATGTATTTTTATCAACGACAACATCCATTCAATACTAATTATAAAGACATGTCAGTTACCACAACCTCCAGCACAAAGTTCTTAGGATTGGTGATAGGATTGGAGATAACAATTCAAATGTTTGTATTTTTATTTAAATGTTTGTTCGCGCAGAACTCCGTCGCTTGACAACCGATTTGAAAAATTCTTTTTTTGTTGGAAAGGGTATACTTTTTAAATGGTACCGTCAAAATTTTATTAAATTTTTTAAAAATCAATTAAAATCGAAAAAAATATCTAGATTATCTACATTAACGATCTTTTCATTTACTCTGCATTGCGTTTTTTGTTCGCACGTAACTCCGTCATTTACGAACCGATTTGGAAAATTCATGAAATTCATTAAATTCATTCTGAAACCTATTAATTGGCCCCATAGTCACAAAGTCGGGATCTGATGATGGAATCCTGGCGAAATCGAGGGAACTCTTCAAATTTTATAGGAAAATGTACAGCGATTTTGGTATTTTCTTTTCTACAACAAGTGAAGCATTTGCGTTCAATAAGAACCATTCTACCATCAGATCTGATGATAAATCCAAGAGACAATCACCGTAACTTATACGATGATCGTGATCTTCTTGACTCTCGTTAGCTAATTAAAGATATACGATGATCGTAATCTTCTTGGCTTTCAGTGGCCAATCGATTACGAATCAAACTAAGACGACGATTATAACCTTCTTGACTTTCCTTATTCAACCTACGTAACATGTAGGTCCTCAGCTTTGACAGTCTGTTTTCGCGCTGGTCAGGGTTCTCATTCGAAATGCGTTGAGCATTTCTTTCCCCAATTTATTTTAATCGTTTTCCTTTTTCATTTTTTGTTTCAGTTCGACGCCGTTTTCTCATACGAGAAGCATCTTTACTAGGCCCACCCATATTTTTATAACATTAAAAATACCTATGTCACAAAAATTAACAAAAAAAAATTTTTTGTAATAAAAACCGACTTCAAAAAACTAAAACTCAAACTCAAAGCATTTGTTTCAATTAAACCATTTACAGGCACTTTTGAATTGTCAAGGGGTCAGTCAGTCAGAAATATGAAGTAAGTTGCCTATTCCAAAGCGTAGGTTCCTATGGAGAAGAACGGGAAAGAAACTCCACGGACACTCTTTTAAAAAAAAAATTATATTCTTACAAAATATTGTTTACATTATTCATGTTGTCAAAGTCAAATAATTTATTTCAATTAGGCACAAAAAAGGCACTTATGAACGTCAACATTTACAAAAAAAAATATAATAATTGATTCTAGTCGCCCATTCCAAAAGGTCGTTTTCGTATGGAGAAGAATGGGCAAGAAACTCCACCATTACTCTTTTAAAATATTTTCACAATATCTTGTATACATTAATTATATAATTATATGCGAAGACAATGCACCTAGAATAAGATTACTATACCACGATAGGTAAAAAGAATGAAAAATGAAGGAATGACATAATTATGTGATAATTGCATGGTGCTCACATATTTACAAACATTGTCAAATTATACTATATTTCTAAAATTATAATAAGTAATACTAATAATAATAAGTCAGTGTGTGAGTTCAAGTAATCACAAAAAATAAAATAAAATAAATGTTTAAAAAAATAATAATTATTAATTAAATTAGCAACCAGTTCGATTTTATCTAGATTCTGAATTGTCCTATGGAGCAGGACCAGCATGTTTCCAAGCATTTTTATCTTGGATATAATCCTCTAATTTGTAATATGCTTGTTTACAAAGTGTACTTTTTATATGATTTTTAAATTTTCTTTCATTTAATTCTAATATATCACAAGGTATTCTGTTGTAACATTTAACACAGTACCCCATAAAAGATGTACTTACTTTAGATAGTCTGAAAAATGGTTGATCAATTTTATCTTTATTTCTAGTATTAAAATTATGTCTATCACTTATTTTATTAAAAAGATGTAGAATTTTTCTCACATACATAATATTTGAATAAATGAATTGGCAAGGTACCGTCTTAATATTAATCTTTTTAAATAGTTCCCTGAGAGATTCGCGACGACGTAGATTATAAATGGCTCTGACAGCTCTTTTTTGTAAAACAAAGATGGATTCAATGTCAGCAGCCCGACCCCACAGTAAAATGCCATACGACATAATACTGTGGAAGTAGCTAAAATAGACCAAACGCGCGGTTTCTACATCTGTTAACTGTCTTATCTTTCTAACAGCATAAGCGGCCGAGCTTAGCCGCCCCGCGAGAGATGTTATATGGGGTCCCCATTGTAATTTCTCGTCTAGCGTGATTCCAAGGAAAACTGTTTGATTAATAAATTCCAGTTTTTCTCCATTCAATATGATGTCACATTCGCTACTTCTAACATTTGGTAATTTAAATCTAATGCATTTGGTTTTTTTATTATTTAGTACCAAATTATTTACCGTAAACCAATCTTGGACCTGAACAATAGAGCTATTCACGTCATCAAGATTTGGTGACCTTCGGTTTATTTTAAAGATCAATGATGTGTCATCTGCAAATAACACCATCTTTGGTTGATTTAGAAATATTTGGGGTAAATCATTAATATAAACTAAAAAGAGGAATGGACCCAATATCGAACCTTGAGGAACGCCCATTACCATTTCAGACCCTAATGAGTTTGTGCCGTTGACTTGAACTTTAACCTTTCTATCTTTCAGGTATGATCTTAACAAATCATGAGCTGTATTCCTAATCCCATAGTGGTCCAGTTTCAGCAGAAGTGTCTAATGGTGTACGCAATCGAACGCCTTCGAGAGGTCGCAGAAGATTCCAATGGCATCTTGTGCTTCTTCCCAAGCGTTAAAAATGTTCTTTATTAGGGTGACACCGGCGTCAGTGGTACAGCGCCCTTTGGTGAAACCGTACTGTTGGTCATGAAAGATGGAATTGTTATTAAAGTGACGTAACATTTGATTGAGTATCAACTTTTCAAACACCTTACTGAGAACTGGCAGAATTGACACATAATTGACCATAGATTGGCCTATAATTGTTGGGTTCCTTACTATCACCGGATTTGAACAAAGGAACTACTTTACTGTGTTTCATGAGATCCGGAAAGACGCCTTGGTCTACACTAGTGTTAAATATGAAAGCTAAATAAGGCGCAATGGTTTCGATGACTGATCTACATACTTATACAGACATCCCCACAGATCTTCTGTTGATTTAATTTTAAGATCTTTAAAAGCTTTTATAACAGCCTGGGGGTCTGTATGCTGAAACCTAAACTCCAAAGGGCATGCCTTTACATTCTTTCTAAGTAAGGCAGCAGAAAGCGCGGGTGAGGAATTTAAAGCTTCAGTGGTTTTATGGGGAATATTAGCAAAAAAAAATTCAAATTCCTGAGCTATTTCTACATCTAAGTTGATGGGACCATGTGCAGTCTCTAAATTAAATTCAGTGTTACGCTGTTTTTCCTACCAGTTTCATTATTAATTATTTGCCAGGTAGTTTTTACTTTATCATCAGCTGATTTTATTTTATTGCTAATGTGAAGAGCTTTAGCCATTTTGCACACACTTTTAAAAGTTTTAGAATATTTTGCAACATACTGATGAAAGCTTGTATTATTCATATGTTGCTTTAGGCCATAAAGTTCAAAAAGTTTTTCCCTGCTTTTACGAATACCTGGAGTCGCCCAATCACTAAATAAGAATTTTGTGTAAATAGTTTTAGTCTTTAGTGGAAAAGTGTCAATGAATTGTTTGTTTAATAGTGAAAAGAACTCTGCGTAGAACTCATTTGGGTCACATATATTATCAAAACTCTGAATACATAATTTACTTGCCAAAACATTATTTAATTTCTCTAGATTTCTACATGTAATTGGCCTAAACCTTATTTGAATTTTTTGTAAAGGCATGTAGGAGCAAAATGTTATTGTTTGTCCCCTGTGATCAGATGGCAACTTATTTACAATTTTTTTATGTAAGTAATCACAATTACAGAAAATATTATCTATACAAGTGGCAGAAGAAGCTGTCACTCGGGTTGGTTCATTAAAAACATTTGACAAGTCAAATGACCTGAAAAGACTTAATAGTTTGACAGTATTAACGTTATTTTCTAATATATTAATATTAAAATCACCACATATGATTATTGACTTACTACTACCATTTAGTTTATTTAACACATCTTCCATTACAGAATCAAACATAGATAGATTCTGGTAACTTGGAGGTCTGTATACACATACTATAACATGCTTATCTAGCTCAACACAGGACAATTCAATGGTGTGTTCAATAGACAGCCCGATTATGTCTTTTCGTTCTTTCGATTGAATATAATTTTTTACTAATATTAATGATCCGCCATGTATGAAAATATCCGTTTTCGGCTGAAATGGCTAACTACATAATAATTATCATAGTTAATTGACATTACTTGATGATCTTTTAACCAATGTTCTGTTATACAAACAACATCAAACTTAGTATTTTCTAAAAACAATTCTATTTCCAGTAATTTGGAAGAGCAACCTTGGATATTTTGATTTAATAATTTTAAAGTATGTTGCCCCCCTTTTGGTTTTTTCTTATGTGTAATATTGCCAGAAGATACCTTTTTATTATTCTCTAATAATAATTGGTTATTTGAAGGGGTAACTTCTGTTGTCTTACTAACTAATTTAAAAAGTTATCCGGAGTGACCTCCACAACTACAATGGAAGAGTCTAGAATGTCTGTATGAATTCCAGCAGGAAGAGAATACCCTATCTGACTGGTAGTGGCCTCCAAAGATGTTGGTATTATAGGTGGAATTGGCTTAAATTGGAATTAAATTGGCAACCAGTTAGATTTTGTCTAGATTCAAAATTGTCCTATGGAGCAGGACCAGCATGTTTCCAAGCATTTTTATCTTGGATATAATCCTCAAATTTGTAATATGCTTGTTTACAAAGTGTACTTTTTATATGAGTTTTAAATTTTCTTTCATTTAATTCTAATATATCACAAGATATTCTGTTGTAACATTTAACACAGTACCCCATAAAAGATGTATTTACTTTAGATAGTTGTTGATGTTTAAATGGTTGATCTATTTTATCTTTATTTCTAGTATTAAAATGATGTCTATCACTTATTTTATTAAAAAGATGTAGATTTTTTCTCACATACATAATATTTTCATAAATGAATTGGCAAGGTACCGTCATAATATTAATCTTTTTTAAATAGTTCCCTGAGAGATTCGCGACGACTTAGATTATAAATGGCTCTGACAGCTCTCTTTTGTAAAATAAAAATGGATTCAATGTCAGCAGCCCGACCCCATAGTAAAATGCCATAGGACATAATACTGTGGAAGTTACTAAAATAGACCAAACGCTGTCTTATATTACAGTGCACTGTCAATGGTTACGGATTGGTTTACGACAAATAACCTAGTTCTCAATGCCAAGAAAACGAAATGTGTAAAGTTTGCCCTCCCACATGTAAGAAATCTAGGGCCCAACATCGTCTTAGATAAAGAGGTGCTTGAAACTGTAAACTCGGCAGTTTTTCTGGGCATAACAGTAGATGCTAAACTTCAGTGGGGCCAACATATATAGAACCTAGCGGGAAGGCTCAGTTCGGCCGCCTACGCCGTCAGAAAAGTAAGACAATACACTGACGTTGATACAGCTCGGTTAGTCTATTTTAGTTATTTTCATAGCGTTATGTCCTACGGTATTCTGCTGTGGGGCAAAGCTGCAGATATTCAAAATATATTTGTCCTCCAAAAACGAGCTATTCGAGCAATTTACCAGCTAGGTGCCAGAGTTCCTCTGAGAGATTTTTTCAAATATATCGGTATCCTCACAGTGGCATCACAATACATCTTCGCCAACATCTTATATATTAGGCAAAATATAAACTTATACACTAAAAACAGTGATATTCACAATGTTAACACTAGAAGTAAGGATAAACTACGTGCTCCCTTTCACCGGCTTCATAAGGTTCATAACTCATTCGTTGGGCTTGGTATAACCTTTTATAACAAGCTGCCCTCTTCTTTGCTAGATTTGCCTTTTAATGCGTTTAAAACTAAAGTAAAGTCCAACCTTTGTTCAAAGGCATACTATTCTATCAACGACTACTTAAATGATAAGAATAGTTGGTCGCTGTGATTAACTCAAGACATTGTTTAAATGTTCTTTCTCCAGAATTAGTTTACCTACTGACAGGTTATATGAGTTTATATAAAAGTGTATAATTTTACTTTTTACGTCAATTTATTTTAATTTATTGTCAACATAATCTACTCATTACTATGTTTTTTTATAAGTTGTATTGCAATATGTGGTTAGCTAGCGACCTCGACAATTATTTATTTTACCTCGATGGTCCTAGTTTATCAATTATAACTTCTAGTTACAGCTCTATGTTTCTTTAGTTATTTTTATTTCTGCTTGAGTATAGTTCTCGATGTTTTTGGTTGGTATATTGGCGTGTGCTAGCTGTCATATGGCTATTAATTTATAATTTAAATTGTGTTTTGCGTCTTGTAAATTATCTTATAAATTATTGTATAGAATCTTTTTTTTTGCTAACTGAACAGACAGCTGTGCTGCTGGGGAGTTTGTTGCGCCACTTCTTCTTCCCAGCAAAAGCACTAGGAAGTGGTGAAGGGTGGGCGTTTTGGGGGACTGTCTTATGTAATTTTGACGTTCGAAAAGTGCTGATTCTCAGCCTAGTTTGAATAAATGACTTGAATTTTTTAATTTTATCTTTCTAACAGCATAAGCGGCCGAGCTTAGCCGCCCTGCGAGAGATGTTATATGGGGTCCCCATTGTAATTTCTCATCTAGCGTGATTCCTAGGAAAACTGTTTGTTTAATAAATTCCAGTTTTTCTCCATTCAATATGATGTCACATTCGCTGCTTCTAACATTTGGTAATTTAAATCTAATGCATTTGTTTTTTTTATTATTTAGTACCAAATTATTTACCGTAAACCAATCTTGGACCTGAACAATACAGCTATTCACGCCGTAAAGATTTTGTGACCGTCGGTTTATTTTAAAGATCAATGATGTGTCATCTGCAAATAACACCATCTTTGGTTGATTTTGAAATAATTGGGGTAAATCATTAATATAAGCTAAAAAGAGGAATGGACCCAATATCGAACCTTGAGGTACGCCCATTACCATTTCAGACCCTAATGAGTTTATGCCGTTGACTTGAACTTTGACCTTTCTATCTTTCAGGTATGATCTTAGTAAATCAAGAGCTGTATTCCTAACCCCATAGTTGAAATTATACATGTGAAAACAATGTAGAAAGATGTGCACGTAAAATGCGTCCATAATAAAAAGATTAAAACAATTCAAATAAACCCTAAAAGCACTAAAAAGTTAAAAATAATACCTATACTAATAAACCTAACCTAACTTGATCCCAACTGCATTTATGCAGCGTCAACGGAACGCTGAGGGTTATTTGGCGAAATCAGTTCAGAAGCGACTTTCTTGGATTGATTGTTTTAATGGCTTCCCATAGCTTTTTAGAATTATTTCCTGCGTTATCAATTTCCTTCCTTTCCTTATTACTTTTTTCATACACAGAATTAATCACCACGCTTGCTCACTTGGTATATGTTGGCTAGTTCGGGTGAGGTATATTTAGGTATAGGTAAGTTCAGCATGAGGTTTTCCTTTAGTGTCAATCAGTGTGTGGCTAAAATAAACCAATATAAAATGGCAATAGTATCTACCTAATATTAATATTGTCAACTACTTGCTTGGGTTGAAGACAACACCTCGTGCCCAATAAACGGGTTCTGAAACCTTCGGGCAATCACCATTACCGGGTTAGTATATGAAACCTAATTAGTCAGCCTAATTTCCCGAGAACTACCTACGAATAAAGAAACAAAGTGTGAATGGAAAACCGCAGGTGTACCTGCGGTTTTCCATTCACACTTTGTTTCTTATCTCGGTCCTCAGTCCCGCAGCTACCTCCATTGAGTGGTATTAATTATTATTTATTAATAATAACTTACCGATACGTACTTACAAACACACTTGTTGAATGAATCAATTTGTTACATTGTTGTTTATTGGGAGGACCTAGTTAGACTGATAGACGTTAAATTATAATAATGCCGTTGGAGTCTGCTCATCATTGGTATAGCAAGACGACGGTACCTTGCGAATTCATTTATGCAAATATTATTTATGTGAGAAAAAATCTACATCTTTTTAATAAAATAAGTGATAGACATAATTTTAATACTAGAAATAAAGATAAAATAGATCAACAATTTTTCAGACTATCTAAAGTAAATTACATCTTTTATATGGGGTACTGCGTTAAATGTTACATCAGAATACCTTGTGATATATTAGAATTAAATGAAAGAAAAATTAAAACTCATATGAAGTACACTTTGTAAACAAGCTTATTACAAATTAGAGGATTATATCCAAGATAAAAATGCTTGGAAACATGCTGGTCCTGCTCCATAGGACAATTCAGATAATATACAAAATCGAACTGGTTGCCAATTTAATTGTATAATATTATTTTCTATAACATTTATTATATATTTTGTAATTACTTGAACTCATACACTGACTTATTATTAGTATTACTTGTTATAATGTTAGGAATATTGTATAATTTTACAATTTTGTAAGTATGTGAGCACCATGCATCTATCACATAATTAAATAATAACTTATAATATTTTATTACATATTATTTATAATTATTTTTATGTCATTCCTTGATTTTTCATTCTTTTTACCTATCGTGGTATAGTAATCTTATTCTAGGTGCATTGTCTTCACATATAATTATATAATTAGTGAATACATGATATAATGATTTTTTTTAAAGAGTAACGGTGGAGTTGCTTGCCCATTCTTCTCCATACGAAAACTACCTTTTGGAATGGGCGACTAGAATCAGTTATTATTATTTTTTGTAATTTCGACGTTCAAAAGTGCCTTTTTTGTGTCTAATTGAAATAAATTATTTGACTTTGAAGCAAAAAAATAGGATATACTTAGTATATTCTGATTTGAAAAAAACAATTCTTTGAATTCATGTGACACTGTATAATGCCGCTTGTTTTACAGCAAATAGGGATGCTGCTTTTATTTTAGTCAAGTTTTACTGGCGAGCATATTTTATTCAGCTCATAAACAAAATGCCACGGGTAGGTATCTATAACGGTACCTACAGTCAGGGCCGTAATATATGAGTCCTACCTTAAACACGGTACCTTACATTTACACGACTACTCTTTTCAGGACTAAACGGGAGGTTAGTAAGTACTTTTAGTCCTATAGGTACCTAGTAATATTTCTGTGCCATTTCAATTTAAGCTATGCAGACGACATGGTTCTGCTGAGCGCGTCGATTTGTGGGCTGAGGAGGTTGATAGCGATGTGTGAGGATTACGCTGTTAAACATGGACTTGTATATAATATTAAGAAAAGTCAGTACATGGTCTTTGAGGCCGGCGGTGCTATATGCCCCGACTATGTACCACTTAAACGTCTAAATAGTGTACCCTTAGACAATGAATCAGTTTAAATACCTAGGACATACTCGTATAGTCACCGCTGACCTCAGGGATCATGCTGACTTGGAACGGGAGCGGAGGGCGTTGTCTAAAAGAGCCAATATGCTGGCCCGCAGGTTCGCGCGTTGCTCGGATGGCGTGAAAATAACTCTTTTCCGAGCATATTGCACGTCTTTGTACACCTGCAGCCTGTGGGCTAATTACACGCAGAAAAGCTACAGCACCCCGCATTCAGTTTAACAACGCTTTCAGAGCGATGTTGGGTCTGCCTCGCTACTGCAGCGCTTCGGGTATATTCGCGTGGGCGCGCACGGACTGTTTTTATGCAACCATGCGGAAGCGCTGCGCGTCTCTCGTGCGCAGAGTGCGAGCCAGCTCCAATATCGTTCTGAATATGATAGCAAATAGGTTGGACTGTCCTGTGCGACACTGCTGTGACAAACAAGTTACTAGTGTCACACGTAAGAGACTAATGTAATTAATGTTCAGGAACTAATTATGATGATTGATTGAATTTTTATTATTTAATTTGTGTTTTTGTGGATTTAATAATTTCTTATATGGGTTATGTGGTACCTGAAATAATAGTTATTTATCCAACATGTTGAATGAAAGTTCGTTTTTCCTATGAGTTTTGATTTTGAGTCTTGAGCGAACGAAGGATTGAAAAATAGAATCACGAGCGCAGCGACTAATTATAAATTTCAATCATGAGTAAGCGAAAGACTCAACAAAACGAATAGCAAATGAACTGAAAAACTCAACTTTCCTCACTGTTTTCGTAGAGGAAAGACACTTCTTTCGTGCGGGAGTGGTGAAATAGTTATTTGTTATACAAGAGTGCAAAGTTGCTTTTTAACCGCGTGTTCAATTTTGATGACCGAGCAAGCGAAGGATTCTAAAATTGAATCACGAGCGCAGCGAGTGATTCAAAATTAGAATCCTGAGCGTTAGCGAGGGAATCAAAAGACCACGAGGTGAAAAATCTTTGCACTCGAGTGCAACACGTAACTTTTCATTCCACCTCAGCGAGGAAATGACTAAATGCAAAAAAAAAAACGTTTGCGCATTATTAACAGTTTCATTCAATTCTGTTGGCGTCAAGCAAACTTCCTCGTCGCTAGAATCACTCATTTTAGTTTTTTCACTTGTTTTCAAGTTTCTTGTTTTTAATATACCTAAGGTTTAACAATGACGTGAAAAAATGCCGCGTAAAGAACCGCGTACAAAGCAAATTGAAAAAAGAACACCAAGAAGGTTCCGAGTCTGAGTTTTTAACAAATTAAAAAAAAGTTGTATGATATATTCGGCACCATAGCGGTAGCAGTAAATAGGTTTAATGTTTTTTTTAATTCACAAACTTAGTGCACACGATGTTCTAAATTCAATTTACTTTATCCTCTAGAGAATAAAAACGGCTTTTCCACTCAGATACTGAAGATTAAAAATACTCTTTCCGAGATGGTGGGATGAAAAATAATTTTCACCACTCCCGCACGAAAGAAGTGTCTTTCCTCTACGAAAACAGTCAGGAAAGTTGGTTTTTCCTCACTGCTTGAACAGTGAGGAAAGTTGGTTTTTCCTCACTGTTTGAACAGTGAGGAAAGTAATGATCCCGTTCAGAAACTAACCTTGCCTGATTTTTTTATGTTAAGTTTTAAAGATATTTTAAAATATAAAGAATTATTTTGATTTGCTTTGTGTCTATTTAATTTATTTACTTATGATGACTGAATACTTTCTTGCTGGGAGTGGTGAAAAGTTTTGCATGCAACTTGTGAGCAAGTTCATTTGGAAAAACGAACTTTCCTCACATGTTGGATAAATAACTATTTCACCTCAGCACCTCAAACAAGCAGGTTTTGTTGTCAAAAAACAGTGAGCAAAATTCGATTTTGCTGCGAGCGTGAGACAAAGTAACTTTTTATTAAAAAAAATTAAATGCCGAAAGCAGTGTTGGGTCTACTCACAAAATTCTAAAGATTTGAACTTCAATTAGTTTTGTCACTTTCACTTCGATACGAAAAAAGCGAGAGATAACAAGTCGATTTCAAAATTCCATCTAGTAGGCCAAAAAATGAAACAAACAATAAAACGTTCGGATTCACATATAACCTAATTGCAAATCATCTGTTAAGGTTTTTTTTTTTTTTTTTTGGAACGATGTTCTTTAGGCGTCTTGCGGTAAGAGTGCACTGGTAGAAATCGTCACGGGAAAAGGCGCTTGCTGTGACTGTCTTCTTCTAATTCAAAGAGAAAGAAAGACGGAGTGAGACAGTAAGTGTGAATCTGGTCAAAATGAAAATCCAAGATGGCGGATGCGAAAATTTTCCCATTTTTAATAGTAGGTGTCGTTTTCATAGTTTTCAAGGGTGCTAAAGCCAATCGTGAGGTGAAAATGTAAATCAAAGATGGCGGCTGCGAAAATTTTCAAATTTTTCTTCGTGCGTATCGTTTCTATGGTTTTCAAGGTTGCTAAAGCTAATAGTGAAATCAAAATGTAAATTCAAGATGGCGGCTGCGAAAATTTTCAAATTTTTCTTCATGGGTATCGTTTCTATAGTTTTCGAGGGTACTAAAGCCGATAGTGTGGTCTAAATGTAAATCCAAGATGGTGGCTGCGAAATAAGAGGTGATGAAGATTATGTAAAAAAAAACCTTGTCCGATCCGAAAAGGGCATATGATACTGCAGTAAAATTACAAAAGAGTGATTTTTTTACTATTATTTATAGTAAAAAAGTTATTCGTATTTAAAATTCACATCTTTAGTTCCAAAATTACCCCAAATCCATAAAAAAATTGCAGAACTCATACTACGACGGCCGCCGCCCGCACCAAACGTAAAATTCGGTAAAATTCACCATATAAAAAAATGTGGGGAATCCTTTTTCCTGAAAATTTCCACATAAATATGCTCACAGTATGATACCTAACAACACCCTCACGGATCGGACAGGTTTTTTTTTACATGTTGTAGGTATGTTCTCGCTGCTGAGGTGAAAAGTTGTATGTGTTACACGAGAGCAAAGTTATTTGCATCTCGTGTCTTTGAATCCCTCGCAGCGCTCAGGATTCTAACCTAGAATCCTTCGCTTACTCGGGATTCAAAATCAACACTCGCAGCAAAAAACAATTTTGCTCTCTTGTTGCACAAATAACTATTTTTATTTTTTATTACAGAAACGGAAAATTTCAACAAAACAATAACAACAATTAGGATCATGATCAAGGTAACATAAATGAAAGATTAGCAATGTCGTTAAAAACAAGTGGCTATACACCGCCCGGTAGGTTCATCACTCACCTTATGGGGCGCAGGTGCCTTACCCGTAAAGGAAGCGAGCAATGGAACGCGCTCCTCAAAAGGACTCGCTATTGTATTTATGCAAAGTTGTACTAAAATAAAGAGACATAAGCTTGGCTGGTGGAGTGGTTGGCTGGTCGCAGTGGCTCGATAAATGACAATCGATAAACAATCGATCGGTTTTGGCGAACTATGCGAAGGAACTATGTGGGGCTCCGTAGTGTACAAAGGATTACATATAAATAGGGCTGCAATGGGTAAAGTACAATGTAGTACATGCTCGTATAAACGTAAGTAGTGCTCTAGATTATTTTATTCAGAAGAATACAGCGAGTACTAACATTATTTTTATCGTATCTAAACATCTTGAGTTCGATTTTGCGTTTGACAAAACTTCAAACGACAAAGTCTCTGCAAAGTTGTGTTACATGAAAAAGCCCAAGTTTTAATTTAATGCATTTAAAATGCCTAGATCTACAACTTATAGAAAGGTAAGTATTTAATGATCATCTTGAACTGGGGTTCACTCTGTGATGCTGTATCATCGACGCGAGGTTTCTATATAACTTCGCAAAAAAGATGAGTCAAGTGCAAGTAAGGTCACTGCTCTGTTAATTAAGTAGGTGAGTGTGAGTGAGTATTATTGCACTATATTAATAACATATTGCGTATGTAGTATCTTAATAGTAACTAAGTGATATGTATGGAGAGTGGGAAGAGAAGAGAAACAACAGTCTTGCTTGAACACTGATTTATTGCTTAGTGGGGGACGTGCCGCGCGCGCTGGCTTCGTATTGTATATCACTCCTTCACTTGATTTTGAAACTCACTCAACTCACTCATTAAAACTAATTATAATACCAAAACTGATCAGAAGACATAACAAAACCGTTAAAAATATTTCTTATTATCTACCACCTTCCTATTGCGCTTTTGGTGCTAGTGGGTGGGTGATGGTGCGCTCGGAGTGCGTTCACATTGCACTTCCCTGTACTTTGAGACTTATTGCCTCGGGTTGCACTGCCGGTGACGGCGGCGATGCTAAGTTCTCAGCGGCCCCTCCAGCGGCCCCTCCGTCACTCTCAGTAGCCTCATTGCGCCCCATCCCTCCCCATCACCATCATTTGCGACACATTCCACATTTGGCGCTACAGGTGCAACATTAGTTTCAGTTGCCACGGGTGAACTCGTAGCCTATTGCTCGCTTATACTGTTGGTGATGCTGTATTTTGACTTGAACTAGACCGGTAATGTCGGTTGACTTTTGCTGATGTGGCACCTTAATATCTGCCATCTCTGTGGGCTGATAAGTAACTGATCTACATGCCTTATACAGTAATGATCTAAGTCATTATATTAATTTTGTACATTTTATTGATATAATTTATTGCAGCGTTTATCATTTGTACGTATAATTGCTTAATCGCGCCCGACTCTGTTATCAATCGCCCAAATTGTTTGTATGCATGCTGATATATAATTAGCTCTGTTCTAGTTGCACATAGACATCACAGTAGTAGGAGCTCTGATAAGATAAGGCCATGGAACAATCATGTGGCTGTCCCATAGAGCCAGTCATTCACCTATGTCGAGGAGATGACTATTGGGATATTATGTCCTTATTTAGTCGAAATTCGTTCCAACAATGAGCGAATCTCACTCGGAATCATACATATATAGGACTAAATAGTATTACTGACCGATTGACCATCTTCTTGACATTAAAAAGTGCCTGTAGATGGTTTCATTGAAATTAAATGTTTTGAGTCGAGTTTTAATTAATTTAGTTGTGGTATAAGTGTTGGTGCTAAAAACGGGCTGGTGTCCGCAGTTATCCAAGTTTTTTTTTTTTTTTTTGGGAATGGTAGTACAAGTGTCGGTCGGTCAGTCGGTCAAAATTGTGACTAAAATGAATCAAATAAATAGTTCAGCATTTTCTTGTGCAATCAATCCTGGAATGTGTGTTGGTATGTATCAGCTGTACTCGTATGTAGGTAGTGGTAAATATGACGCCCTCCAAAATTACAATAAACACGTGTAGTAGGAACATACGTCATAGTTGTAGTATTTTGGTTTTCCTATATCGTAGGTACCTATAGTAATAAAGAACGCACCGGTAACCTCTGGGAAATAACGCCAAAACACAGTCAGGGGATTTAAATGAGTAGTTAGTAGGTACCTGAGGAATGGGTTGAGAAACCATTCAGGATAATTATTACTATGTGATGGTGATATTTGGAACTTAGCTTTAACCTGAGACTTGGAGTCTTCGAGTCTCAAAGTGCGCATAGGCGAGCATGCTCCATCGAGCATCCTCGATCATTGCTTACCATCAGGTGAGATAGAGTTCAAATATGAGCATAGAAAAATAAATAATAAAAAGTCACTAAATATACCAATGCATTAATAGGATATTAATTATCCTTTTCCTGCTGGTCCTGCTCCACAGCAACGTGGGGCTGGTCCTGCTCCACGACCACTTGGGCTCACTATTTAAATATATATTTTTGTAAAAATTGCTTCCCATTTTTCAACCGACTTCAAAAAGGAGGAGGTTCTCAATTCGGTTGTGTTTTTTTTTTTTTTTTTTTTGTATGTTTGTTACTCCGCCAATTATGAATTGATTTTGATGATTCTTTTTTTGTTTGGTAGGACATACTTCAGAAGTGGTCCCATATAAATTTGGTCAAGATCTGATAAGGGGTTTTTGAGTTAGCTTCAATAATAAGTATTTTTCCCATCTAGTATATGTGGACGATATTCTAATAGTTCCTGTCACTGTAATTTACATAGCAGGTAATGGGTATTCAAATTTTTGTGGGGGTTTTGTGTAGGTACCACAACTAAAAAGTGAAAAATAAAAACTTTTTCACAAAAAATATAACCGACTTCCAAAAAAAACACTACAAAGTGAAAAATAACTTTGATTTCGGAAGTCGGTGGCAAAAAAACGAAAATAAAACCCCAGACACCGACTTCCGAAATCAAAGTTATTTTTCACTTTGTAGTGTTTTTTTTGGAAGTCGGTTATATTTTTTGTGAAAAAGTTTTTTATTTTAACTGACTTTACGAACTTAATGTTTATTTTTATGTAACCAAGTTTTAATTGTTGAATACTCCAATAGATAATAATGATTTTCTTTCTTTTTGGGAGTAAAATTCTTTTAATCTCACAAATACATTGCAAAATATAGTTTTGATTCATTTTTTTTATATTTTTGTAAATGTGAGTACCATGGAGCCGTTTACTTTATTATGCTGTATGTTGACTTGAAAGAGCAGGGTTGTCGAGAGTATGTCATGCTCACTGATGGTGGCGAGTGTGTTGGATCATTCGGTTCCCTACAAAATGGTTGAGCTGGATGGTGCTGATCCACGTGTCATGTTCGTGAACGGGCGCCGTCAGTTGAGACTGGTCATTTCTTATCTGCCAGGGCTTATTTTGTTCTCACATATAGCTCATAGAAGCAACAAGAATAATGTACCCAGGATTTTGTAATTTCTATATTTAAATTTTAAAAGAGTGTCCTTAGAGTTTCTTGCCCATTCTTCTCCATAGAGATCTACGTTTTGGAATGGGCAACTACTCGTAGCTTCAACTTTCTGACTAACTGACTGACTGTTTGACAATTCAAAAGTGCCTGTAAATGGTTTAATTGCAGTTGCAGCAATTATTTTAATAAATGCTTTGAGTTTGAGTTTTACTGTTCGTACCTAACTAATAAATTACAGCTATTATCTGATGTGATTTAGTATTATAAATGATCAAAAATGACAAAATAGATACAAAAGCATTTATTTACATAAATGATACGAGAGTTGGCGTGAGGCACTGTCCCACACTGAGAGCTACGTACTATTTTATAAGAACGGCTGATGTACTTACATCTTTTGCAGCGCCATGGTCTTTAAAAAAAGCTAGTGAAACAAAGAACCAAACAACATCTGTATAGACTTTTTTTTTTAAATTTAGTCCTCATATTATGATGTAATCTAAGTATCGAAACTATTTCAATTCTTTGAAAGCAGTTAATAGTTACATCAAAAATCACAAACATCATCATCAATTATACTTTTTCCTACCATTATGTCGCTATCCTTATGCCTAAGTTCGGATGATCGGAAGCACAGGCACGCGCTAGTTACTGGCGCTAGTAGACAGCCTAGCTCGTGGCTCGGCAGTAGTGGTGTAGTGTCTGCGGAGTTCACCCGTGTGCGCCCGCCGCGTAGCACTCGTAGCGCTCGTAGCAGTGGCGTAGCGATCGCGTAGCCGCAACACTTTGGAATAAAAACTTTTTTAATGCGTTCAGTGTCGCGTTGAATATTATTGTTGTAAGTGTTCATTTTTGAATTTTGAGAAAATTACTCTTGCATGTGGTGATGAAGATTTTGAAAATTGACTGAATTACGTAGGTATTCTTTTATATTTCGTTATGCTTATGCTACGCTAAAGTTTATTAATTATTGTGCAACTAAACGAAATAGATTTAAAATTAATCTTTATAGAACTTTAAGGTACCTACTTACCTATTTATTTTAATTGATATTTGTATTATACCTAGACAATGTTTGTCGCACCAACTGATTTAGTTTCGATTTTTTTTTGTATTTTTGTTAAAATTAAAAGCTTTTCATTGTGAATAGAATGAATCTCGATAAATTAAACAAATCTTATTTGGCATAACATAATATTTAACAATAAAAACTTCAGATTTCAAAGGGTTTCCTTTTTTTGAAACGATAAAAGGAAACCCTTAGAAATCGCAAGTTTCCCTAGATGAAGGCTTCACCGCAAAGTTTCCCAAGATGTTAGGCTTCGCCGCAAAGTTTCCCTAGATGAAGGCTTCACCGCAAAGTTTCCCTAGATGAAGGCTTCACCGCAGGGGTCTTGACACAAACATAACCTTCCACTTCATAATATTACTTAAAGGGAGTTAGTACCTACTTAATATGGCTGTCTACCATGACGTAAGTAGGTACACAATAATATGTTAGTTCAAGAAATATTTTCTCATATTCGTAACATTTGGCAATTAGAACATTAATTTTACTTCCTGCTGAATCTCTCTTTCGTGGGCAGTAGGAACCTTAACTCATGCCTCTTGGAAAGTTTCCTGCGTGTACAAGCGCCATGACAAGTGACAAAGTACTAAAAGATAAGCCGTAACTATATTAATTTGAATCGGTGCCAGGCATGTGCAACAGGCATGTGAACAGGCATGTGCAACAGGCCAGTGCATACATACTCGTACATACGACCTCTTCCAATAAAAATCTCTTACGTCAACACATTTCACAGTCATTTATCATTGTAGGTACCAACCGAGATGTAGGGAAAATATATTATTTGTAACCATATATAGAATATGTAGTTGTTATTCACTGAATTCTTTTCCTCTACGAATCAGTCAATCTTGTCCATATTACTACAAACTCCCAAACCGTGTGAAAAACAATATTATCGCTAGTAGCTAGCCACTATCGAATGTATACAAAGGCTGGTATGCCTCGTTTGGTTATCAATGTTAGACTAGTGATCGCTGCTAATGAAAGCTGCTGCAACTCGTAGTGATAGCATATCGTAATGATCATCGCATCAGTTATCAGCAGCTAACAAACGATTACCTCAAACGTACTCGTAACAAAGTCATTACTTATTTAAAAAAATAACACAATGTTATTTTTTTCCAAATTCGAATAATAATAATAGTTAGGTAATTAATGAATGCAGACGAAACACCCATGGTCAGACTTTTTGTAGAAATTACCTATTAATGATGTGTGTTGTAAAGATATCTATAAAAATGACAACACCTTTTTTAGGATTCCGTACACAAGGGTGCCAACGGGACCCTATTGCTAAGGCGCCGCTGTCCGACCGTCTGTCACAGGGCTGTATCTTTTGAACCGCAGTAGGTAGATTCTTGTCTCTCTTTGTACACAGAGTATGTACCTACCTACTACTATAACCGCTGTACGCTATACAAAAAATAATACGCCATACAAGAAATGTGATATCTTCTTGTTTTTTTTTTCTAAAGTATTAAAAAAAATATGTACAGTGGTACGGAACCCTTTGTGGCCGTTTGTTTTCTATAAGCGCGGAAACAGTACGCTTTATCGTCAAAGTTAGTAGCTGTATGTTAGGTACGCAAAAAATATCACGAAACTAAGATTTGAATAATTTTTGTAATGCGTCGTTATAAACAAATATTCATCAACTGAAGAAGAACACTCGACTCCAGACGAAATTGCCATTATGTTTAATAACACAACATAACATCACGCTGTATTCCGCAAAGGGTAGGGCAGAGGTGTACCTATACCATAGTATATCCACATTTCACCATAATACATTTATTTTTGGTATACCTACTTACTTGGTACCGAAAAGTTCTGACGATTGGAGTGCTTCGACGTAAAGACTTAATTTTGGTTAATGACCGAGAAGAAACTTAAAAGCCAAACCGACTGGACATTATAGGCAATCTAACCTAGAGACCTCATAAATGTTAATCGCGAAGAAGTAATCAATTTATGTCGCCAAATAAAAATAAAAATCTGAAGAATTTTGTAAATGAAACGTAAAATAATTTTCTTCAGGTGTCCACAGAGATGCAAAACGTCTCTGCAAAACATCCATAGATAGGCGAGGAAAAAGGGCTCTTGATATTTTTACCTTTTCATTGGAAGTCTTAATTATAATGTAAGTTAATATTCAGTCACATTTGAAATTAATATTCTCATTAAGGAAAACCTAATGAGGATATTAATTTCGTTTGCTTACATAATCATAATTATAAGTACTTAGATAATTTAAATGTTGAATTTAATTTCAGGTCATTAGTACCCAGGTATAATATATATACTGTTCTCAAAGGCAGACTGCAAAGGTACCTAAATAAAATCATCGTAAAAAATAATTGTTATATGAAACTTTAAAGATAACATCAACATCATAGGTAGGTACTTAATTAAAGCTATGAAAGTTTACTAACGAACACATTGTGTGTTGGATCGTTAAGTTCCCTTCAAAATTGTTGAGCTAAACGGTGCTGATCCATGCGTCATGTTCGTGAACGGGCGCCGTCAGTAGGGACTGGTCATTTCATATCTGCCTCGGCTTATTTTAATTTATTTAAATTTTTGAATTGTTTCTATTTTTTTATTACGGACGCTTTTTACGTGCACATCTTTCTAAATTGTTCTCACATATATATTTCAACATGAATGATGTAACCAATATTTTATAACAATATTATGATTTAAAAGAGTGTCCGTGGAGTTTCTTGCCCGTTCTTCCCCATAGGAACCTACGCTTCGGAATGGGCAACTAGCTTCATATTTCTGACTGACCGACCCCTTGACAATTCAAAAGTGCCTGTAAATGGTTTAATTGAAATAAATGCTTTGAGTTTTGAGTTTGATTGGCAGTGCAATCTACACAACATCATCGTATAAGTAGTGATTTCTAAACACGAGAGTACCTGCCGAAGAGTATTGTTCACAGATCTTAGAATTGATCTTAGTTATCATGAAGCCAGCAATTTACCACTTCGTCGTCAACTTTTAATGATATGTCAGTCGACGTTTACTTTGGCCATATCATTAATGTAAGTTATCCATGGTTTAAGGTGTAGGTAGTAAAAATAGCGCTCGCCGGTAGCTGCCGCGGCACGGCTCGCTCTGCTCGCTCAGTTCGCAGCAGCAGCGGCCGGCGAGCGCTACTTCGAAGCTGGTCGCTTGCCATAATATCTTATTTGAAAATCCAATAAAAGTACATCGCCTTTTTTTGCGTGGTCACCCTACTTTGTTTGATTTGTTTTATGCCCCCGGGGGCCACACAACAAAAACAAAGCAACATCACCGCCTCTAACGGTGGATAATCTAAAAATTTCACGATATGGTTACTAATGTTTGGCCACATCAAGAAGTAGTCGTGCGTTTAACTGTTCATATCGTCAAACGTCGAGGATTCAATAATCTGGCCAAACCACATCATGATCATCACGAGGTGAGCAGCGGTCGATGTTCTACTTCATGAAATGGTCGAACACTTCATGAAATGATTATAATTCTAAGATCTGGCCGCAATAGGGACATACACATAACGTAACATAACATAACAACACGCCTGTAATCCCGAAGGGCTAGGCAAACGTGTAGTAGTACGTCACCCAAGTTTCGCCAGTTATTTTTAAGTCCAATGTAACAAGACGAGCCCATTGCCATCAACCGGGCACAAATCCAGACTCCTGATTGATACTGAGAAATTCCTAATGGAAAACCCCAATCACCCTTTGCCCGACCTGGGACTCGAACCCAGGAGCTCATGCTCAGCAGCAACGCTTGCGACCACTAACTAGACCAACGAATAAGGAAAGACTGTCATATTAGTTCCAAAAGACTTCTTTTCTTATCTGAGTACCTTCCAAAGTAAGTCAAATCAAATCAAATTATCTTGATTGTATTTCTTTATATGTTTGTTACAGGTCTTAATAAAAAAATATAAGTTCCAAAATAATGTCCTGCCTAATAAGCATACAATAATTATGTATTGGCATTAAATTTAAAATTATTTTACATGTCAAATTTAGTTAATATAAATGTCAAAATACAGTTAAATTAAATGTTTAAACAAATCAATCAATAATTCAAGAAATCTTGGATCTTAGAGAATGCTTTATAAATTAAAAAGTTTCGTAATTTATTTTTAAATACTGGAAGTTCCATAATGCTCAGAATGTCAATAGGTATTTTGTTGTAAGTACCTATATTTTTCATGCAATGCCAAAGAAGTTTTTGTTAATTGGAGCCGTTTTATGTGTTACATTAGATTTTTTTAACATAATATGTCTTTTCGATTTGAGTTTATCAAATAGATTTTCATTTGTTTTTATAAATACGGCTACTTCATAAATGTAAATTGCAGGAAAGGAAAATATTTTAAAATCTTTGAAGTATGGTTCACATGAATCAGGAACACGGATACCAGCAATCGCACGCACACATCTTTTTTGCGCTTTAATAAATCCCTATCAGTGGCATTGCCCCAATATGTGACTGTATATCTCAGTGTCGATGAAACATAAGCATGGTATGCGGTCAAAAGAACTGATTGATCAACAATCTTTGATAATTTATATAAAGCATATGAGTACTGATTAAGTTTATTGCATATTGTGTTAATGTGTGTTTGCCAAGTCAAATCGTTATCTAAAGAAAGCCCTAGAAATATAACACAACGAACTTGTTCAAAGTTCGTCTCATTATAATGAGCAGAACCATACTGGTTCACATGAATCAGGAACACGGATACCAGCAATCGCACGCACACATCTTTTTTGCGCTTTAATAAATCCCTATCAGTGGCATTGCCCCAATATGTGACTGTATATCTCAGTGTCGATGAAACATAAGCATGGTATGCGGTCAAAAGAACTGATTGATCAACAATCTTTGATAATTTATATAAAGCATATGAGTACTGATTAAGTTTATTGCATATTGTGTTAATGTGTGTTTGCCAAGTCAAATCGTTATCTAAAGAAAGCCCTAGAAATATAACACAACGAACTTGTTCAAAGTTCGTCTCATTATAATGAGCAGTGATGTTGTTATTATTGTTGTTACGCCCGAAATTGACTAATTTTGTTTTTTCTAAATTGATAATTAAGTTATTAGCCGTCAGCCAGTTTAATTATATTGCGAAGAGTGGAATTTATGTCATTTTCAAAAGTATCAGTTTATCTTAGATACTCATCACCATCAGACACGCTCCTGACTCGAATTCTCAAAATGTATGGATTGGCGAGCCCTATGTGGGTTTAGTTTATGTGAAATCAAATGAATACTTAAGATTTATGGAGCGTGGTGTTGTCGAATTAATGGGACTATATAAATCATCACGCACATTAATAGTTGGGCAGCCATAATCAAATAGTTTCCGCGTGAAACAAATCACCATGACGGTCTATCTGTTCGCTGACTACTTATCACCTCGTTTCAGTGATTCAAATTATAATTTAACTATTGATATTTAATTTAAATTACCTCTAAAGGATTTAAAAGTACAGTAAACTGGATTATGTTATTAGTACCTACACAAACATTGTCTAACTTGACCGATTACCACGCGAACAAAGCTATTAAAACAAAAACATAATTGTAAATAATGCCATGCATTGCCATGACACCCGAGCGTCCACAAACATCATCAATCAATTGCACTCATACGCAAGCGACACGCTGTCAACGTAATTACAAAAATAATACTTAATATTATGCAAACCGTAAACTGTTTACATCTCAAGCATTTGCGCAGCGGGCCCGGCGCAAATTTTCGTAACAAAACTTGTTAGTAAAACATTTTCACTTAAAATGTTAAGTAAACAGCCAGTCCGCGGCGGCAAAATGTAATGCTATACGCTCTTTCGGTTCCGTAGCAGAAAGTAATTTATGACGTATAAAAAAAAACTACTTACTAGATCTCGTTCAAACCAATTTTCGGTGGAAGTTTACATGGTAATGTACATCATATATTTTTTTTAGTTTTATCATTCTCTTATTTTAGAAGTTACAGGGGGGGGGGACACATTTTACCACTTTGGAAGTGTCTCTCGCGCAAACTATTCAGTTTAGAATTTTTTTTAATTAAAAACCTCAATATCATTTTTGAATCCATAGATACACAAACTTATGGATTTGATGTTTTTTTTTTTGTTTTTCATTTCTAAGTATGGGGAACCCCCAAAATTTATTGTTTTTTTTTCTATTTTTGTGTGAAAATCTTAATGCGGTTTACAGAATACATCGACTTACCAAGTTTCAACAGTATAGCTCTTATAGTTTCGGAAAAAAGTGGCTGTGACATAAGGACGGACATACAGACAGACAGACATGATGAATCCATAAGGGTTCCGTTTTTTGCCATTTGGCTACGGAACCCTAAAACTGAGTTCCGACGAGGAAGACGTGTATGCTGTTCTAGCAATAGTAGATTTAGTGCTATAAAGAAAAAATTGAGTCCGTGTCCGACCTACCTTTTTTTTTTTTTTTTTTCGGTGGGAAATCATCAAATGATGTCTCCCGCTCTGGGTGGAGCGGGAGGGCGTGTCAGACTCTTACTGACTAAAACCAACCCGTGTTCCTTCTGTTGCCTGTGCAATGCCAGGGGGCCACGGTATCCCTTTCGGACTTTCCCGCAACCCCGGCAGGCAATGGTCTCATCGGACCCCTTTGAGGCGCGCGTGGAACACAACGCGCCGTCGACCCGGGCTTGGTCCTTACCGGACGGCGAGTTACCCATTGCTCATCGTCCGCAAGCCCGCGCCTACGGTGGCCGGGAATCGGCAATAGATTCCCGACGCCCAGGGCGTCTCCTCCTGCGGCGGCTAGGGGCGTGAGGGCGCGAAATTTGCTCTCTCTCTCCCTCACGCGCTCCGCCTCCTCCTTTGCGAGCATTACTGCTTCGCATAAGGAGGTGACGGCCTCCCATGCCCTCTCGCTCCGTACCATGGCCTGGACCAGGGCCGGACGCGAGAGATCCCCGCCACCGATCGCCTCCACGAGGACACGGCGGTGCTCTGCCCAAGCCGGGCATACCTCCACCGTATGCTCCACCGTGGTCCGACCGTACCTGCGACCGCGTTTGTTCAATATTTATGAAGAACTGAAAATTGACAGCAGGAAATTGTATCAAAAACAAAGTATTTTATTGATTCCACTCCATCACTGCACAAATTAAAAAAATGTCACGAAAAGGTTTCGTCTGCGTCTGGAGAGCAGAGCAGAGCACCTAAACAGTTAAACACGAAATGAGTCACTTTACCCCTCATTTTAATTTTCATGTTTAACCACGCCCCCAAATCGGTTCGTGTTTGATGTTTATTAAACACGAAAACATGGCGCAGCGGCTTCATCTAACATTAACAGAATTTCATATTGTTAAAAAAAAAAAAAAGTTCTGATTTTGATTCTGAAAAAGTAAGTTCAAAAACTAATACCCGACTACTGAAAAATGACGCTCTAAAAAGTAAAAATATTTTAGACAGAATTTATGTCAAGACAGATACAAAAAAAGGGTCAATGTAAAGCCGTGGTCGCATGCCATTATAAATTTGTAGATGTACAGGCGCCCTAGAGGGTGCCATATTGAATGTGACTTCACATAGCTTATAACCAGCGGACGATCAAGACGCTTCCAATAAACCTCATTTGTCAAATTATGATCAGTAGTTTAGAAGTGATGAGGTAACAGATGAACATACATACATACCGGTCAAAATCATAACCCTTCTTTTACTTCGCCGTAGTCGGGTAAAAAGTGATATAAATATGCAAAAAACAACACTACAAAATATTAGTGAAAGCATCGGCATCGTATCCGGAGTTCGACTATCATTTTATTGTGCGAACACGTATTTTTATCACCATTATACCCAATTTCTATTCTCTCCTAAATGATCAAATACTCAAGAATTTCATCTTTGTTCTCCAACGACTCATTCACTATACAACCTCAGAAAATAGAATTTATGAATCAATTAATCAAATCAAAGGAGGAATGGAGCTTTGATGTTATTATTTAACCGGTTGAACCAAGAGATATTTGAATGATATTCAAACACAAAGATTCCTTGTTCTCGTTACATTAATTAATTTCATTCAATCTATGATCGTAACTAAGTTAATACTGGACTGAATCTATTCGAAAATAAACAAGACGACATTGTACTGTCTATCTTTAAAATGTAACGAGTTGAAAGTATTGTCCTTTCTCAATTAAGAGGGAACAGGGCCCGCGATTCTCCATACAAACGTATTCCCCGTTTTTTTAAATAAAATCAGGGTCTCTATAGGCATGTCCCTGTCATTTCCTTTTTTTCAGCAATTAATAAGTAAGGAAACTATGACCCTCCAAAAATTACAAAAATGCCCCATTTTTACCGCCGTGATGAGAGGACTACCAGACTAATTCGGAAAAGTTTTTAGTGTAAAAGAAAATAATAGGAACCTAGACATACTCTTTCTTAAAATTTTAATGTAAAAATTATTAAATCGGCTTAGTTTTCGAGGAGAAAAAAGGAGAATGCCAAACGTCGTTTTCGTCAAAAATGTTGTTATATAATCGGTCTGAGTTGCAGTTGTCCCTATCGCACTTTACGGGGTTTAATTCGGTTTTTCGGGCGCAGCGCGACGGCAATAGTTTCTTCAAATACCTATTTTTCAAATTCCTCGCAGGCCCTGTTCCCTCTTAATGGCCAGTTAAATAAGTGTCAGTCGTTATCAAATTATCAAATAATGGTGTGGACAGCGGCAGTGAGGCGCCACTGATTAGGACCCAGTCTGCGCCCGCGCACTCGCCCCTCATACATGGTTGCTAAAGGCTCAAAGCTTCAAGTAAGATACTGGTTACTGAAACCACTGTACTGACAAGTCAAACCACTACTTATGGCAGGTGACAGCGAGGCATTTGTATGGTCTACACATAATGTTCGGCGGACGTAGACTATTTCATAAGATTGCTGTCAAAAATATTGGGATGTTCCTTAACAACACGTTGCATTGTATTCATAGCTATAACTGGTTATGCATATTCTACTTCGTATGCGCAGCACCAGCAACCGGGTTTGCGTATAATTGCATCTGCTTGTTTTTAGGGTTCCACAAGGATCCCTTATGGTTTCGCCATGTCCGTCTGTCTGTCTGTCTGTCCGCTGTTTAGCTCAAAAACTATTGGTACTAGAAAATTGTAATTTGGCATGAGTATACACGTTAATGACGCCGAAAAAGTGGTAAAATTAAATTTTGAAAAAAACATTTAGTTAGGTTAGGTAGGCTACATGTAAAGTGGGGATGATATTTTTTTTTCGTCCTTCCCATTGTGTGCGATATTGTTGGGTAGGTCTTTCAAAAATATTAGGGGTTTGGCAAGACCGTTTTTTGATTAAGTAAACCGTTCATGACTTATCAAGCTTTAAAGTACCAATTGCAGACAGAGTCGTGCGTAGGTACTGTTTGGCGATGATATTTCCATAATAACTTCTTGTAATGATTCTCAACATCTACATGAGAATCTAAATAACATAATTTTTAACATACAAAATTGGATGAATCACCACAATTTAGAAATCAACTTATCGAAAACAAAAATTATGCAATTCAGGCCTTACCAAAAAATCCCTTGTCTATAAATTACGTTTGACGGTATTAAAGTGGAATGTGTAAATACTTTTACTCTGTTGGGTCTAGACTTAGATATCCATATGACCTGGAAAGCGCACATACAAAAACTGAAATCAAAACTATCTAGTTTTATATATGAATAGCGCGAGCTCAAAAAAACTACAGATTTAAAAACTGCCCTATCCACTTACTATGCTTATGCATACGCATGGCTTAAGTATGGTATAATTCTTTGGGGAAATAGTGTAGATAGCAATGACTTGTTTATCCTACAGAAAACATGTATTAGGATAATGGTCTACATTGACAATGACGTAAGTTGTAGACCGCATTTTAAGAAACTAGACATTCTAACTTTGACATCCATTTATATTCTAGAAATCTGTAAATTCGTTAGACAATATCCACACTTCTACCTTAAAGTTACAGACCAACCTCGCCGATATGCACTTCGTTCACGGTTTGATAATGCCCTCGTAATACCACAATCTAAGCTAAAATTACACAGCACAAGCCCTCACGTCACATCAATTAAAATATACAATAAAATACCAAACGACATAAAAATGGAACAAAATGAAAATATATTTATTAAACGGCTCAGAAAATTACTAGTGGATAAATGCTAACATAACATAACATCACGCCTTATTTCCCCGAAGGGTTAGGCAGAGGTGTACTTATAGTACACCCACATTTCGCCAGTTATGTTTAAGTCCCATGTAATAAGGGGCGAGCTTTGCCACCATCGGGCATAAATTCCAGACTCCGGGCTGCTACTGAGAAATTCTAATTGAAAAAAACACCCAATAAAACTTTGTGTAACCTGGGAATCAAACCCAGGGCCTCCTGTTTAGCAGTAGTGGTTGCGACCACTAGACCAACGAGGCAGTCATTTATTTTTACGTCAAAATGGGTCGACTTCCAACATTTACCCAGTTTTAGACATTGATTTTTATTATACTTTATTTGACTTATATTTGAACGTATGATACTATTAATCTGACATTATTAATTTTAAATTAATTGACTTTTTATTACAATTTTATTTGACTTTCTGACATTATTCGAATCTATTGTAAGCCAGTTGAATTTTTTAATATTTTATTTGACTTTTTATATTAATTTCATCTGTGACATTAATAATTTCAAATGAATTGAACATTGAATATTTCCTAATTATTTTACTTATTTTTATAAATTATATTTGTGATATGGATTGTTACATTCCATTTGTGTGTGATCTTATTTACTTGAAATTAATATTGATTCTTCTTAATGATTGCTAGAGGTAAAATTTGCTAAGACGTATATCACAAAATAAGTGATATTATTTATAATATAATTTAGATTTTTTTAACGATAATATTTTAAATTTCTATTTACTGCATTTATTATCATGCTACTACTCATATTTTATGTTATTGTTGCATGTGAACTATTTTATTATTATTAAGACATTGTATACACTATACACATGTGATATGCAATAAAGATTTGAATTTGAATTTTCGTTAGAGTCAAGTGTCCCCCCGCTCTACCACCTAAACGGTTGTAGTTAGAAATTCAAATGTCACGGCAGTAGTACTTATATTTAACGAAATTTAAAGCAAAACTATCACAGCTAAGTAGGCTAGGAGTAATAATCGACCAACTTAAATTTGCAGTTTGAAAAACATGTTCTCCCATACATGAACATGTTTTTCAACTACAATATTAAGTTTGTTCTTGGGATAAATTCATCCAAACTACGGAACCCTTCATTGTGCGTGGTCTGACACGAACTTGGCCGGTTTTTACTTCATAATGCAGAATAAATTTCCTGCAGGACTTGCTTACGCCCGCGCGCGCGCAGCGCTGGCTGTTCCGGCAATTATCGCAATTAACTGAATACCGCGACGATGTAACGATTACAATAATGGCGTCCTTTTGCGCCTGCGAGATAAATATCACACACCTTATACGAAAATAATGTAGGTACTTAGCCTGTTGTACTTCTTGCCATTTTTCTCAAATATTTTTAAAAGAAGTCTGACAAAAATCATGTTTTTAATTTCTTTGTGTGGTCTGGGATGTTACTGCTTGATAATGAACCAAATTATTACTTATAACCATTTCTGTTGCCGTTATCTAGGGAATCCTCTCGTATATGATAATCTTGTTGTGTAGCCTGTGTTGTGTACCTACACACCTGTGATTAAGTATGTTATTTTGAATTTTAGTTTAACATTTTCATTTAGGCTCTGCCCAACCCTTCTGGGACTGGGACTACAGGTGAGATGTTATTTAGGCTTGATTCAAAAGATTACTATAATTAAAACTTTTTTTACAGATGTATCGGGCTATCCTTACTCCCTATACATAGGTACAAATAGGTATAATAAAGAGGCATTAAATATTTATTTATACTTCAAGCACAAAAATGTACAGAGGCGGACTTAATGCCACAGGCATTTTCTACCAGTCAACCTTAAAAAATAAATAAATTAACCTCTTTATTTTCCTACTGCTACACTATTATCTTTTTGGAGTCATGACTGTTAGACAATTATTTATAATAAGTATCACCCCCACACACCCTCTCTCAATTCACACAATCACACAATCACACACCCACACTTAATTCTACACAATGAGGTACACATTCATAATCTTCTTAATATAATAGAATATAATAATATGTGTAAAATAACACTACTGTTAGTTATCTTGTAAAAATTCATGTTAATGGGGGGGAGGGGATTGGCGCTGATAGCCGAAATACTGGTTTCGCCATCTTCGGCTAAATATGCTTAACTCATTTGTACTCAAATCTAGCCTAGGTGTTATTTGTAAAACAATCTAGAATTAAAAATAAATTATTTAATAAATAAATGAATATGGTTATATCATTTCCCTAAATTTATAGATATATGTTTATTCCCGATGAGGAAATATCAGAAATGTAGCACGTTCCATGGTTACATAATGAATTTAAATATTTTAAATGTTTTGCTAGTGTTTTGCCTTAGTAATGATTGAGGCAAGTAGAGAAATATCTACTGGCAGGCCTTTCAATGAACGATCGTAAGTACAATATCCAATCCAACATTTGGCGGACTGATTGCTAATTGCAGTAGGATTTGGTTAAGCATACTATAAGGACAATTTTCCTTTTGAAGTATCTACCTAATCTCATAGTCAGTTGCTTATAACTATACCCACTGCTGAGGCTCCTCAAGGGTACTGCTGAGCTACCACGGTTACGTACAACGTGGCAAACCTCTCCTAGCAGGTCCCAGGCAGTCCAGCACTGGACAGTCGACTTTAATAGGGTTTCACTTACAGGGCTATCTTTGGTCACTATTTGCTACATATATTGTCATTAGAAGTCATTATAGTGATGACTTATTTACATGCTAACTCTTGCTCGAGATATCGACCAGTAATTATAACTTTGTTGATATTCGTTGTCAGGGTTGTCAGTTTACCAAAATATTTATCTACCTGCACGTTGTTTATTTCGAAGGAAATAATAAAAGCAGGTAAATAATAATGTGTAAAATTTATGTATATACCTAGCTATCTATATTACATAATACATAGATTAAATTATAAAAGTTTACAAAGTAAGAATTAAATGAATTTACATAAAAGATAAATTTAATTTTATTAAGTTTTCGAATTGTTTAAAAAAATATTGATTATTGCTAAATCTTCCAACGATTATGAAAAGATCAAATGAAAACCAGTACATGTAAAATGAAATCCGTGAACAAACCACACCAATCCAATTTCGAAGCGTTTGCAACCCCGATCTTGCATCATAAAAGTTAATATAAGTATGATGCCTGAAATAGTGAAACGAGACTGAAAGAGTGAGAGAGATGCCTGAAAGAGTGAAGCATCATAACGGGTATGAGCGGTATGAGGCCCACTGGGCACTGAGATAAATAAATCACTTACTAACCAGTTAAGAAGCTTGCTATTATTATAGCAACAGGCAGATTTATCTTTTAGTCTGAATGGCGAGTTTTCGGGTTTAATTTTGAATATGGGGGTGGGTGACTTTTGGGAGGCAAACAAGGAAAATAAAAGTTTTGCGGTCTATACCGTGTAACATTTCAAATGAAAGGGCTTACTGTGAGGGTATTAAGTATATTTTTATTTATTTTGAATAGAATACAGAAAATAGTTCTATACTTATAGATTTCAGGAAAACCTATAAGAAGTCTATGGTCTTAAAATAACTTGGTAAACCTCCCAATATTGTGCGTAGAAACTTACATTTGCAGTTGGTATGTATGGGAGAACATGATTTTCAACTACGATGTTAAGTTTGTTCTTGGGATAAATAAAATTAATCTCTTCGCCCTTCAGTGTGCGTGGTCCGACACGCACTCGGCTGGTGTTTTTCTTTTGTCGTGTTTACACAAAATAAAACCTGATTGCCCCAGAAGGAGGGTAATGTTTTTCGATAGTATTTATGTCTATTTGTTTGGCAGGCTCTGTAGCCTAAACGGCTTGATGATTTTAACATATGAGGTGTCGTTAGATTCGTCTTAATTGTGGGAGTGACAGTTATATAATATTTATATAATGCATCTGCAAATACACAAAAGGAGGGGAAGGTTTTTTTTAATAATTACAACAATATTGGTATCAAATACGTTTTCAATTGTTTGTTTCTCTATTCTACATATTTTGGATAATGATAAGTGGAAGAGCGGAATCTTCTAACAGAATCATTTCCTTGCTTAAAAGGAGTCTCCAAATCATATAATGTAAACGTAAAGTACCTACTTACGTTAATTGAAATAAACATTTTTATTTATTTTATTATAAAAAAAGCTAGTTATGGGTGAATACCAATAATATATAATAAAAAACCGGCCAAGTGCGAGTCGGACTTGCCCATGAAGGGTTCCGTAGCAGCAAGTAACATAATATAAAAGTTCATGTAGTTCGTTGTAACTTTGATCGATGTTTTAATAATAGTTTACGATTTATGACGTATAAAAAAAAACTACTCACTAGATCTCGTTCAAATCAATTTTCGGTGGAAGTTTACATGGTAATGTACATCATATATTTTTTTTAGTTTTATCATTCTCTTATTTTAGAAGTTACAGGGGGAGGACACACTTTTTACCACTTTGGAAGTGTCTCTCGCGCAACTATTCAGTTTAGAAAAAAAATATATTAGAAACCTCAATATCATTTTTAAAGACCTATCCATAGATACCCCACACGTATAGGTTTGATGAAAAAAAAAATGAGTTTCAGTTCTAAATAGGGAACCCCCAAAATGTATTGTTTTTTTTTCTATTTTTGTGTGAAAATCTTAATGCGGTACACAGAATACGTCTACTTACCAAGTATCAACAGTATAGTTCTTATAGTTTCGGAAAAAAACTGGCTGTGACATACGGACGGACAGACAGACAGACAGACATGACAAATCCATAAGGGTTCCGTTTTTTGCCATTTGGCTACGGAACCCTAAAAACAATACATTATATTATATATAATAATGAATTTTGCTATTGTAGGCACATTTTGGTTTTACAAACATTTAACTTGAAACATGGTGTAACTTTTGTTTGTCCGTGCCTGCGATACCAAAATTCTATAGATGATGTTTTGTTTTTCTCTCTTCTGTTGTATTTTTGCAGTCGGGTTTTTTTTGTTTTGTTATGTAAACTGATATTTCAACTATGTTATTGGCGGTTGATGACCCCAGTAAAAACTCGTCAAATGAATTTATTTTTTTGTTGTATCATGTTTAGATACCGACCCCGTCACGTCTGCGGAGTCTCGCAAGCTAATTTAACTTAACCCTGTGTGAGTAGAGCCGATTACTGTGTCGAACCACGCACAATGAAGTGTTCCGTACTTGGAATGAATTTATCCCAAGGAAAAACTTAACATTGTAGTTGAAAAATATATTCTCTGATAGATACATTTCAACTGTAAGTTTGTATGCACAATATTGAATGATTTACCATGTTATTTTAAGACCATAGACTTCTTATAGGTTTTCCTGTAATCTATAAGTATAGAACATTCTGTTTTTTTTTTAATCTCAGTATTTTCGGAAATGAGAAATGTTTAATATTCATAAATTTAAAGAAAAAGTATTTAATGCAAATTTATTAAAAATAAGTTTTTTTTTTCGTTACGTTCCGGAAAACTGACCTCCATATTCAATTATTTTCGTTACACATCCGCGTTTGGTTCACAGAAATTGATTTGTGTACCAAATTTCAACTAAATCGGTCCATTAGATTTGGAGCAAATTGGCTGTGACAGACGGATAAACAGACACACGAGTGACCACACGGGGTACCATTTTATTGTTTTTTGAGGTACGGAACCCTAATAAGGAATTTACCCTTTTCAATAATATGGTTAGGTACTAAACAATATCTGTACTTCTGGTGAAAATGTTAAACAGAGTAGTTAGGGGATTCTATCTTAAAACTTACTTTATGCTGGCCCTTATTACTTAGGACTGAATATATGTATGTACACACGGAAAATGCATAGGTACCTACAGTAGGTAATTCTCTGAATCAAAAATGTTTTTCTTTCTTGCTGTCATCAAGAGGGTACTTACTACCTCTCTCCTAGGGCAGGCGTACAGACCTGCTAATTGAACAAGATTATTTCAACTAAAACAAACGTCTTGTTCACAGAGAGGACGTGGACGCGACAGTGCGATGTATCTTGAACCACTCACGAGCATACGGACTTCTTACTACGAAGCCTTCCCGACGACCGAAACGATACAGAACAATATAATAATATTCTAATCGTGTGTAAACATAAGAGAGAAATGGCAGGATCTTCGGAGTTTTATAATATTTTCAATATGACGGCCAACGCTTCAGATATGTTCACCACGACGGCCGATATGGTGGACATGTTCAACGAGAGCATTGCGAGCAACATGAGCGGTATGAGCAACAGCACGGCTCCTGAGTTGCCAGCTCGGCCGATGGGCAAGATGTTTGTGCTACTGGTCAAGGTAGTGTACACCATCGGCATCGTCGGCAACGCGTGCGCCATCATCGCTTTGCGGAGGGGGGAGCGAAGGGTGCGAAACAGGAAGCATCTTCTGCTGCTGACGTCACTGGCAGCTAACGATCTTGTGGCATTGGTGAGTGATTATCACTTACTTTTTTATTAATTTGTGCCCGTTGTTGACCTCGATGTCACCTAGTGGAGAGCGATGTATGACATTTACGATGCCATTGGAACCAGCATCCCCAGAAGATGCCTGTATAGTCTTGCTTTTTTATGATAAGAACTGATTCTCCACCTGTGATAAACAATAAATTAATTTGAAGGTTGTGACGGGTAGTCTGAGAACACAGACGCTGCCAAGTTGTTCCAGACTTTAACTATGTAAATAGAACGCATAATATGTTTGTACTGTACAGGACCAAGGCGCGTAAATACAAGGGTGGGTGCAACACAGACACCCATAGTCTGTGCGGCATTATCTCGCGAATGGCCTATAGCAGTAATAGTCCGTCAGACAGAACCCAGCTGCAACACGGCGGTTTGCAGTGCAGCCGCATTTGTTTGAATAAGGCAATACAAAGGCGGATGCAACAGAATATGATTTATATTTTAATAATATATTCGTTTTGAATTACGTGCATATTCCCTATTGTTAGTATCTCCCGCGACTAGTCTGTAAAGCCGCTGTATTCGTGTGACGTTGCCATTCCAAACGCGATCTGCAGTGTAGACAGAGCAAGTAGCTACCTACTTATAAGCTGCATTGCAGTCGTTTTTGTTAAAACAATGTCTTTCGGAACTGATCACATTGCAGACAGTTTTCAAATGTCTGTGATGTAATAGTGTTTGTAATACTTTATTTATACGGACGCGGCTGCGTAGAACAGCTACCGTCGGTGTTGCATCCGCCTTTGTATTTAAGCTACTGGGGCATATACATATACATATATAAGACAAATCCAGCTATAGAAAGAGACCGAGAAGTCTTCGTCAATGACAGAGAAGAACTTTGCTTTACCGATGTGTTGAAACTGTAAACTCGGCAGTTTTTCTGGGCATAACAGTAGATGCTAAACTTCAGTGGGGCCAACATATATCGAGCCTAGCGGGAAGGCTCAGTTCGGCCGCCTACGCCGTCAGAAAAGTAAGACAATACACTGACGTTGATACAGCTCGGTTAGTCTATTTTAGTTATTTTCATAGCGTTATGTCCTACGGTATTCTGCTGTGGGGCAAAGCTGTAGATATTCAAAATATATTTGTCCTCCAAAAACGAGCTATTCGAGCAATTTACCAGCTAGGTGCCAGAGTTTCTCTGAGAGATTTTTTCAAAGATATCGGTATCCTCACAGTGGCATCACAATACATCTTCGCCAACATCTTATATATAAAAAAGTTTATAATTTTACTTTATATGTAAATTTATTTTATTTTTATTTATTTTTGACATAATCTACTCATTACAATGTTTTTTTTAATGAGTTGTATTACAATATGTGGTTAGCTAGCGACCTCGACAATTATTTAATTTACCTCGATGGTCCTAGTTTATCAATTATAACTTCTAGCTACAGCTCTATGTAAGCGGGCACGCCCTTTATGCCTGGAGGCTATAATTTCTTTTTTTAGATATTGTTTACGTTTAGTTATTTTTATTTCTGCTTGAGTATAGTTCTCGATGTTTTTGCCATATGGCTATTAATTTATAATTTAAATTGTGTTTTGCATAATGTAAATTATTGTATAGTTTTTTTTTTTTCCTAACTGAACAGACAGCTGTGCTGCTGGGGAGTTTGTTGCGCCACTTCTTCCCAGCAAAAGCACTAGGAAGTGGTGAAGGGTGGGCGTTTTGGGGGACTGTCTTATGTAAATTTGACGTTCGAAAAGTGCTGATTCTCAGCCTAGTTTGAATAAATGACTTTTGAACTTTGAATTTTTTTGAATGATGTGCCATATAGGTAATTCAAGTACATAGGCACACACAGGTAGCACCTGTGAAGTAGTGACTTTCACACTACATTTTCAATACTCTACAGTAATAATGTAATTTCTGCATGCTCAAAATGATCATGTTCATTAAAAATCTTAATTGGTATAAAAAAATATAATGTAATGAATTGGGAGAAGTTTTTTACCTAGTTTGGGTTTCAGAGGCTTCATAGGTTTTGTTACTCTTAAATTATTACAATAAAGATTTTTTTATTTTTATTTAAGGACCTTTATAAATATGCCATGTAACAAAAAAAAAATGTTTTGTCTTGGATAAATTGCCCTATTTCTCTCTATCAAAGTATTTGGTACTATTGGCCCCTGGCGAAATTTTGAAGCCAAAATCTTAGAGATAGTCCCAGCGAGACAATTATTTGTAATCGATAAACCAATAAACCACAAACATCGAGATTACATTGTGATAATGTGTTATAAACAACCGCGAGCTCTCGAGCTCTTCGCGCCTCCTGATGGAATACAAAACAAAATCGTTAAAGAGATTCTGACGTTGACGTGCGTTATTTTATTTACTACGAAATGTTTCTTCACTGATGCTGGTAGATAAACATAAATCAACCGTCAGTTCTAATATTAAATCATTTTGCTAATTCAACAAGTTCCATATGGAAGCTGTTGAATTAGCAAAATTACATAATAGGTAATGGTGTTATTTTCTACCATTTATAATAAATAGACGCTGAAGTTGAGGACGCCGTGGCGCCTCTCCAGCCACTCCTCAAAGAGGGGACTTATCGCCGCAATAGTGGCGTGCCCAATTCTGAACGCCCTGCGTTGCAATTATTGGACCTAGGGACTAGAAACCCGAGAAATGTAAAAAAAAAAAAAATATTTTACACTAAAAATATTATTTGATGGAATAAAAACATCTGTCACACAACCAGTTATATAGCTTTCTATTAAATTCTAAATCTGTAGCACTTCTGAATTCTTTGGCTAAGTGGTTATATATTTTCACCGCCATGCTATAACAATTTTTGCTGCAAACTTTGAGTCTATTACTCGTACGCCTCTCGTTTCCTCTTTGACATAGCCTTTTCATCTTTTTCAAATACATATACCTATAGACGGAAGGGTAAGTAGCTTTTGCTTAATAAATATAGGTTTAGAAGTCTGTCCACTTAAGATTGAAAATTGACCTTACACACTTTTATTGGGCTATGAATCCCTCTGGACATCTGTTGAATTTCCCCATACAGTTATTCCATACCTTAAAACAGAACAAACATGGCTGTGGTACCAGTAAGGCTGTTTGAATGTCTGTAAAATTTTTGATCCTCCTAAGTGCAAATACGAATTTATTTATTCTCTTAGGTACATACATTATCTACTTGAGCTTTCCAATTGCAATATCTGGCCATAACTACTCCTAAAAATGTAATATTATTAACTTCTTCTGTCATTATTATTGTCTTTTAAACTTAATTTCATTTCATTTCCTAATTTTTTGTGGTTAAATAGCAAAAATGTTATAAATTTAGTTTTATTTGATAAGGAAAACATAAACGCGGGCTAGCTCCATCAGTATCTCGAACATCCTCGCCAAAAAACACGATTTGGTTAGTATAATAATTATAAATACATTAAATTGATTTCTTTTTCAATAAAGGAGTATCAAATACTCCTTAATAAAATGGCCGATATTTAATATGTCAATCACTGGCATTTCAATGACAAGAGAAATTAAGACGAGATAAAAAAAACCGGCCAAGTGCGTGTCGGACCACGCATAATGAAGGGTTTCGTAGTTGGAATGAATTTATCGTAAGAACAAACTGTGTTTTGTAATTGAAAAACATGTTCTCCCATACGGAATATACGGGAGAACATGTTTTTGCAACCGCAAATTTAAGTTAGTCGATTATTACTCGTAAACTTTAAAGCCCACTTAAGTGTGATAGTTTTCCTTTAAACTTCGTTATATATAAATACCATACTAATGCCGTGACATTTAAATTTCTAACTACAACCGTTTAGTTGGTAGAGGGGGGGGGCACTTGACTCTAACGAAAATTGGTACTTAATAAGTCACGAACGGTTTACTTAATCAAAAAACGGTCTTCGCAAACCCCATTAATATTTTTGAAAGACCTATCCAACGATATCCCACACTATGGGAAGGACGAAAAAAAAATTATCATCCCCACTTTACATGTAGGAGAGGTACCCTAAATAATAGTTTTTTTTTCAAAATTTTATTTTACCACTTTTTCGGCGTCATTAACTTGTATACTCATGCCAAATTACAACTTTCTAGTACCAATAGTTATTGAGCTAAACTGCGGACAGACAGACAGACAGACGGACATGGCGAAACTATTATTCTTACATTATTATTATACACGGGCTAACATTATTTTCTAGATTAAGTATCTCTGTTTATGGAACATACATACATAATGTAAGTACCTAAATTTATATACGTAGGAGTGGAGTAGGAGTAACGTCCATATATAAATGTACCTACATTTATATAATTATGTACGTTCCATAAATGTGTTCTGTTCTGTTACTTGCTGCACTGCTTGGCGTCCGAAATTGGTGATGCTAGATTGTAGTAGATACTTCTCCGTCCGGTCTATTCCATGGTGAGGTCCACAGCTACTGGTAGTGATAGATTGTAGCTGATAACTTACGCAGCTGTTATCTATAATAGATAATAGATAGAATAAAGCCAGGAATTATAAGCACGACGTACTGAACGATTCGGGGATTTTAAGCATGAAAAGCATAATACGAGTAGGTCGTATTATGCCCACTGGTATCGAGAACAGGGTCCAAGCTACCGGCGGTCAGGGCTCCCGAGACAGGAACCTCCTAACAATACGAGCCGTATCCAGGAGTACCGCTTTCTGAATCAAGCCCTTGATCCAGCTACCCAACGAGAGCCTCCTTAGGTGTTGGTCGAGGCTCTTGGCTGTTAATCCATTGGCTGTCACGACTATCGGCACAGTGATCGCTGAGTCCACAACACATGATGATTTTTATTTTTATTTAACCTAACTATACAAACACAGCGGCGGGTGGCTTGAACAGAAACCTATTTTTTCTTTGGGCTTTTCTAATTCGTTGAATAAAGATCAACTTTCAAACTAAAATGGATGTAATTGTACAGCAAGATCGTGGTGACCCAGCAAGATCGCGTTTCTGCTGTATTTAAGCTAGAGTCAAGGACACACTTACGTATTTACAATATTGAGGAGGATTTCACTCTTATTATTATAGGAGCATGGCAAAAGGGAGGAGGCCTATTCTCAGCAGTGGTTGGAACAAGGCTACTAATGATGATGATGATGATTGAAGGATTAGACTGACAGTTCTCTGTGTGGCAGGTGGGCATGATGTGCGCGATGCTGGTCGGTGAGCACGTGGCGGGCGTGGGCACGACGCGTGCGTACTGCGCCACGCGCGTCGTGCTGCGTGTGTTCGGCATCGGCTCGGTGTGCATCGCCGTCACCATGGCGCTGGAGCGGTACCTCGCGCTCACGCGGCCCTTCCTCTACCAAAAGGTAACATTCAACTCTCTTAGTTTCGTTCTCCCTGACAGCACACGGCGCATCTCTTCACAGCACGCGGCGCAACTAGTTTTATAAAGAGACTGTCACACAGGGAAGAGTGACAGAGACGACGCTCTGCAAGCCTATTCTGTTATAAAAAATACCGCATTTTTGTTTTAAGTAAGTAAGTAAGTCTTTATTTGCCTTAAACATGGTATAAAAGGTGTTACAGTTTGGTAATATAATATAGTCCACATGTTTAGCTATACAACATCGTGTATCAATTGCATGCAAAATACTTAGAATTAATTAGTAAGTAGAAATAAAATGTCAAAGCTATAAAACATTCTCCACAATACAATCATCATAACATAATATTATTTAATGTCATAAATTAATCTCGACGAACAAAATCAAAAAGTCACAATAAAAGAAAACATTATAAAAGTAAACATTATTCGCAACAGTTCCATAACATTACATAACATAACTTAAAGTAAAAAAAGGAAATCAATAAAATCAATAAATATAAAATTAAAAATGTCAAAATTATAAACATTATCGACGATCCAGTATGTCATTATTTGTGAATTATAATTTAATGTCAAAAAAATCCTTAATGTCATAAAAATTATGTTCATTCAGCCATTTAAAGAGTCTGTTTTTAAAATAATTAATATTAAGTAACAATTTCATTTCTTTTGGAATTTTATTATAAATGCGTACACACATAACCAGAAAACTTTTAGAGTACTTGGCTGATTTAGGAGTATCCTGCCATACAAGTCTACATGGATCCCTATTACGAGAGTATATTTGATCGACTTTCTTGAATAATTCCTTATTATTATATGTATACAAAATTACATATCTCGTAGATGTACAGTGAAGGAAGTGGTAATAAACCAAGCCTTTTAAAATGCGGTTTACAGGACTCGTCAGTACGGATCCCACAAATGGCTCTGATGCATTTCTTTTGCGCGATAAACACTCTGTTTTTATCTGTACTGTTACCCCAAAAAATAAGTCCATATCGCAAAATCGATTCTATGTAAGCATGGTAGGTTATAATGGCGGTTTTTTTATTCGTCACATTCTTGACTTGCCTGAGAGCATAAACGAACTTATTAGACTTGTTGCACAAATTATCTACATGTATTTTCCAATTTAAATCTTGGTCTATGAGTATACCCAGAAATTTTGTATGTGAAACTTCTTTTAATCGATCAATATTAAGTTTGAAATTGTATTTGGCATGTTTAGACACGTTTACACGAGTCACACGGGAACGCACGGCTTTTTGGTAGAAAAATATAATGTAAGTACCTAAAACTTGTGAAGGTTGCTGATTTGCCCTTATGTGAATTTGCCATTATAAGAATTTGCCGATAAGAGAATTTGCCCTTTAGCGAACAAAGGAAGCTTCCAATGTGTACTTATAACTTTTATTAACTCCACATTTCATCGAAACAAAATATAGATATCTGGTGAATACCTACTATAAAACTAGTGCTACACATCACTGACAGGAATACCTAATTATCACGAATTCACGATACACTATTGAGCGCGGGTGTACCTCCAATATAAAAATTAAATAGATTTTTTCCTATTACCGATCAATTTTGGACGATAGATGAAAATGCGGTATATTGCCATTACGAGTAAGTACCTACTCGAAGATGACCGAACGCGTACTTGAAAGACTGTTGCACAATTCATAATGCGAAGCATTAGAGAGTGCTTTGCGATCGAAAATTGTTTTGCCTCCTTTCTGAAACTTATTTTTTATTGTTACTCCTGCTACACAGAATCTACTTCACTACTTAATTTAAATACCATTGTATAGAACTATAGATCATTTAATGGAGATTAATTATGTACTTTTCAAAATTTGATTTAATGCAGCAGAAAGGAAAAAAACCCCAAAAAAGTTTACAAAAAAATCCCGACAGTCAAGTGTAAAACCTAAAAACATTGTAGCTTGCGAAAAAAGCAATTAATTGAGTAATTTTTTTTTCACGCCTAAGAAGAACTAAGTACTCATATTATTATAACCAGTAGGTAAATAATAACACTACGGTTCAACGGCTATTTGTAATGGTTGCAAGCTCACATTAGACGTCAATGGGGATTTGTGGAAGTAAAGTTCACAAATCCCCATTCAAAATTCAAAATTCAAAAGTCATTTATTCAAAATAGACTGAGAATCAGCACTTTTCGAACGTCAAAATTACATAAGACAGTCCCCCAAAACGCCCACCCTTCACCACTTCCTAGTGCTTTTGCTGGGAAGAAGAAGTGGCGCAACAAACTCCCCAGCAGCACAGCTGTCTGTTCAGTTAGAAAAAAATAAAAAATGATTCTATACAACAGTATGCAAGACAATTTACAATATGCAAAAAGTAATTTAAATTAAATAGTTATAATTAATAGCCATATGACAGCTAGCACACGCCAATATACCAACCAAAAGCATCGAGAACTATACTCAAGCAGAAATAAAAATAACTAAAAGTAAACAATATCTAAAAAAAAAAAGAAAAAGCCTCCAGGCATAAAGGGCGTGCCCGCTTACATATAGCTGTAACTAGAAGTTACAATTGATAAACTAGGACCATCGAGGTAAAATAAATAATTGTCGAGGTCGCTAGCTAACCACATATTGCAATACAACTCATAAAAAAAACATTGTAATGAGTAGATTATGTCAGCACTAAATTAAAATAAAATTAAAATAAATTGACTTATAAAGTAAAATTATAAACAATTATATAAACTCATATAACCTGTCAGTAGGTAAACTAATTCTGGAGAAAGAACATTTAAACATTGTCTTGAGTTAATCACAGCGACCATCTATTCTTATCATTTAAGTAGTCGTTGATAGAATAGTATGCCTTTGAACAAAGGTTGGACTTTAATTTAGTTTTAAACGCATTAAAAGGCAAATCTAGCAAAGAAGAGGGTAGCTTGTTATAAAAGGTTATACCAAGCCCAACAAATGAGTTATGAACCTTATGAAGCCGGTGAAAGGGAGCACGTAGTTTATCCTTACTTCTTGTATTAACATTGTGAATATCACTGTTTTTAGTGTATAAGTGTATATTTTGCCTAATATATAAGATGTTGGCGAAGATGAATTGTGATGCCACTGTGAGAATACCGATATCTTTGAAAAAATCTCTTAGAGAAACTCTGGCACCTAGCTGGTAAATTGCTCGAATAGCTCGTTTTTGGAGGACAAATATATTTTGAATATCTGCAGCTTTGCCCCACAGCAGAATACCATAGGACATAACGCTATGAAAATAACTAAAATAGACTAACCGAGCTGTATCAACGTCAGTGTATTGTCTTACTTTTCTGACGGCGTAGGCGGCCGAACTGAGCCTTCCCGCTAGGCTCGATATATGTTGGCCCCACTGAAGTTTGGCATCTACTGTTATGCCCAGAAAAACTGCCGAGTTTACAGTTTCAAGCACCTCTTTATCTAAGACGATGTTGGGTCCTAGATTTCTAACATTTGGAAGGGCAAACTTTACACATTTCGTTTTTTTGGCATTGAGAACTAGGTTATTTGTCGTAAACCAATCTGTAACCATTGATAGTGCACTGTTTACATCGTCAAAATCTTGTCTATTCCTGTCTACTTTAAAAATAAGAGAGGTATCATCTGCAAACAGTACAACTTCACAGATACCCTTTAAATAGAATGGTAAGTCATTGATATATACTAAGAACAAGAATGGACCCAGTATTGAGCCTTGAGGTACACCTAACTGAACTGGTAGCCCGGAAGATTTTACACCATCAACATCTACACATTGCGACCTATTATTTAAATATGAATTTAAAACGTTGAGAGCTTCGTTTAGCACACCATAATGACGCAGTTTACGCAAAAGCGTGTCATGGTGAACGCAATCAAAGGCTTTGGAGAGATCACAGAAAACTCCAATAGCATTTTGAGAGTTCTCCCATGCGTTAAATATGTGTTTCAGGAGAGCAACACCCGCATCTGTAGTCGAACGACCCTTTGTAAAGCCATATTGTTCATTATGAAGGAGGCTATTTAAATTAAAATGTCTTAGCAACTGCTTGAGTATTAACTTTTCAAATATTTTGCTGAATGCTGGTAAAATAGAAATAGGCCTGAAATTGCCAACGTCATTTTTATTACCTGATTTAAATAATGGTATAACTTTACTACTCTTCATGAGGTCAGGAAAAGTTCCTAAATCAACACATTTATTAAAAGTAACAGCTAGATAGGGGGCTACGATGTCTATTATATTACTCAAAAGTTTAATGGAGATTCCCCAGTAATCACCAGTGTTTTTAGACTTGAGTGTGTTGAAAACATTAACTACATCACGAGGCGTTACATGTTCGAAGCTAAATAAGCGACTACTTTTAGACACACTACTAAACAAAAGGTTTTCAGCTTTAGATGGGGACGAATTTAAGGAGCGAGTCGTAGTTATAGGTATGTTGGCAAAAAACTCATTAAACGCCTCAGCTACGTCAGCTGCTTTAGTAACTAATTTATTATCGACCATAATCTCAAGTTGTTTATCTTGCTTAACCGATTTACCCGTTTCATTGTTAATAATTTTCCAAGTGGTTTTTACTTTATTATTGGAATTTTTAATTGTATCGCTTAAAAATTTAGATTTAGCAAAAACACTAACCTTTTTAAATAATTTTGAATAATTTTTGACGTACTCTAGGAAAGGAGTATCAAATCTATATTTTTTTTAAACCATATAACTCGTATAGTCTCGCTCTACTTTTATAAATACCCGGAGTGGCCCATTGATTAAAGCCAACGGAGGTGCCATTAATGTCAATAGTTTTAGTCTTGAAAGTAGATTGGTACTCTTTTTGCACAACATCAAAAAGGGCTGCATACATTTCATTAGGATTCTCGTTTTCTATTATAGATGGTGTTATTCTATGAGCTATATTATTTTTAAATTTATTGCAACGACTAGCTGTATATGGCCTACATTCTATTTTATGCGGCTTTTTATGTAATGGCATGGGGAAACTAGCTAATAAACCACAGTGGTCAGACGTTAAGTCACTTAACACTAATTTATTTTTGGCATCACAATCACTAAATATATTATCAAGACAAGTTGACGAAGATGCCGTGATCCTAGTAGCTTCAAAAAACAAGTTAATTAAATTATAAGACCTAAACAGATTAAGAAGTCTAATACTTAATGGAGTAACATCTAAAATATTAATATTAAAATCTCCACATAAAATGATACTTTTATTACTTGATTTTAACCTATTGAGCGAATCCTCCATTACCGATTCAAAACTAATAAAATCACGAGAGGGGGGTCGATAAACGCAAATTATAATGTATCGCTCGAGTTCAACACAAGACAACTCAATAGTGCGCTCGATGGAAAGATTAACTAAATCTAAACGTTGTTTACATTTCAACTTGTTTGAAACAAGAACCAAAGATCCACCGCGAATGGCGCTTTTTCTTACAAACGCACTTTGTACAGTAAAATTATCATCATTAATAAACACCACTTCATGTTCTTTCAACCAGTGTTCAGTCAAACATAACACCTGAACATCATAGTTCTCCATAAATAAACTTAATTCTAGCTCTTTGCCGGACAAACCCTGCATATTTTGATGAACAACGTTCAATATATACGGCTCATCCGTTGTCGCTCCTAATAGTTTAAACTACTAGGCGTATCAAAAGTAGTGTTAGTACCACTACTAACAGTAATCGATGGTACACTACAGGTACCAGTGTCACTGTGTATATTGTATGCTAAAAGATTAGCAATTTGTCTTCTACAACTAGGTGGCAAATACATTGTATAATTTGTCAGTTTATAATCAGTAATGAATTGATTACAATCAAAATATAAAATAGCGTCACTGTGACGACAGGTCCTATTATAAATTAACATATTTAATTTATAAATGTGCCTATTTGTCTCATTAGACAAATATCGAGAATAAGGCAAGGCACAGAAAATAAATTTACAAGACGAATTTATTAAGACGCAGATATATGCCAGTGACCTTGAGTGGTTAGCTTACGTGTTTGTACTGAACTCACGCAACGCGTCGTATGTCCAGCCAGTAATAGGACTCGCCCATCAAGGTGCGCTGTCCCAAATAATACGCATTATTAATTTATTATAGGTACTGTACACTGTATTATATGACCATTTGTAAAACACTAGGCAAGTTCTCATATTATGCACTCTACAGATTGAGAAAAGTTGCGAATACCTCAGCCCTCTTAACGGCATATCACGTCTGTGTGAGTTCAACTCTAAGGTACGGTGTAATATTTTTGGGGCAATAGTATCTGTACTATTGCCCCAAAAATATTACACGTTACACGTTGTTTGTCTGCAAACAACGTGCATTTATTGCTCAAAAACGCTGTGTCAGGTCTATGTGTAACCTGAAACAAACTGACTCCTGTAAACCATTTTTTAAGAGCATGAAAATATTGACACTACCGAGCCTAAACATATTTGAAAGCGCAGTAATTAATATTAATCTGTTTGAAATTTGTACCCGAACACGGCATCGCGATAAGTTGAACACAGTTGCAAGCAAGACGCATTTCTTGTACGAAAGTATATTTTGTGCGGCTCCACGTTTATTTAATACAATCCCGGCTATTATAAGAAATATACAACAAATAAAATTATTTAAAAAGAAACTACATGACATGTTACTGGACAAATTACTCTTTAAAAGATTTCTCAACTGACAAATCACTTGCACAATATAGTACCTCAAGCATGATGCGTACCAGTATCGGTAAAGATAATAGGGAATATCTACGAGTATCTATAATGACATTCACTTAATTAGCACCCGTGGATAATAATAATATTTTTTTAATGTACCTTTTATATTCGAGGGTACAAATGTTCAAATGGTATAGTGTTCAAACCCATTATATGCCAAATCTCTAAAATTGTTTTGTTACTCCATCTTCATGCATTTTTGATTCGCTTTTCCCACTGGAAAGCTAATCCAATAAGCGAAATTCTCAGTAGAAAGAAAATTACTTGAGGTAATAACCCAATAAAGTGACCAGGTTTATCCAAAACTGAAACACTATAAAGTGTGTTATCTTGCTATATAATATTTTTATTTCACGCTTAAACCACTTATAGCTATTTATTTGGGTTGCGTGTTCAATGATTTGAACTTAAATTACCGAACGGTATAAAGGCAATAACCACTATTTGTATTTATCGGGTTTTAGCTTTACATAAGTAGATAAGAAGACAAACAAAACCAAGAGCTAAAACAAATCAAATGTGTTTGTCGGGTTTCATTGTTCGATTATATTATCAAAAGTAACAAGTTTTGTTTATTTATATGGTATTTGCTCACTTCAAATTCAAATTCAAATTCAAAATCATTTATTTGCTAATATGGGTAATTACATAAAGGTGTTAAAAAAAATTAAAAAAATAGTTCAACCATATTACTAACTACTACTACTACTACTACTACTACTTGTTTACTTCGTCAACTAACTTTCTTCAAACGTTGTTCGGAGAAGAACCCAATAAATCAAATTTCACCTATCAACTTCTAGCGCTATTGTTGTCAATTTGCGACTATTCACACATTGTCGTCCGCGAGTATTGTTTTCAAAATTATTCTTATGGGTGATCGAGGAATATTTGATTGGCACCTTTTTTAAATACTGGTTTTATTACAGATATTTTTTATTTGTCAGGAAAGATACCCTCTTAAATACATAAATTAGCAACGTAGGATAAGGGCTCAGAGATAATTCCAGTGAAATCTTTAATTATACTTGTTACTATTCCATCATAGCCAGAACTATTAGTATTTTTTAAAGTTTTTACAATTTTCGACGAAGCGCTTAGAGAAATGGTAGGTAGTGCCCTTGCACTTCGCTTGGCTCGTCTTGGCCGGCACTACCGTGCCCCCAGATTACTGCTGCTTTGGACGTAAACATAATTATGTACCATAGCACGCTTAATATTTAAAGCCATGTTGGCATCCCCAAAAAAACCTTTGGCATCATTTTGAATAGACTTGATTGATTCCTACATGTTTGGGAACAAACTGTACATCTGAGGGGTATAAAAGCAAAAACGCCACTGTCCATTTTTGTCAAAATTGAACTATGAATGCCATCTATTAGGTTTTATTGTAATCATTTTGGTGTAATAACTAGTTCAGAAGCAATGTTCACACTGTCCCATAGAAAATTAAGTTTGAAGTTTGGAATCTTTATTATTACACCCAAATATTATACATAATTAAAAACTAACAGACTTAAAATAATAATATTAATAATATGTACAAGTATATATTACATAAAAAGTGGGGGGGGGATAATTATAGGGCATCAAAAAATTCTTCCGCATCGCTGTCAACAGGAAAAGTGCCCAAAAGGCTGGCTGCATTGCCACGTTGAATGGCAATGCTGATTCTTTGGCCAAAGAATAGGCCAGCCCTCTGGTCACGTGAAGAGTCGACCAGCCGCTTGGCGATGTCTTGAAAAACTAAGTGGGCACTCGGACCCCATGGCCCTAGTGTTTCAACCCCAAACGGCTCAAACATATAAGTCCCAATAAGATTGGAGTATTTGCGCCGTTTGAGGTTTTCCGCACCTGCAGCAGCAGCCCCAGCACAGCCCGCCGTGCTAGGAAGATGGGATGGCGCAAGGGTGTCGACGCACGTTGCATCCCACACCAAAGGCCTACCTACCTTCCAAGGCATTATGGTCATTCCGTCTGGTCTCTTCCCATCGTCGCGTGCTAACAAGTAACAGCTGGCACTCCGGCGGTGACAAGAGCACGACGGATGATGTCATTGATGCTGGCGTGCCGTGCTATCCGGCCTGCGCTCTTACTGCAGGATAGGCCATGGTGTCCGAGACAGTCGACATCTTCACCGCATCGGCAGCGATGCGGAGCCACACAAGGAGCGCCCAGACGCAGACAGGTAGCGAGCCGGAAGGTGGTATCACCCAGCATAGTGCCTATGTTGGGTGATGGTAGCGCCTGAAGCCAGAGGCCCGACTCCCACTCACCCACAGCCAGCAGGCGGGCACGCTCAGCAGTATTGGTGGACGTATTAATAAGATTATTCCGTACCAACCTGCAGAGCGGCTCATCAAACTGTCTCTGGGAAGATGGGTTCACGGGCCGATCTGTATTCGGGCAAGCCGCTTTCCAGGCGTTCTCCGCATCGGTCCAGCAAGGCACTTCAGAGTAAACCAGGCAGGGGGCTAAAATTTTGCTTCAGTGCTGCGGACAGAGGACAGGAACGCGGGTAAGCTAAGCTAATACTGGTAATTTTGCGGACGCCGAGGCCTCCAAAACGGATGGGTAGTGTGGCTTGTAGCCACGCTCGGTCGTCCAAGGCCACATTCAAAATGGATGATAGTGTGCTGCGAATAATTTGGTCAATTTTGTCCAAGAGGTGTGACTGCTTCCATAAAGGGGAAGCGTAAAAAATATATAAAATTTGGACCAAAACAACAGTATCTGATCAGGGTGAATGCCGAATGTAAATTAATTTTAGAGAATCTGTCCGAAATGTCGTTGAAGTTTTTGATTTTTTCGTCGATGAAAGAAGGAAAGCTGTCTTCTAAAATTGGGGAACCTAGGAGCTGAAGTGAACGTTTTTTCTAAAAGTTTGGAATGAGAAGCAAAATTGACACTGGCCTTAAACAATCAAATGCAAAAGCGCCATTGTCCAAAAGGACCAATCATAAGACGTCGGCCATGTCGTTTCTAAGATGGCGTCGAATTCTTTTTGTAGTGAAGTTAGGTGTAAATGTGCCACTGTCCAGAACTTTAGGTGCAAATCTGCTACTGTCCATCATTGAGATGCAAAATTGACACTGTCCAGTCGAAATTTTTAGTTATTAGCTAATTCTTGTCGTATATCAATATAGTTTCCTTATTATTATTTGGTTATTAAAAATTCAGAATTTAAAAAATATTTTTTTTATTTTACTCTAATATAATATATAGGCCAGAGACATTTTTCTTCATTTTGGCTAAATTTTGTTTTTGGACAGTGGCATTTTTGCTTTTATACCCCTCTCTAAACAATTTCTTACAACATACATGTTTCTTTCAAAAGTGGATCTTGGTATTTTACAGTGTATAGAGTGCCGTTAGCGGCACTTTATCCCTATCGGATAAAGTGCCGTTAGGGGCATACTAGTGGCACTGCCTCGGCCCGGCTAAAGTGCCGTCAGATATCCATTGTCATTGTCACTGTCACTGAGTCACTGTCAGTTGTAATTTTGTTTTATTGTTGAGGTAAGTTCGCTGTAAAACACCACATTTCCAAAAAATTACATTCTCTTGTGCCTAAACTGACCCTGGCACTAGCCGGCCGCTGCCGCGGCAACGCTCGCTCGGCTCGTGCATTGTGGTCACAGTTCTAACCTAACCTAACCTATATTATCTTTCAGCCATTTTTTTATATCCTCATTTTTCGTAAATTCAGCCAATGTAGTGACTTCTGATATTACACTCATAATTATAAATTATCTAAAACAAATACGATCAATCAATACAAAGAGCGGCGAGCTAACCTGAACAATCAAACAAAATAACAAGTGACAGTGACAATGACAATGCAATGCTTACGGCACATTAGCCGGACCGAGGCAGTGCCGCTAGTATGCCGCAGATTGCGGCACTTTATCCGTATCTATACACTTCCGTATTTTAAACAAAGTTGACAGTCTTTGATTACTGTCACCTGTACCCTAATTACGTAATGCAAAATCAATCCGAATCTGAATCGTTTTGAAACAGATTGCTAATCCATTGCTTCGTTAGTTCGAAAAAAAAACTGCAGAGCAACGTAAATAACGCAATGAATGTTTTTGAACTGTCAAAATGAAACAGATTTGTCTTTATCGTTTACGAAAATATGTTGCGTAGGTAATTAGAAAGCTGTTCTGAGTTTGACCAAAAAAATACTGAGAGCAACAGAAGGGTTTGCAAAATGATCATATAAAATTGGCATACAATATAAAAGCTCGTTAAATTGCTCTGCATAAGTCCCAACCAATAAATGTGGATCCATTGAGTTTATGTCACTGAAGTCTAACAGTCTTTCGGCAGATTTTTCTAGTTTAGAAAATATATCAACTTGAAATCCAGTAAAATCCGAATATAGGGTATCTAGATCATCCCTATGATTACTGTACAAATGATATTCACAGATTCTAGCTGTAAAATAAATGTATATTTTGTACTGAAATAATAAAACTTCCTTTATAGTAACCGGAACTAAAAGACGATCAGCAGTGCTATTCTGTAATCATCTCACAGTGAAAACTTCGGTGAAGTGAGCGTGGAGTGAGCTGTCAGAGTGTCAATTTCAAGCAAAAACAAACTCACTTCACCTAAGTTTTCACGGTGAGATTTTTACAGAATTGACCGGCAGTTCTGTCACATCCAACAAATGGGCAATGAAGTGAACTTGCAGAAACTCGTTTATACTTAAGAGGATTAATTTTAGATACTGATCGGGGCAATAGTTCTCCCTGTGGTGGTGGAACTGGCAGTTTCAGTGGAGGTGGTTTGGTGGTGGAATTACAGCATCCGAGATATCCATTCCTATATTTTCAAAATCCACTGACTACAGTGCAGGTCTGTTAATGTCAGGAACTGCTTGTCTTTGAATATATCTTGTTGCAGAATCCCAATAAGCACGACAAACTCTTTCGAAATATATAACCTAAAAAAGAATAAATTATTGTTTTTACTGACAAAAACTTTTGTGCAATAATACCAACAATTAAATGCAGTAATTCTTTACGTGATGAGCTGGAGAACATCTTAAAATAAAGGTCCTTTGATCCGCTCTTACACTAACAAAACACATTCAAGGCTCAGGATGTCATCTGATGATACCTGAAAAGTAAAAAAACCGGCCAAGTGCGAAGTGAGACTCGCGCACGAAGGGTTCCGTACCATTATCTATAAAAACGGCAAAAAAAAATCATTTCTGTTGTATGGGAGCCCCCCCTTAAATATTTATTTTATTCTGTTTTTATAGCGGCAACAGAAATACATCATCTGTGAAAATGTCAACTGTCTAACTATCACGGTTCATGAGATACAGCCTGGCGACAGACGGACGGACGGACAGCGAAGTCTTAGTAATAGGGTTCCGTTTTTACCCTTTGGGTACGGAACCCTAAAAATAAACGGTGAATTTATCTTTGTAAGTTTTAATATGTTCGCTATAACATTCACTTATTGGTAGTGCCGGTTCTTCGTACAAACTCACACATGTTTACCTGGACAAGTATACCCTTTAGAGTGTGCACTGTTTAAATCGTCAAAATCTAGTATATTCCTGTCTACTTTAAAAATAAGAGAATTATCATCTGAAAACAGTACAACTTCACAATACCCTTTAAATACGACACGGTTGGTGCAGTGGTTAAGTGATTGACTGCTGCGCCGCGTGTCGCGGGTTCGATTCCCGCACGGAACGAATATTTGTATGACCTACAAGTAGTTGTTCCGGGCCTGGCTGTTTGTGTATATGAGTTTAAATGTTTTTAAACGCACCCACGATACAGGAGAAAGGCCTTAGTGTGGGGCAAAGACTTTAAAAAAAAATGGTAAGTCATTGACTAAGAACAAGAATGAACCCAGTATGAGCCTTGAAGCAAACCTAACTTAACTGGTAGCTCGGTTGATTTCACACCATTAACATCTACACAATAATGGGACCTTGTTTGTCTTCATTTTGCACACCGTAATGACGCAGTTTACGCAAAAGCACGCAATCAAAGACTTTGGAGAGATCATAGAAAACCCCAATAGCATTTTGCGAGTTCTGCGTTAAATATGTGTTTCAGCAGAGCAACACCCGCATCTGTATTGGAACGACCCTTTGTAAAGCCATATTGTTCATTATGAAGGAGGCTATTTAAATTAAAATGTCTTAGCAACTGATTGAGTATTAACTTTTCAAATATTTTGCTAAATGCTGGTAAGATAGAAATAGGCCTAAAATTGCCAACGTCATTTTTAGTACCAGATTTAAATAATGGTATGACTTTACTACTCTTCTTCATGATGTCAGGAAAAGTTCCTAAATCAACACATTTATTAAAAGTAACAGCTAGATAGGGGGCTACGATGTCAATTATCCTGGAATTTGACACATTTTGACATTAAAATGACGTAAACCGCGCGACAAACATCTTTCTGAATTTTTCGGTGTTACCTGTAATTTTTTGATTATTTTTGGTCTAATTGGCGAGAATATCCGTCCATAGGTTAAAACAGCTCACAGACGATAATAGCCATTATTTAGCAGCACTTTTTCCCGCGTCGCCAATTGGCGACGTTCTACTTTTACGGTTTAAATCACTATTTTTACTGCTAAATGATGACTATTATCGTCTGTGGGCTGTTTTAACGTATGGTTTTACGGATATTCTCATCGATTAGACCAAAAATAATCCAAAAATTACAGGTAACACCGAAAAATTCAGAAAAATGTTAAAACCGCTCAATGTCAACTCAATGTCAAATTCCAGGGATTTAAGTGTTAAAAGTGTAATGGCATCTCCATTACACTTTTAACACTTAAATCCCTGGAATTACCAGTGTTTTTAGACTTGAGTGTGTTAAAAACATTTACTATGTACATCACGAGGCGTTACATGTTCGAAGTTATATAAGCATCTACTTTTAGACACACTACTAAGCAAAAGATTTAGTGGCAGCTACGTCAGCTGCTTTAATAATTTATTGTCGACCATAATCTCAACTTGTTTATCTTGCTTAACCGATTTACCCGTTTCATTTTAAATCATTTTGAATAATTTTTGACATATTCTAGGAAAGGAGTATCAAACCTGAATTTCTCAAAACAAAGTGAAGCGAGACTATACGAGTTATATACTCGTATAGTCTCGCTCTACTTTTATAAATACCTGGAGTGGCCCATTGGTTAAAGCCAACGGAGGTGACATTAATTTTGAAAGTTTTAGTCTTGAAAGTAGGTTCTCTCTTTTTGAACAACATCAAAAAGGGCTCCATAGATTTCATTAGGATTCTCGTGTTCTAACTATAGATGGTTGAGCAATATTATTTTTAAACTTATTGCAACGACTAGCTGTATAAGGCCTACATTCTATTTTATGCGGCTTTTTATGTAATGGCATGGGGAAGCTAGCTAATAAACCACAGTGTTCAGACGTTAAGTAACTTAACACTCATTTATTTTTGGCATCACAATCACTAAATATGTATATTATACTATAATAGACCAAACGCGCGGTTTCTACATCTGATAACTGTCTTATCTTTCTCGGCCGAGCTTAGCCGCCCCGCAAGAGATGTTATATAGGCAGATGTCTGCCTTACACCATGTATCGTGTTGCCAGTTAATTATTTGTTAATCTATTTTCGATATTGATTTTGTACGTATTTTACTAAGTATTTTACAAAAAGCTTGAACAGAGAATACCTATGTCACTCTGTTCAAGCTTTTTAGGTTTATAAATTATTAGAGTTCTTTTAGGTCATCCAGTTATTTTAAAATTACTACGACAGATGTCGTGATGCTTAGAATAAACTTATTATTTTGTACAAAAAAGGTTAGTTTTTAAATTTAAGTAGGTACATAGTTATTTTTGTAATTTATCTTGATTTTGCGTCTTAATTATGTTTATGTGTGTCTAGAAAAAATAAAACGTTACCAAAAATACAGTTAAGACAGTGTTAGATGTAAACTAGACTCCGGAATTAAGTATCGATATCAAAAAATCGATTCTGATGTTTTATCAAAATATTGTTTGACATCTGGCAACATTTAAGTTAGGTTTCGTTGGCGTTTGTACTTAAGATTCAGGTAAATAAACATTAATTACGTATTTCAATGCTAGGTAAAATAAATGTTCATAAAAACATATAAACATAATAACCTATGATATAAATTTTGTATAGCATGAAGTTACGATAACGACACTGCGCGGTCCGTCCGCGGGCGATCTCCTTTTTGTTTCCCATACAAAAGTGCAATGTCCACAAACTCAGACTCAAACTCAAAGCATTTATTTCAATTAAAAAATTTACAGGCACTTTTGAATTGTCAAGAATTCGGTCAGTCCGAAATATGAAGCTAGTTGCCCATTCCAAAACTAATGGAGGAGAACGGGCAAGAAACTCCACGGACACTCTTTTAAATAAAAAAATTGATACAAAATATTGGTTACATAATTAATTTTGAAATTATGCATGTGATAACAATGTAGAAAGACGTGCACGTTCGTAAAAGCGTCCGTAATAAAAAGAAAAAACAATAGAGAAACATTAAAAAACATAAAATAAATTAAAATAAGCCATTAGAGTCCCAACTGACAGCGCCCGTTCACGAACATGACGTATGGATCAGCTTAATGGAGCTGATCCATACGTCATGTTCGTGAACGAGCGGGAATGGTTGAGCTGAATGCAGCTCAACCATTTTGAAGGGAGCTAAATGATTCAACACACGCGCCACCATCAGCGAGACATCTGAGTGACATGACATATTCACAGCCGCCAGGGCACATTCAAGTCAATGAAATACATATTACCCGGTAAACGGTAGCCCTTTAATACATAGTACTCACACCTGTGCTATGCAATTATATGTATAATGCAAAGGAGATTGAGTTTATACAATACAAAGATGGTCTTACAATCTTCAGCAGCTCCAACAGTATTTTTATGTTAATCAATTAGGTAGTTGTGGAGCAGGACCAGCAATGAGCCAAGCATTTTTATCAGTGATGTAATCCCCCAACTTATAATAGGTACCTATGAGGCGCCTGCATAGTGTGCGTTTTATACAAGATTTGAATTTCGTCTCATTCAGTTGAAGTATGTATGTGGGGAGGAATTTTATTGTAACATTTTAAACAGTACCCCATGATAGATGAGTCTACCTTAGCCAGTCTGAATCCTGGTTGTACTAATAGGTCCCTATTTCTTGTAGGTACTCTAATTGTGTCTATCACCTCTTTTACTCAAAAGATGTTTTTTTTTTTCTTACGTACCTACATGATGTTTTCATCACTCCCATTGACATGGTACCGTCATGATGTTAATATCCTTAAACAGTTCCCTTAGAGAGTCGTGCCTGCGGAGATAATATATATGGCTCTGATCGCACTTTTCTGCAGAATAAAAATAGACTCGATGTCTGCAGCCGTAAAACACCGTAATGAAATGAAATGAAATTGTTTATTCTGTAAAAATAGGAATCACTTTTACATATGAAAATAAATGAAATAGATTAGCCTCGCAGTATCTACATCAGTATATTAACGGATTTTTCTGACAGCAGAATTATGCGGCTGAACTTAGCCGTCCTGCAAGAGATGTTAAATGACGACCCCATTGTAGCCTTGAGTCGAGCGTGATCCCCAGGAAAACAGTTTTATCGACACGTATTCTAGTTTCTCTTGATTCAATACTATCTCACAATTACTACTTTTGACATTTGGTAAAGAGACACACAGTTGCGCGGATTTAAAAAATGCAGCAAATAATAAATAATGCACGCGTTATGCAACCTGATTCAACAATGTTTTGTCAGGTGAACGGGTAAGTTTTAAGGAATATACTATAAAACAATGATAAAATAAATCAATTATTTATTTGCCCACAAACACGTGTCTCATATTCCATTCCTCTGTGTTCTCCTTTCTTGTTACTTTGATATTTTATATTAATAGAAGTAAATTCCAAATGTAGTATGGCACCTCTATGCGTCAAAATAGTTACAACGAGAGGGCGCTAGTTTCTTTCGGCTGAGCCATTTTTGTAACTGATGGTTTCACTTCGTGCACGTCGTACAATAAAAATTTGTTGAAGTGCCAAATTATGTAAATTCGGTAAGTCTTTACAGTGCAGCATGTCAGTGTAGTTGCAGCATGTTTCACAAGTAACTCGAGGGTGAAATAACAAGAATACTATTTTTTGTAGGTAAGGGACACGTTCATTTTGTGCATTTATGTGACCACTGTGTTATTATTTTTGTATCACATTACACTTAGGGCTTGTCATAGTATATTCACTTAAATGTGAATAGTAATTCCATTACCGTCCTAGGAAATATGCCATTAAAGCCCGCAAAAATGGAAGGAAGTACTTACAAGAAAATAATTAGATTAGATTCGTTGACATTGTTGAGCCTGCCCTTACTCTTCATTTGTGTTACTTTTGTGCCACGAACGAACACAAAATAAACATAAAAAAATGTACATTAATTTTGAAAATGACGCAGAAAACACAAAAACTACGTATAGGTCTCCCGGAATCTCATAGCAAATAGAGAAATAAAAATTTGTTGCGTGCAATACTGGGGAAATTGGATTAAACGATCTTGATACTGTTTAATATTTATTTATGTCTTTAGTATTAATGAACATGAAGTATATAAGGTATGTGTATGAAGAGTGTTGTTATACATCGGGTTCTTAACATAGGAAAATATATTATGAAAAATAAATCAATCGTACATTACTTTATGTACTTACTAATTTATTATATATCATTTAAATAATACTAAAACTTAACACCTCATTCATAACTAGAAAATGATTCCAAGAACTCCACTTGCATTTCATCAGAACTGATGATGAAGATAAAGAGGTATTTATTATAAATCGCTCTTCCAGAATTTCAATTTTTTGTTTTTGTATCTTATTTTTTCTCTTTCTCGTATATTTTTTTATTCTTAAGGTTGTTATCGCGATGCTGGAAATAACTATATACAATGTGGAGCAGGACGCTTGACATTCCTCAAAACCACATACAGAGTGTCATGTTCTTTACCCGTATACAAAAAATCAATCAAATCCAATGAATACTTTAGCCACAGGAAATTATTTTTCATTTTCTTATTTTTCTACATGATGTAGATCTGAGTCCGTAATAATAGGTAAACATTGTAAGGTCAAGAACCTGTGCAAAACGTACGATTCTATCTTCTACGTCTCAATATGCTTGAGAGACAGAGAAAGGTGTCATACGATTCCACTCTGACGCGCCAGTCCCACAAAATAATACTACAATTAGAAAGAAAAAGAAATATTACTTACGCAAATTATGCATTAGTGGTGCATAGACAATTGCGAGTGTGTGTGTGAGCGGAATTTTTTCGGCAGTCTCGGGACTCGGTCACAGTCAGTGCAGCGGCGCCCATTAAGAGCGCACACGCTACTTTTTTTATCACGAGACGAGCCGCGCGCGCATTGTCGTGATTTTGCAAAAAAAATAGTTGTTATTTGTGATTAAAGACGATTTAGTGTGACTGTTCAGTGTTAGTTTAATATTAGTTAGTTAATTAGGTATCGATGTCGCTTGTGCATAATGACCACCGGTGGAAACCTTGAAAATTTATAAATTTGACTATTGATGTAAATTCTGATTGTGATGAGATATTATGTGATTTATTATTCAACCAGTGATCTTTTAATTAACAACGCGCAACTTAGTGAGTTTATGCCGCTAATTTGTTGTTCTCCGACTAAACCGCCCCGCACCGCAGCGCAGGCGCCGCCCCCCGCCGCGACCCGCATCGGGCCGCGCAACAGGTTAGTGACTTTTCGTAGATAAAGCGTGTTTACTTTTTATGCAGTCGATTCTGCTATTTATTTTGTTTGAAAATTGCAATTTTTCAATTTTCCATTAACTACTAATCTTCGTATTTTAAAATGTTTCTATGGACTAGTACTGTGCTCGTTTTAATTTAATGTCGTAAGTCCAGATCCACATTGTATATATATTTAGAAATAAATATATATATTTATTTATATTTAATTTTACTAGAATAAGGAACGGTGGAATTTATGCTTGTCATACTGAATTTCGACATGGTCCCAATTTCGAAAAACAATAGTTCGACTACTCATTGCTTCGACAGAACATAATATTTAAGCGACTAGCATTAGTCCGACAGAGAAGAGAGTATTCTATTAAAAAAAAAAAACAACTTGCTTGATGAAATCATTTTCAATTTTCTTTACATGTTCACAACATTTTCGCCATTCCTCTGCACAAATTTGTGAGAAAGCTTCTTCTGTTAATAATTTTGTCACTTGAAGGCCTATTTACATTTTTATCAGCAACTTTTTACTTCATTATACCCCAAATCATTTATTTCTATGAGATTTTCTCCACCAGCGTTTACAATGATCCACCTCGCTCCAAGTGAAATACTTTTAGATGGACCTGCAATATCTTTGCTTTGCCAGCACTTGTTCATAGAACATGAACCTTGAAAATAAGACTCATCTAAATAAATCGCATCTAATTTATTATGCTCTTCGCGGTTTTCCTTTATACGCTTCAAAAACTTGTATCTTTGTAGTTTTGTTTCTTTGTGAAATCTGGAACAATATCTTTGTACACATTCTTTGGGTCGGGCGTCGATAGCTGTGCCACAGTATTTTACTTTTGTGGCTATCTTCGTTTTCATTTGTAAATTGTAAACTTAAGTTGTTCCAAATAAACTTTATTTTATTTTAGTTTTATGTCATCTCTCTCCATAAAAATGGTCCTTTTTGATTGGCATTTAACATTATTCAAAACCAATCTCCTTAAGTACCTATAAGTCTGTAAAAAATATTTTATTTTATTCATTTTAAGAAAACTTACAGCTAATACATTCGAATAGTCAGAAGGAATATGTAGAAGACAGTCAATTAGTAATTAAGTTTCCACTTATATAAACTTATGTATAAAATTTACAAAGCGGTACAAACAGCGTGAGAGTTACATAAACATAAAAAAAGAGAATAAACAAAAACAAAATACGTTACGCAACAATGTTACTCTTCAAAGAAAAAGTTACTATTTTTTTTTTTTATAACATACAACAGCATTCACACGCACACACATCATATTTTTTGTAACATTTATATAGCTTAGTCATTCATCATTATCATCATCAGTCCATATACGTGCCGCTGCAGGGCACAGGCCTCCTGTTACGAGTGAGAGTGAGAGGGATTATTACTTTATATTTTTCTTACCTCAAAGATTCTCTTCCTCCGTTGAAATCAATATCTTGTCGAAGAATTTGTAACAGTTTCATTGTTGTTGGAATTTCTTTCCGAACTGTATAGAATTCTTTTACTTTATTTCTAATCAATTCTAAATAGAAACTGTCCAAGTTGATTTTCTTCATCCCCCCTCTCCGCTTTTTACCAGGCGTGGAAAATACACCATCATTCGATGTGCCCTCACCTACGATTCACCGTATAGTAGTACTGGAAACCCCTATGAAGCTACAATTAAGTAAGAAAAATATAAAATAAACTAAAAGTATCAAAACAACTCAGTCTAACTTACCGGTCAACTCTACGACGCGCTTTAAAATTAAAGATTGAGTTTGATTTACGCCTTCTTCTTCCCTTATTTTACGTTACACATTGACGGCATGGTTGGTGCAGTGGGTTCGATTCCCCGCACGAAACAAATATTTGTATGACCTACAAGTAGTTTTTCCAGGTCTGGCTGTTTGTGTAGGTATGTGAGTTTAAATGTTTGTAAGCGCACCCACGATAGGTACAGTAGAAATTCATAGTGTGGTCGCACAAAAACAACAAATTGTCAAGAAGATATCACAAAATCTCTATTCTATTTTTCTTTATGGTGCCGATCGAATTGCCGTCGACAATTCTGCCAATGTCAGATGTGTTAAGAGAAAACGTGTGAAGGAGGGAAACAAATTTAAAAAAAATGGTTTAAAAATCTAAATTAAAAAAGGGTACTACTTACTTGTATTTAGTGTGAAACTTGTATCACACAAAAATCACACAAAATCTCAGCAGTTGTTGACAGATCTCGTAATTTGATTTGACAGATGACAGTTGAAATTGCTATGAAAATCACAATTTTTTTAATGTCATGAGATTCCGTTAGACCTATACTAATATTGGACGCAGTCGGCTTATACATCGCCACAGATTCATGCATTCATTGATGTAGATGCCGCCACAAATCAATCATCATCACAATTAATATCACGCGCCGCAGTACCTACGTAACGTAGCAGTTAATAACTTGCCCGTGTGGCAATTAAAAACTGCTAATTTCTGGACAATATTGGTAAAGTATGCAGTCACGACAACATCCAGGAATTAACTGCGACACCAATACCGTCGTCAACATATTTAGTGATATGTACCTACCTAAATAACTAGGCAATACATTTAGGTATAAGGAATACATACAATTAGAGGTGACATTGCCTAAAAACAAAAGCATATTTTTTAAATTAAACTTGATTATGTAATCTACTACCTCTGGCAACTATCTCGGGCAATAATTACCCGGTGACCTAAGCGCAGCTTTACATCGCCATGACGATCTAGGATCAGAAAACACTCTGGTGTGCTCCTAATCTCCTATCAATGGTTATCGCACCAACCGGACGAGTCAATATATCGTGAAACTATGCAATAAGTGCGTGTTAAGTAGCCGCTTTTGCATCTACTATCGGAGGCCAGGAATGAATACTGGCATTGTTTTTTGAAGATCGTTTCTGCTCGTAATAGTATCGCTACGGCTTCCCACAAAGAGGGCTAGAGAAAATGTGGCCGTAGGAAACCAATATATAATTTTGTAGGTTGCAGAGAGCTAAGTTAGATAAGTTAAATGCTAAACTTGTCCTCTGATCAGTAGATTCTGCTGCCTTCCTTAATTATTTAAAATTCTAATACCTACGAAATTCTAGTATCTAATACCTACTTATAACTTTACAAAGTTACCTTATTTTTGTTATTTTAGCATTCCGAATCGGTAACATGAGCTCACTCCAATAACAAATCCAAACGACTTGTTTATCATACAAATGATAGTGTTAGACAGGGATTTTATAGCAGAACTTTTTATGTCATAATAATATTTTGCATAACAGCGGATAGCATAAACTTCATTTCGCAGAAAATCGTTTGGCATACACTCATTTATCATAATTCAAAACTCATAATTTTGTAAGTCAGAATCATCTTTAGGCATAAATTTCATATTCCTTAATTAAAAAGCAGAACCATCATATCGTAAAAAGTTCACACAAACATGCAAATATGCAAGCAAGCATACACCATGCATGCAGCAAGCATGCAGCAGGCATGGTTTCTGTCACGGCTCCGACGGAGCGGCGGTCCCACGCGAGCTTATCGTCACAGATGACACCACCTGCTCCTCAGCTCGCGGGCGGCCTCGCCCCTTCCCGCCTACGCGATTTTAAATTACACTCTAGGGGTAGGGCAGACAAGACTACGTGGAGTCGGTTTTACAGCGATTCGTTTCTGTCACTAACTTATGTAGCACAACATATTGACTTTTTAAGACAATATTTTAGTTTAATTTAAGTTTTTTTTTTTTTACTGGAATTGAACCCGCGACATGCAGCGCAGCAGTCAATCGCTTAACTACTGAGCCTACCGTGCCGTCAGATTTAAAATGATATTTTATAGAAATGGCCATTATGCCTAATAATATTATTCCAAATAAAATTCTGCCATCTTAAGTATGCCATTGTAAATTCGGACATATAAACATTCGGGCAAACAATCATTAAATAATAGCTATATTAAATATTTTTAAGCCTTTATAATATTCGTTTAAAAAAGATTATGCCAAGTGTGATGATAAGCCAAATAAATTTCGGAGCATCAAGATTCTGCCAGATAGACGGAACCTGTTAGACAGTGATCCAAGATTTCTTCCTTCATAGTAAATTCTATAAATAACGATAAATTATTAAATTACTTGTGGTTTTTGATCGCTGTCAAGAAAAGGGCTTTGGTTTTCCCTTTTCCTCTAAGCTCACTCGTCTGTTGTCGGTGCAATATCTCAGCTGGCTGCTCTCGTCCGTTCCACTGCTCCACTGACACCTCAACAGCTCATCTCATCGACGGTCAATCAAATTAATACAATTATTTTTAGCTGCGGCTCCACGCGGCAGAATTCCCCAGCGATGCGGTTCATATGTTTGTGTACGTACACATTTCATATTATGATCATTTAATTCATCACACAAACTGTTATTAGCTATCTAGGGGTGAAATGACTATTGAATATATTTGTTTTGATTGATCCCTGTATGAAAAGTGTAAGGTGTGTCGGGTATTAATCAATTAGAGCTTGTTATCTTTGAGTTTTCTAAATGAATGGTCGACTGGTCTCCCCTGACAGCTGGGTTTGCTACTAGCCTCACTAGTGTTTGTGTTCTGAGAACAATTACCGTTATTAGGTATCGTCGTAATAGAAAATAGGTGAAAGCACTCGCTTTAGTGACAATCTAGATAATATCAACGTGCAAATATGAAATGAAGGCAATTCATTTGTGTTAATGGTTCGCCCACCACTCAAGAGGTATGTCAGTGGGCGTTTGTCCTACTGTTATCAAAGGTACCAAATAGGGCAGGTGGACATAACAGTTATGAGAACCGACTAGCTATCGTAAGTACCAGGTTATCAGAACGATCAAGAGGCAGAAATGGCACATTGTTTGCGCCCACCTGCGGCGCGCTGGCCATCCTGACGTCAACAACTCAACTCGCCAACAATAAAGACAAGATTGGCAAACGTAATTTGAACGTGTGTTTTTAACTGTATTAGGTACTAGAAACTAGAGTGATGATCTGCATCCTTCATTATTTCCATTTTCCTTATCCGACTAGTAGACTAGGTACAAGAGCGGCCCTGACATTTGAGAAATGTAAACAACTAAAAAATTAATTTAATTCTACTTTTTTTCCTGTTACCCGTTATATTAGACATCTTTAGTTATTTCGTTTTTTTTTTTGGCATTTCATTACAAACCGGTTTCATATGTTAGAGTTTCCCGTTTTTTGGGGTTGTTCCCAGAAGTCCACGAGTCTATTGTTATCGAAAAATTGAAATTCATACCTACTACTACTTCCCGACGGGTCCACGACATTTTAAAATATAAAATATTTTCTTTCCCTACCCTTCCCCTTCCCATGAGAATGTTTAGTACATCATAAATATAATATAGCAATAAAAACTTGACTAAGGGATAAATGTTTATTATTTCTATGAAATAAAATCACATGAATGGTCAACCATTAAAAAAAATACAGTTTTATACAATCACAGTAAATAATGTTGGGGAATTATAAAATTATCGAATAAAAAAAAACTTAACGACTGATCATGTGATACTGTTTCAATAACTTGAGCGATATTAATTTGAGTAGGTAAGCGACAAACTAACTAAACTAACGACCAATATTGATTAATAATTAAATCCAGAACGAGCTTACAAAAAGTGGCTTGTGATTAAACCATTACAGATATTAAAATTCTAGCCGTGCGACTAAATTACTAAGTGAGCGACTAGAAATACACAGAGAGGACAACTTCAAAATTAAAATAGAGAAGAGTTTTCCAATTGAAAAAGAGTTCACTTTAAGCAAGTGGCACCCCGACCAAATGGGTTAGATTTGGTTAGAACTGTGAACAAACGCGCGTGAGCCGAGCGAGCGCAGCGAGCGGTGACGTGACGTGGTTTGACGACACGGTTGGCGCAGTGGTTAAGCGATTGACTGCTGCGCTGCGTGTCGCGGGTTCGATTTCCGCACGGAACAAATATTTGTATGACCTACAAGTAGTTGTTCCGGGTCTGGCTGTTTGTGTATGTGAGTTTAAATGCTTGTATTGTGTGATCCTAATGAGGCAACGATTTTCATAAAAAAAAAAAAAACGTTATAATATATAGGTATTAGTGCCATGAATTTTTCACATATCCAAAACCAACTATTTAGCTGGCAGGGGGGGACACATGATTAACAAAAAATTATACATTAATGTTTAATATTTCGCAAACGGAGCCCTAAATCCAATCCTTTCTAGTACAATACTTTCTAGTCTCCGAACTAAGCCACGGACGGAAAGACAGACGGACATGACGAAACTATAGGGGTTTCTTGTTTACTACGGAACCCTAAAAAAGATAAAAACCAGGGCATAGGTACTTACCCATTTTTACTTACTGGTAAAAAACTCAAACAACATTTATAAGTATGTTTTACACCTTATTTAAATTTTAATAACTGCAATTGCCTCCTCGGGCTCTGATTACAGCTTCAGCCCGGTTTAGCATACTGAAGACGAAGTTTTTGAGGCGACGATGGGACAAATTCCTATTCTTCCATCAGGGCCTGTATTAGGGCTCTGAGGTAGGAGGTGGTCTGCGGCTTCTGATTAGCCTCCCAAGCTCATCCCAGGCGTACTCGATTGGAATGTACTCGTGTACGACCCGAGCGGTGTGTGGCCGGGCGTTATCCTGCATCAGTATCGATCCATCACCCAAACTATATATGGCCCTGCATACCCGTAAACGATCTCTTAAGCTAAAGTTTTTATATAAAAAATTTAATTATTTTTGTAATAGGTACTTTTTAACTCGAAAATTTACCTTGTATTTTAAGTGTGGTACTGAGTTTTGAAGGCCAGTGAATTTAGCCCCCTAAATGTTGACTGTGTTTATAATTTAGGTTCCACAAATACAAAGATATTTATGCAATTATGTTTTCTTTATTGCATTATTAACCATATCAATTACATTTAAGATTTTTTTTATAAAAAAACAAAACATTTAAAAATATTTAAAAAATGTGGCCCATCGGCATCAGGAACGAGGTCCAAGCATGCAATTATTTTATTATTAGGTATTCTTATTCTGTAACAATAGTTTATATTAGTTCTTAAGATCTTGTTTGACCTGAATCTGAAACAAAACCGCAGTAACAGGTAGGTAGGTACGACGAATATGCTCGTTACCAACAACCACCTAAAACTTAATATTAATTTTTAAATTCAAACAAACGCCATTTTTCTGTAAAATAATCGTGTTCTGAAAATGTTGCCATAACTCAGGCAGCTAATATCAACACACGCTGGTATCACTAAGCCCAGCTCAATCGCCCTGACGTATTGCTGTCAATACGTCAGGGCGTCTGAAGCAGATTGAGATCATTGCGCGATCTAATAATAATATAATAATAAATATTTTATTTCGGACTTACAAGATCCATATGTTGTTTGTTAGTAAAGGTCATAGCCTAATGTTAGTAAAAACCACAATACATACAAAATTGAAACGACTGACAGCTACGTGTGCAGCCGTATCCAGTGCGTCAGCATGGGGCTGTCCCACCTTCCACACAATACACTTAGGATGCTGTGGGAGCTAGCACGTACTCTACCGAGAATGGGAATGCATGCATGCATGGAAGCTTTTAGTGTAGCTAAACTTGTTACAATATGTATGCTTTTCAAATAGTTGTAACGTTCGATAAACATCGTTTAATTATTTTATTTTCTTGGTATAAGTACTACAATAATATGATAATAATAATTATGGTACCTAAGTAGAGTCTGTTTGTCGTTTTTGAAACATTTAAAAGTTTCCTTCACATCAAATATAAGAACCTACCTACCGGAAAAATTAACTGTAGTTTAACGTCAAAAAATGCTCAATCATAACTTTTATCAGAATGAGAGAACCACATTATCACGAGTACAAGCTTCAGGGCACAGCAATTGAGCGATTGAAAAGGTACGCGACCTGGGTGTGCGCTTGAACACTGAGTTAACATTTCGTGACCTTAATGTAAATGTTTGTAAGAAATCTGCTGGAGCGCATTCAAAACTCACCAGATTCTTGTACATGATACTACCTATACGGTGTCTATCCCTTCTATCCGTCGATGTACCCAACTTTATTCGTTATCGGTATAGTCGGGTACAGCCAACTCGAGACAAGGAGGGACTTAGCTATAACCACATACGTATTCAAACTATTCCGGTGTTTTGAAGGAGATTTGAATGTGCCTGACAATTACGTGTCGCGGCGCCGGAAGCCACGGTTACTAGCAGTGCCACACGCACGAACCAACTTGCTCAGCAAAGCGCCACTGACGCGACCTTGCACGCACTGAATGACACGGCCGACAGGATCGATTTATTTTCCTGCTCTCTGAATGAATTCACAAAAATAATATTGTATGTGTTATGTTATTTAAGATAGTTTAATTAAGGACCACGCTACCGCATTAGATTTTTCCTGTAATGATAGCAGTGTTTGTGATAAATAAATACTTACGATAAACTTTAAATAGCGTCAATATACCTAGTCTTGCCATAAAAATATTGTCACGATTTTTTTTTTTATTGCAAATAATATTTATTACTTTTACAGTGTGTTAGTTTAATACATAAATATGAACAATTTAAAATATAAAAAGCTTATTCGAAGTGGTCTCCATTGGCTGCAATACAGTCCTTTAAACGTTGAGGCCAGTTATCAATAGAAGCACGCACTCTTTCCATGGGAAAATTCTTCACTGCCAATCGTATGGATTGTTTTAGGGACTCCAAATTATCATGGCGTTTAGAGCAAGCCGTACTCTCTAAAACTGACCATAAATCATAATCCAGCGGATTAAGATCGGGACTAGACGACGGCCAGTCTTCAGCTCTGATGAAGTCCGAAACGTTCACTTCCAACCAAGACTGCGTGGACTGAGCTTTATGACCCGGCGCCGAGTCTTGTTGGAAGGACCATACTTGGTTATTGAATATGGTTTTGTTAAGGGGCTTAACTACCTTCTCAAGAATGGTACCTATCTTGATACACTTGTGCCGATGTTTTGATACCTTTTTCACAAAAATATGGCTCTGTCACTCCTTCATAGCAAACACCCCACCAAACCATCACTGAAGTCGGATAATGCCCACGTTGCACTCTGTCGACTAATTGGGAAGCTTCCTAAGAGCTTTCAGCATAAATACGGTCATTTTGTTTGTTAAAATGTTGCTCAATTGTAAAGATTTTCTCATCCTAAACAAAAAAAATCTGTGACCTCCCTTTGCGTACCGCTTCAGTAGTTGTTTCGATTTTACCACCCTATTCTTTTTTAAATTATCATTTAAAAAATGACCAGTGCGTCTCTTACACAGTACACAAACATTTGACTGATACCAAGCGTATTTGCGGAGAGTTTTAAAAATTGCATTTGGCTCCATACCAACTTTGTGTAATGCAATCACAGCGATTCGGTTCACTTTATCACCCCACTCCATTTTAATATCGCAAAATATGTATTGACGCTAAAATTAGAAAACTCAATGAACAATCGTTTATAAATGACAGATTCCAAATTCAAATGTAATATCTTTCTTATTTTTAGTTGTAACAAACAGTATTTATGGCCAGACTAAGTATATTAGGTAAACAGTGTATTTCTATGTAGGTATTTATGTCTATAATACACGGAATGCTCTATGTAAGATAGCACTTTCCTCCGACATAATAAAGAGTTATATTTAAATCTCTCTGGAATAGATTTATGTTTTCGAGTTTAAATTCGATATTTTTAGGTCACAGACTTGATATTGGAATGTTAGAAGGAAAACCAACAAATAAATACACAACGGGCGAAGGTTTCTTCGCAGTTGTTGATTTTCACAAGCTTGACCTGGGAACAAATTATCGGACGCGTCCGTAAGCCGCGGCCGACAGTCGCGACCGATGAGCGCACGTTGTCCCCAGCTCCAGCCAGCCAGGGGGCCAACCTTCTTTTATTATTTTGATGTTACATAAGTGCGAGAAAGAAGTGGAGCTATACAGGACGTCTAGCTCCATCTCTTTCCCACGCTCAAGTAAGATTAAAATTATACTGCTAAAAGAGGTGGTGGTAGGGCTCCAGATCTCTATCAGACGTCCGAACGCTCAAGGACGGCCCAAGGTCACGTCCGCGACTTACGACCGATAATTTGTTATAGAGCTGAAATACAAATAATTAATGTTTGTTAAAAAAATGTCTTTTGGACAGAGTACCTATAGAGAGTGCCAAATACGTTAAATATCAATGTGGCCATGATCTAGTGATGTGCTGTAAGTAATCCCAGCACCCTAATTGCCTAACATACTTTCAATCGCAATCCGAGAGTTTTGAAGGATGTTTCTAATCCATTGTTTCATTAATTAAAATAAATTCGCTCAGCAAAGTAAACAACACAATGAGCGTGGCTGAACTGTCCAAATGAAAGAAAATGCGATCAATTGTTTAAGTGTGTACGCACTTACCCCGTAGTTCCCACTAAAGAAGACCTCGTATCTTGATAGTGTAGCCTCCTCCCCACATGACTCACATCACACCGCAATTTTGTGCTTTTTCTCGAAGATATAAATCGGCTTCTTCTTGCTAGTGATAGCCTAGTGGTGTGACCGTCACACTGCAAAGTCATAGGTCTCGAGTTGGAACCCAAGGCACGCGCCTCTGACTTTTCGGATTCATGTGCGTATTGTATAATTATCACTTGATTCAAAAACGGTGAAGAAAAACATCGTGAGGAAACTGAAAATGCCTGAGAGATATTTCTCGATGGTATGTGAAGCCAAGTCAGAGGCCCATGGGCGGCTTTAAAACCCTGACACCTGTTAGCCACTAACCACACGAGAAAAAGATCTTGCAGGCATTTAACAAGTAAATAACTTGCGTAAAGGAGCCAATCCAGCAAATGCTTGAAATTTTCATAGACAGGTTGTGCCGTAGCGTCCGTAGCTATTTATAACACAATATTAATTAACGTATTTCATAAAATAAATTACATTCTGTAAAATTAACTAATAATTAAGTTAAGTAGTCAATGAATATAAACAATTGGTTCGGCGCTAGTACGCGTCTCGCGTCGCCTGCGCAATGTTTGGGCATTGTACTGCGCATGCACCGGGCCTTCCGCCAAATAATTACACAGCGTGTGTCACTTCCGACCTATGCCGAGCACGTGCCCGCTCCCAACGAACGCAACAAGAACTGAACATACAATATGTTGGTCGGAATTCTTTAGTCAACCGTACAGGTGCACTAAGTGAACATACCGAAGAGTTAGGCAGACTATTGTATATTACGCCCAGATTTCGCCAGTTCCATGTAATAAGAAGCGACCCTATTGCCACTAAAGTCGGGCACAAATCCAGACTGGGCTGCTACTGAGAAATCCACATGGAGAAATTACCAATTACCTAGGTACTCTTGCCTGACCTGGGGAACGAATGCGGAACCACGACCAGCAATCGCGCTTACAACAACTATATCATCGCGGTAGTGACGTGAACTCATCTTGATAAGCATAAACCGAACAGTGATGTGAGTCTTACTCTTGTTTGCATTTGGTGGAAGTGGATTCAGGCACTTACATGGTTCTTTTAGCAGCAGCAACCCTGTTGTCTTTATGATAAACAATGTGAACTTAGACACACTTTCGTACCTTTTCACGAAATCACTTCCACAGATAGCACAAAGCGAGAAGAAAGATGTTAAACATCAAGAAAACAAGTCTTTAGTCGTTTTTACATCCTTTTTATCGCAAGGAATAAAATCACTTATCTAGTAAAATATAATTTTATGTATTATCTATCATATATTTTTATGGTCTTCAGAAACGTTCGCACATGTGTAGGTAGGTACTTACACGAAAAACGTGTTAATACGAGTGAGGATTTTTTCTGTTGTTCTTCCAACTTAATAGCTTACCAGAACCTGTTCTGGTAAGACCTATTTACATACAGGGTGGAATTTTTGAGCCTCACCTGGAGGGAAAGTACTCTAAATACTGGAGATATCAAATCCCATCAAAGTCAAAGTCAAATCATTTATTTCAAATATATATAAAGCACTTTTGAACGTCAACATTTAGGTACAACAAAAAAAAAAGATTCTAGTCGCCCCTTCTAAAAGTTAGTTTTCACATGGAGAAAGAAGAATGGGCAAGAAACTCCACCGTTTACTCTTTTAAAAGGTTTTACAATATTTTGTATAGGTACATTAGTTGTTTAATTATATGTGAAGACCATGCACCTAGAATAAAATTACTATACCTATACAAATATATACGTCTAATAGAAAAAAGTATTAAATAAAAATGAATCAACAACAGATAAATTAATTATGTTATAAATACATGGTGCTCACATATTTACAAATATTGTAAAAGTAGACGATTTTACTACTATAAGTGAGGAAGTAATCTAATCACAGAATGTAAAATCAATGTAATATATATAAATTATACAATTGAATTAGCAACCAGTTTGATTTTGTCTAGATTCAAAATTATCGTATGGAGCACGACCAGCATGTTTCCAAGCATTCTTATCTAGGATATTCTTGGATATAATTAGAGGAAAGATTTGATTGTTTGTTTGTTTGTTTGTATTGAATAGGCTCCGAAACTACTGGAAAAAATCTTTTACCATTAAAAAGCTTAGTTTTCAAGGAGTAGGGAGACCGAGGGGAGTTGAAACAATTTTGACATTTTAATTCATACACAAAATTCTACAAACACTAATCGTATGAGTTTAGTGCTAATCGAGAGTTTATTTCTTACACTTTCAAATACCTGTCACAAATAACGTGTAAGTATGAATTTTGTGGTGAAAAATTAATTCGAATGTAAAAAGTCATTTTGTTTCAACCCCCCTTACCGAGGTATGTTGAAACGGGGGTCGAGGTGAGTTGAAAGGGTCCATATTGGCTCAACTAAAGTTCTTTACCCGAAATTGTTCTTCCTAACGATTTGTAATCCGAATGATCACTCTTCCTAAAATTTTTCATCCTAAAGTTTTCATTCATACTATTTGTAGTGCTACCGGCGATGTTCATAACACTCATGTTTCCGAAAATTGTAATTAATAATATCATTAATGTAAATATATTTAAACTCCTACTGTTTTTTTATCATAACGCTTTTATCCCTAAACATAATTACCATAATATTTTCACTCATACTCAGAAAGAAACATTTACCAAGTGTTATAAAAAATATATGTGGGTAGAAGATGATATTTATAGTTTTAATTTGAGGGTTTGATTATTTATTATTTGGGGGTATGCTTTACATAACGTACTGTGTTGTGTCTATTGCTAAGTTCATGTCGGTGTATTATCATTATTACGTGCATGTTTGTGTTAATGCTTTATTAATATGGAGGAAAATTATTTAAAATCATTTAAAACCAGTCGCGGAGGATTAAAATTAGACGTACATGGATTTATATATGAAAAAAAACCGAATAACAGTGGATAAACAATATTGGGCGTGTGAATTAAGAAGCAACAAAAAGTATAAGTGTGAGGCGAGATTAATCACTACTTTCGATAAGGAAGTCAATAAGTATAAATTGCTGGAAGGTCCGCACCAAGAACATAATCATGAACCAGATGCTTTAAAGGAAAAGGTTTGTTTTTAAACTATTTCTTGTGATTACAAACATGGCATGCAGCATGCAAGCATGCAAGCAAGCATGCAGCATGCAACATGCAGCAGGCATGGTTTCTGTCACGGCTCCGGCGCTGTGGGGCTCCGGCGATCCCATCTCATCATCTCCGCGCCTTCGCGATTTTAAATAACACTCTAGGGGTAGGGCAAACAAGACTACGTGGAGTCGATTTTGCAACGATTCGTTTCTTGGGGGCACTATGAAAAAAATACTTAGAAAAATTTCGCGACCAATTTCGATGTAGCGCTCGCCGGCCGCTGCCGCGGCACCGCTCGCTTCGCTCGCTCGGCTCGCGCGTAGTTGGTCACAGTTCTAACCTAACCTAACCTATGGATATCTTTGCAGGTACACACCGCTATAAATAAAATTAAAGAAGACGCTTTAATTAATAAAAACAAGAAACCAATTCATATAATTAGTGAGTGCGAAGCAAGCACTTCCTCAAGTGTACGTGCTAATATGCCAACAAACTTGAACTTGAGACAAGTAATATATCGTCAAAGAAACAAAAAAGAAAAAATTACAGAACCTGATACTATTAACTTTGAAATAAATCATAATATTCTACAATTGGACAACGATATGATCTTAATTGATGAAACAAAGAGAATAGTATTATATACAACTAAACAATTTCTTACTTTTTTATGTGCTTCCACTTATTTAATAATGGACGGAACATTTAAAGTCGCCCCAAAATTATTTCAGCAAGTTTACACAATACACGGCTGTATAAACACGAAAACGTTTCCTTTAGTTATAGCATTGTGTACAAATAAAGACAAAAGCACATACGACAAATTGTTCTCATCTTTGATCGAGTATTGTCAATCATTAACTTTGATTTTATCGCCAAAATACATATTAATGGATTTCGAAAGGCGTCACAGTTAAGTGCCAAGTATAATTTTGAAAACGCAGTGTTAAAGGGTTGTTATTTTCACTTGGGCCAAATTTTATATAGACAAGTGCAAAGTCGAGGTTTCCAAAAACTATATGGATCAAGCGAATCGTTTTCATCAGAAATCAAATGCATTTTAGCACTTGCATACCTACCAGCAGAAGAAATTCCCACATATTTTGACGAATGGCAGCAAAATATCTCTCCCGAAGCAAAAGTGATAGCAAAATGGTTTGGTGAAAATTATATATGGGGTACCAGTTCTTCACCACCTAAATATGAACCATGCTTATGGAGCACGTATGTTTTAAACGAGGAAAACGTACCACGTACTCAAAATAGTGTTGAATCATGGCACAATCGTTTTCAACAGTTCGTAGATCAGCACCACGCAGGATTTTATTTGTTATCTAAGAAAATTATTCTAGAATTACAACATCAGGCTGCAGAAATCCAAAAACATCTTAACGGGGCTCCCCCTGCCGCCAAGAAAAGAAAATACAATGACAAATATAATAGAATTAAATATATATTGAATTTTAAAGCAAAATACACCATTATAAGTGATTATTTGAAAGCTATAGCCGCTAATATTAAACTAATTTAATTGAAATGAGTTTAAGACAACATGTATTTAACTACTTGTACCATGGTACTATTATTGTTAAACGTTATATATGTTATGTGAAAATAAAGTTCGCAAAATTAATGATAATACTGATTATTATGAATAAAAAGAAATCTAAACTAAAAAGATATGACTGAATAATAGTATAAAAGATGGATAAGTTGAGAAAATATAGGGAAACAAATAAAAGTATAATAGATGTTTATTGCTACTGACATTATGAAGTTGAATGCTTCGGAATTATGAACATTAGAGACAGAGTAGTTAGGAATTGTGATTGTTAAGATGAAAAATGTTAAGAAGAACATTTTCGGATTTCCAATTATCGGAGTTGAAAATTTAGGTGAACTTTGGCGCACCCGAGTTGAAACAATTCATATTTGAGTAGAATTAAGGGTTGTAAAGTAAAAACGACGATACAATTTGAAGGTATTTATTCAAATAAAACATTCTAACATATTTTACAATATTTTGTACAGAAATTGTTAGCAGCAGCGCAGCTTAAGAGATAGTCACGAAGTATGTTCTCCTCTGAAGATGAAAAGACAGTCTTTTCGGAATATCCAACTGACGGAGGAGTCCCTGTTTCGCAATGTCGCGGAGTTTCATTAGCTTAATAAGCCGTCTTTTTTTAATATACCTGTAGAGTGAAGTGTGGTTGAGGTTGTAGCTCGAAACCGTATCACGCAGACTTTTCTGACGCAATGTAACTTCTCTTTGGCAAGATCGTAAATTTCGCGACCCCCCATACCTCTATCAGTCTTTCTTTTTTATAATCAGTAGGCACACTGAAAGAAAATTTGCAAAAAAAAAAAACAATCATAAACCACACCGTATTAGCCTTCTTTATTATATCTATGGTATCAGCAATCACCCATACAAAACTTAAGCGAGGTGAGTTGAAACAGTCTGTTTCAAATCCCCTCAGTGAGAAAAATCCTCCCAATCTTTATACAAACAAAAATACCAGCGCCATGGTTTCAATCGTTAGTTAATGAGCTTTCGAAACATATAAAACCCAAGCTAAAATACAAACGAATTATCAAAATACAGGTATCATAAAAAAACGTTTAAAACTTACTTTTCACGATTTTTGCGACGTGGCAGCTACAACGACACAACCGCGGGTCAGAGGCACGGACGCGACCTGCGGGGCCCGGCGGGTGGTGGGGAGCGGCTTATTTGTGTCGGTGCCAGCTCGCTAACGGTTATAAATCCCGCGAAATCAGTGCTGTTTTAAATCACCTCTGTGTCAAAACCCTAACATAGGCTATTTTTTATCCCGGGAAAAATAATGGGTCCCGCGGGAAAGACCTAGAGAGCGAAGCCGCGGGCAAAGTGCTAGTCTTGGATATAATCCTCTGTGATATGCTTGTTTACAGAGTGTACTTTTAATATATTTTTTATATAATATGAGTTTTAAATTTACTTTCATTTAATTGCAATATATCACAAGGTATTTTGCTATAACATTTAACACAGTACCCCATAAACGATGTGAGTACTTTTGTACTTTAGATAATCTGAAATATGGTTGATTTATTTTATCGTTTCTAGTATTAAAATGATGCCTATCACATAATTTATTAAAAAGATGTAAGTAGATTTTTTCTTACATACATAATATTTTCATAAATGAATTGGCAAGGTACCGTCATAATATTAATCTTTTTAAATAGTTCCCTGAGAGATTCGCGACAACGTAGAGTATAAATGGCTCTGACAGCTCTTTTTTGTAAAACAAAGATGGATTCAATGTCAGCCGCTCGACCCCACAGTAAAATGCCATACGATACGATACGACATAATGCTGTGGAAGTAGTTAAAATAGACCAAACGCGCGGTTTCTACGTCTGTTAACTGTCTTATCTTTCTAACAGCATAAGCGGCCGAGCTTAGCCGCCCCGCAAGAGACGTTATGTGGGGTCCCCATTATAATTTATAGTCTAACGTGATTCCCAGGAAAATTCCCCGGGTCCTAACCGGACGGCGAGCTACCCATTGCTCTCCGTCCGCAAGCCCGCGCCTACGGTGGCCGGGAATCGGACTGCGATTCCCGACGTCCAGGGCGTCTCCTTTTGCGGCGGCGGGGGGCGTGAGGGCGCGAAATTTGCCCTTCCCTCACGCGTTCCGCCTCCTCCTTCGCGAGCATTACTGCTTCGCAGAAAGAGGTGACGGCCTCCCATGCCCTCTCGCTCCGTACCATGGCCTGGACCAGGGCCGGACGCGAGAGATCCCCGCCACCGATCGCCTCCACGAGGACACGGCGTTGCTCTGCCCAAGCCGGGCACACCCCCACCGTATGCTCCACAGTGTCCTCCGGGTGATCCACGCAGTGATGACACCCGGGCGTTTCCTCCCACCTGATACCAAACAGGAACCTCCCGAAACAGCCGTGTCCGGTGAGGACCTGCGTCAGGTGGAAGGTGAGGATACCGTGGCGCCTCTCCAGCCACTCCTCAAAGAGGGGACTTGTGTGCCCAGCACTGGGTTGCGACAATCGCCCTCTCCATGACGCCACGAAATCCCGCCGGAGCTCTGTCCGCTGTGCCGCGATTTCTCGCGGCATCGCGCCACTTCCAAATATGCTCGAGGACTTTTGCCTCCAGATCCCATGCAAATCCCCGATCCCCTATCCCTGGAAATCTGACAAGAAGGCTCGCCTCCTCACCGGAGACCGTGATGTATCCCCGGACCAGCTGGGTGACCATGACCCTCTGGGACGCGTTCAACCGGCGGGCGCCGCCTCAACGAACGCGCCCACACCGGTGCCCCGTAAAGGGCTATAGACCGCACGACCCCCGCGTATAGCCTCCGGCCGGAGGCGTTTGGACCTGCTAGATTTGGCAGGAGCCGCTTCAAGGCAGCCCCGGCCCGCTCCAGTAACAAACAACGCTGACGCCACTGGGGAGGTCGGCGCGCAGCACCCAGTCGTATGCGATGTCCTACAGATGCCGCCCCAGGACTGGTCCCTGTGGGACACCGCACGACATCTCTCGCCGGTTCCACTCTCCCTGGTGACCGGGGTAGATGACCGCCCTGTCCGTCAAATAGGCCTCGACCACACGACGGAGGTAGGTCGGCATCCGGTGATACCGGAGTGCCTACGGATCACCGGGGATTTGTACGCGCATGATGGCGTCCACCGTGGAGCGCCTCCTGCGGAAACCAAACTGGCTCTCCGCCAAATCCGGCCCCACCCGCACCAGCCGCCCGACGAGGCGGTCTGCAATGACTCTTTCAAAGAGCTTGTTCACCTCATCGAGCAGCACGATAAGCCGGTAAGCAGATGGAGAGTCCGCAGGGCGCCCCGGCTTCTTGATGAGGACCAGTTGCCCCGTCTTTGAAGAAGTGGGAACTGGCCCCTCTCGAAACATGCGCTTAGTCGAGGCCCGAGAGCCTCCAAGGCCAGGACCCAGGCTTTCCCATCTTGAAGGGAACAGAGCGCTCACCACGTCCTCCACAAGCTGCGGCTGGAGACTGCGTCAGCGGGGGAGCCCATGGGCGGAGTTTCTCCCGCACCATCTTGTATGGGCTGTTTGGTGTCCTATAAATACAAATAATGATAGCTTGATAATTGTTAATTTTATTTCGGCACATTCAAAATTAAAATTACATGCAATGTTTTTGTGAAACTTTATTGAATAAAAATGGAATAGTTCCTTTCTTAAATGGTATTCGTGGATTCTCAATAGGTTGCATTAAGTTTTTAGGTTTGAAATAGTAAAGAATGCTACCCTTCTTATTATTCTCTGGCATTTGGAATATGGACGGCTTATTTTCAAGGCAAACACCTGGCTGTAATAGATATTTTAATTTATTAGAACAAGTCAAGAATTGTTCATTATACGTCATGGAATCTATTTCTAAATTAAAACTTAGCATACTCGTACTCGTAACGTAATGTCATTCATTTTATTCAGAAAAAGAGTTTTGTCGTTCAGTTGAATTAATTTACAGTTAATATATTTTTTTACAATCAGATACAACTTGTATTCATTATGATATGGGTTGTATTGTACATTTGTTATGACAACCTTTTGCTTTCGAAATAATTATAACATAATACGATAAATAATAATTCGAAACATATTTGTATACATTCTTGTCACCAAAACACAATATTACAATGTCTTTGTCTGTGATTTTTTTGACATATTTTCACACGTTTTTAGTATTTCACAGCTTGTGGCAGATGATTTTACCATTCCAAAGATCCCATACTCGTTATTCCATTTACCTTGCCTACTTTCAAGCATTCTCTCAACAAGATGTTTGTTCATCACCAATGATGTAAAACATTTTTCTCTTTTTATTATTGTCATTATTATCTTTGTTGTCGTCAACTTCCGTTATGGTTTTAGGCTTCACAGCTTTTTGTTCACAGTCGCTTCCAACTATTGTAGGCATAGATATATTTAATATTTCTGTGATTGTAGGTAAGGTCCAGGTCGATGGGCTAGGTAGATTCTTAATCAGATACTCGGTTTTGTTGCAGTTATTATTTTGTTAATATGTCTGTTCTGATACTATCCGACATTTGGCTGACTAACCGTTGTGAATAGTGTGAGTTTTAGGTGTTTCAGAATGAGTTGTTATTTTACCAGACTGAATAGTTTAGCCCCAGGATGAGCGTATCATTACGTTCGTCAGTTTCTTTAGTAGAGGTGTTCAAACCTTATTTTGTGGTGTGAATGGTGTGGACCCTTGGCCTATTGTCACGGATTCACTTGACACTCTTTTCAGGAGATGAATTTGTTTGTTGCTGTCCTCTACTTTCTGCTTAAGACTGTTGCATTCGTGGTTCAGATTTGCTATTTCTTCGTGCGCACTAGTAAGTTCCAAACCCTGTTGGTTTAAATGTCGAAAATCAGCCAGGCTAAGCCCGTTTTATTAATAAATTCCAGTTTTTCTCCATTCTATATGATGTCACATTCGCTACTTCTAACATTAGGTAATTTATCTAATGCATTTGCTTTTTTTTTATTTAGTACCAAATTATTTAAGTACCGTAAACCAATCTAGACCTGAAGAATAGAGCTATTCACGTCGTCAAGATTTTGTGACCGTCGCCGGTCATAGACCTATAAAAAGGGTCGGACGGAACTCTCGCTAAGCCAAAACTGGGTCCCGTAATGGCGACTAATTTATGTGTGAGTGAATTTAGGGTTGCCATGTAAGCCAAATTTACCCATTTATTAATGCTTTATTTTATTAAGACAAATACAAGTCCTGTGTAGGCAGAATTTTACCGTGCCATTTGTAATGATAAGAACCAATCTCCACAAGAAAATAAAAAATAATTAAAAAAAAAAACAAAATAAAACATATAAGAGGGCGAGGAGCACGGCTCGCAACCGAAAAAAAAATAAAAAAAAAATAAATTCAAAATATTTTATTTCACATAAACCTACATGGGCACTTATGAAACGTCAGAAGCTAGGTGCACGGTTCCAATTGGTCGTTTCCTATGGAGAAGAGCCGGCAAGAAACTCCACGGTTACTCTTTTAAAAATAATTGGTTTTTACAATATTTTCAAATAACAGTGTTATTAGGTATGGGAGGACAGTGTAGGTCTTTCAACAGGTACCAGGTACTTAACAAAATAATTATGGTCAGCAAATCCACTAAGCCTACAGCGTTCTCACATTCACAAAATAGAAAATAATCTATATAAAAATAAATAAATTATTAAAAATAAAAAAGTATTAAAAACGAAATGACGTGATTGATATTACAATTCTGAATAATTATCATGATCACAAAAGCCACTAATAAAGATTTAAAGTTAAATTGTAGGTATATTATAATGTCAAATAATAGCGTGATTTAAATGTCAAGGAAGAATGAAAAATAAAGTGAGATGTGTGCAAAATTCGTTTGTAATATTGCTATCTCTGTTTGGCAAAAGAATACGAGTGGGGAACGCGGTGCGCTGCCGTGTGTGTGAGTGAATACTCGTAGATAGGATAGCTATTAGCCCAGGTGCACACGGACGTATTTTTATAGCGGCGATTTTTTTTCGTACACTGAAAATCCAATTGAGCATTGAAAATCCAATTGAGCGCATCCAGCGCGTATCCCAGCGTGTGAAGAAAACACACTGTTGGATATTCAACTCTCGGCGCTAAGCAAAGCGTCGAAAATCAAATACGTGAAAAAAAATCGCTGCGATAAAATTACGCCCGTGTGAACCTGGGCTTATTAGCTGTACTCGACTGCATTTATATTTATTAGTAAGTAATTAGGTATGTTCATTATTTGCTTTATTTTTCTTGGCTTCTTTGAGGAGTCGTTTACCATGCCGATATCTCAACATATTAGGCCTAGATATCCTAATATGTTGTATCCTTGTAAAGAAAATCTAGCTAGTAGATACGTCATACAAATAAAGTAGGTACCTAACCTACCTACCTATACATCATTATTGAGCGTGGCCTTGGGGGCAAATCGGCCTACGAACGGTTTTGGTTGTCACACGCACGTCGCGTAGGTAAATATAAGTTATTGGGATATTTGATAGTATTGTCTTTATTTTAATCATTATTTTATTGTCTTTAGTTTGCACGTGCGGTTTTTTTCCCGCGGCTATTTTTTCCAGGCACTGCATTTTCAACGCTCTGCTTAGTCCTGCTTATCAAATAATAAAAGTGTAATGCAAAGTACCTTTTAGTAAAACGCAAATATTCAAATAATTTATATTAACGCGATGTCCGTAAGTTCAGATAAATAACAGCCGTAGTCCTCCTTTAGTTGTATACGAGGGTGACACTGAAAGTTTTTTTTTTTTTTTAGACGTTGACCCGTAAATGGCTGACTAATGTGTGAATGTGTGCGTACAGCGGCTGTACGTACAGAGAGCTGGCCGACTCTGACTAACACAGTTTTTTGTTAGCGAGATTCTGTCCGACCTTTTTTTAAAGATCAATGATGTGTCATCTGCAAATAACAGCATCTTCGGTTGATTTTGAAGTAATTGGGGTAAATCATTAAAGTAAACTAAAAAGAGGAATGGACCCAATATCGAACCTTGAGGAACGCCCATTGCCATTTCAGACCCCAATGAGTTTACGCCGTTTACTTGAACTTTAACCTTTCTATCTTTCAGGTATGAGCTTAGTAAATCAAGAGCTTTATTCCTAATCCCACAGTGCACCATCCACGGACCAACCCCGGCAAGCGTAGCTTAGCCTGATGGATCGACCCGTGCGGTTGTTATTACTTAGCCACGAACTCCTCAAATTTGATTCTTAACATAGCCCTTTAAAAAAAACTAAACATAATGTTAATTAGGTACTAACATAAGTAATCTGGACCTTTGAGTAAGTGCTTATTCTTGTCCCATAGAATTTATAAGTTAAGATTTTATAGTTTTCCTTTCATTTAATTTATCATGTTTGTTAGAGCTATTTGATCCACATGATTGACTCTATCGATTGATCCCATAAAAATACAGGGTGCTGTTATTTCGGATTTTAGCCGGTTCGATTCCTGAATGTGCAAAGCGAATTTTCGAAAATGTTTGAATGCAGATTTGTTTCTTTTTAAACATAAAGGAATGTTTCGTTTGAGTCAAATTTGCTTCCAGGTGAGAGTTCAATAATTCCACCCTTTATAGCAATTGCACCCGTCTTTTTGCACGTAATCTAAGTCCCAAAATGCTGCCTTGGGACTTCAAGAACTTCTTCCCACAAGCTTTTCTCATTGTAAAGGAACGTATTTAAAAGGCTAATGGAAGTACTGTAGCTGAAACATCTGTATCGATCATAAAAGTAAAACTAGACAACAACAAGCCGAATCAGTTCTCATCTAATAACAACAAATGTTCCTGCTCGGAGTGAGAACGCCGCACCTGAACATTAGCATGTAACCAGGTTATACATTATATTAACCTGGTTATATGCTACAGATGATTGGCAGCTCCCACCGCATCAACTCACACGCACGTTACCGCACGTGCTAACATCGGCCATCTTACTTGCTAATCATTGACTGAGGATGAAACAATATGAAGTAGTCAATATAAATGGTAATTAAAATGAATACAAAATGGTTTATGGATAAAATAACAATTTTGATGAAATATTTGTGTATCTAACGAAGATATGTACCTACCTACCTATAAAATAAACCATATGATTCAAACGAACTTACTAGATTTATGGAATTAATTTAATCCACTTTAGAAAAGAATTTGATTATGAATTATTTTAACATAATTGTAATCACTATCTGCTGCCTCTCTGAACTCTGCTCTCGAAGACAATCACGTCTTAGATATACTTGGTTACTATGAAACCTACAAAACCAACCTTGAAAATGGGAAGAGTGCCTTCAAAGGATTCACAGAAAAACATCTCAGAAAAATTAGTCTCAATATACAGTACCTACGTAGTTAGTTACCTATACAAAGAGAATATATTTAAACTTTAAAACACAAACTAAGAATGGTTATAATATTGTCTATGTACTAAATAGGTCGATGAAGCGTCTATCATTGTCATTAGAATTTCTAATTCGGAGATATATGTGAGGCCACAGAACAGTGGGGTGAGGCAGGCATATCGGGCGGTTCGTCTTGTTTCCAAAACGTTTCTTAGTTTGTACAAGTAACCGAAGTTCTTTACCTACATAGGGGTAATTATTTCGCATGATCGCATCTTGTGCACCATGAGACCATGCGAAAATGATCACAAATCTTATCTTATCAATTTGTACGGAAAATTAAAAAATGGTTCAGGTTCGAGCAATCTATAGTGTTTTCGGTTTATACATATAATAATATGGATTCAATTACGAAAATGTACTGTATATGTACTAAGCTAAACAGATAGTAAAATACAAATAAAACTATACAAATAATTTTTACAAAATACCTCTAAGTACATTTAATAAAACCTTACGAAATGGTAAATTCTTAGGTGACACGGTAATGGCCGTAATGTATGACTTAATAACTGCACCGTCAAGCAGGCTAGCGCTGACCGAGATTATGGTTCGTAACTAGTTTGAGAGGAATTCCCGTCGTGCAGTGACAGGCGGGGCAGGACAACTATAGGCATATCTAGTCATATAATACACTAGCTTTTGCTCGCGACTTCGCTCGCGTGGATGTCGGAAAATATCCCAAGGCAACGTACCTACATACTACTGGTATTAAAAGTACCCTATGTGTTAATCCAGGTTAAAAACTATATGTGTGCCAAAAGTCCACGGGCAACTTTGTATGGAGTCTGGTCCCGCCTCTACACTGTGATTATGACTTATGCCATGTGAAAGCTTTTGGGGTATTATTTAATTTATAGTATGGCATTAGCTAAAATAAAAATTATAACCTATGTTACTTCCTAATAACTTAGTTTTCTATTGGTGAAAAAAAGGTTAAAATCGGTCCAGTATTCGGTAGGTACAAACAAACAAATAAAAAAATATGTCCTCTCTGTAATATTATTATATAATATATTATATATAAGTAATATAGATACATGAGATATTATTGGCATAGCTGAAGTTTACACGATATGAGGAAAGTTTGAGCATCGGCAAATATTGTTTGATTGATGGAATATTGCATTATTGTATTTCCTTCATCGAAACAAAAGTTTTTAAATGAATCAGAAGCTGAAAGCTTAGATACTTCCTATTAAATAAAGAAAAATGATATTGTTGTTGACTGCCTCGTTTGTCTAGTGGTTGCAAGCGCTGCTGCTGAGCATGAGATCCTGGATTTGATTCCATCAATCCAACCTCTGCAGATCTATTTCGGTCCCTAGCTATGATGATCTCCACGCCACCAAACAGGTTCCTCAACACAGTGTAACGTTACGAATAATTTGACAAATGAGGTATCGTTGGAAGCGTCTTGATTGACCGCTGGTTATAGGCTCGTTATTTAATATGGCGCCATCTAGAGAACATAAAGTCATGAACTAAAAAAATAACTTGTTGAGTATCAAATGAAAGGGTTTGACGAGCACATTAAAAAAATGTACCTATATATATCGATATTCATAATTTATTTACTAAGACCATCTTAGTAAAATTGTTAAAAACAAGCGTAATTGGGACTGTCCTACGTACGGCACGACTGTAAAATTAATACCTATTATACAATAAAACTTAAACAACAAAAAAGCGGCTCTGCAAATACTTTATCATGAAATTATAACCCCAAAATAATTTGCATTAAAAAAAAGTTCGAATACTCGACTACGGATAAATCACGCTCTAAAAAGTATGAAACAAGAAAATATTTCAAACAGAAATAAAGACATAGATACAAAAATGGTCAAGGTAAAGTCGTATTTTTAACCTATACATAAACAAACAGACTCAGTAGCACCAAAATCGGTTGTCACATGCTGGACGGTGTTTGCGTGAATTAGCTACTCTGATGACATGGTGCTGCTGAGCCCATCTATCAGTGCAATGAGAAGACTTCTTTAAATTTGTGAAAATTATGCGGTGGCTCATGGGCTCAAATACAATACCGATAAGAGTGACTGGTTGGTTTTTAAATCGGGTACTACAACCTACAAACAGCTGCCTGAACTCTCACTCTCTGGGTCTCCTTTAGGACGGGTTTCGAAGTTTAAAGTGTTTGGGTCACTGGGTCACCGATGACTTAAAAGACAATGTAGACATAGACAGGGAGCGAAGGTCGCTGGCTGTCCGTTGCAATCACTGGCCCGCAGGTTTGCACGCTGTACTGATTCTGTTAAGATAACGCTTTTTAAGGCCTTCTGCCAGTCGTTCGTTTTACACGTGCAGCCCGTGGACCAACTATACCCAGCGGGCATACAGCGACCTGCGCGTACAGTACAATAACGCATTCAGGGTGCTTTTGGGGTTACCGTGGCGATGTAGTGCGTCAGGGATGTTCGCGGAAGCGTGCGTCGACGGTATCGCCGCGATCATGCGGATAAGCGACGCGCTTCCATGATGGCGCGCTTGCGCTCCTCCTCCAATGGCATCCAGAATGTGTTTCAGACCGGTGGGACTCTCCCCTCTTACGAAAGTGGGTAAGAGTTCAGAGTCTTATCCAAATAGACTACTAGATTTTTATTATTAATACTAACAGTTTACAATTAAGTTATACTACTACTAATCCATATTATTGCCAAAACTTGTTTTTGATAACTAGGTTGTAAGTTCTTATAATGTAAGTGTTTGCTATCCCTTTCAATAAAAAATAATAATTTAAAAAACTTGTTTTTGGACTGATCAAACGTCGTCATCGTTGCTTTTGATTTACTCCTTTGGGGACAGGAATACAGATAGGAACTATCATCCACAGGGCCGTCTTTGCCGAGGGCCTCGCGATTCATGGGGACGCCTAAATCCTGCCAGCGTCGTAGCTAGAGGCTTTCAAAAGAAAAGTTTAGTAAATCTCAGGCGGGGTGTTAAAATTTTCGTGGTCGCTTCGCTTGCTCATAGGTATACATATATCCTACGTTTACTTAGTCCCCAAAATTTTCTGCATAAGTTGATAAAGTAGCTACTATTTCTGTATGAACTGTCAAAAGAAATCCTAACCTATCCGAGGCGGAGTGCTATAAATTTTGACCTCGATATCTTATTCTTTTTTATCCTGCATTCTGCATATCCTAAAGTGCCCAGGACCCCCAATAGATTAAAGACAGCCCTGGTTATCCACCACCTTGATTCCTGACTAGCTTTAAGAGGGATCTGCGGGATGAGAATGACGTAGTCTATACGAGAAGGTAAGGTGATAAACTTTGCCGAAAGCCTGCATTCTCCTAATCTTCTTTATTTTTGAGTCGATGGCAGTCTCGATCGCGTCAGGACATAGCTTGTCTCCTAAAGAGCTCCGCTCCTCATTCCAGCAAGTGACGTACTACGTGATCCGCATGGCGCTGCTGGTGTCGTGGTTCTGGGCGGCTTTGCTGACGTGCGCGCCCATCATCGGGCTGGGCCTCTACTACGACGAGGTGCAGCACAAGTGCACCCGCTACAGGAACGCCGAGGCACCCATCGACCTCGCCTACGCTGTCTTCTACGTCACTTTCGGTGAGTTAACTTTAGTTTTTAATTCAGTGAAACTATAGTAAATATGACAAGAGCGGACACCACTGTTCACTATGTAGATATTATGTTCACAGTATTTGGAACAATACTCTACATATAAGCAACCTACCTTTCAATGAAGTAAAACATGAATCATCGAGCTCACCTCAAAAGTTCAATTAACTATTTGCGGTTTACCTAATTAAGTGGGACAATTGCATTTCCTTGAATTTGCACATTTAACCTTTCTGTATGTATGTAGTAGGTAGGTGGTACTGGCGTATCTATTGCGCGGTATTACGCACTCTGGCAGTATGCCTAAGCTGGCGTACGACCGGTGTCAGTCTAATCGACGTCGTCAGTACGCTCTCAATGGCCTTATTGACACAAATGCACATGAAGGGCCAATAAAAGAAGGCACGGCTCCATTCGTATATTGAATGTATAAGTAACGAATGTTTGAGCCAGACATACTAATTTTATGGTGTAGGTAGTCAGAATATACTTACATTTGGGTTTGCTGATCAATTCATTATACACTCGAGAGCAATGAATCCGGGTCACTTAAAGAATGTTAAAAATCTCGGAAACTAAAAATGATAGGTTAATGCAATAAATTGTATTTAATAGACAATGTAATACTCCTTAAATGAAAGTAAAAAAAAATATGAGTCACCATACATTTTATTAACACAAAATTACATAAAGAAAAAAACTGCTGATCTCTCCTTAAAACAAAAATAGGAAACATGAAATTTTTGAACTTTATTACGATTTTCTTGAATTTTAATACTTCGTATTGCCTCCTCGTGCTTCCATTACTGCGTTTACGCGGTTTGGCATGCTGTACACCAAGTTCCTTATACGATTTTGGGGAATATTCTCCCATTCCTCTGTGAGAGCAATTTTGAGCTCACGAAGCGTGATTGGGGGAGGGTTTCGTTGTTTTACGCATCTGCCTAGCTCGTCCCAAGCATGCTCGATCGGGTTGATATCCGGGCTGCGCGCTGGCCACTCCATACGAGTAATGTTCATCTCTTGAAGGTAGTCATTCACAATCCTACCTGTATGAGGTCGGGCATTGTCATGCATAAATATAGCATCCTCACCTAAATTGACCATAAATGGACCAACGTGATCATTGAGGATTTCTTCCACATATCTTTCGCTAGTTAAAGAGCCGTTTTCTATGATCACCAGCTCTGTGCGACTTTCAGAAGAAATTCCGGCCCACACAAGTACAGACCCACCACCGTAGGCTACTTTTTCTTCGATGCATGCTTGCTTGAATCTTTCCCCTGGTCTTCGATACACTCTGTGTCTTCCATCGTGCTTGTAGAGCATAAATTTTGATTCGTCGGAGAACATAACTTTTGACCAATCTTCAATACTCCAATTTACGTGGCTCTGGGCATATCTTAGTCTTGAAATACGATGCCCACGCTCCAGTTTAGGGCCGTTTGCAGGTCTAAGGGGTTTTAAGTTAGATTCAGCAAGCCGACGTCTTACTGTCCATGCACTTGGGTTACTTCCTCCGAGGCGTCGAAACTGATTTGTGAGTTCAGTTCCTGTAAGAAAGCGATTTCGAAGCATGGTGTTCACCAAGTATCGGTCTTCTCGTGCTGTGGTACACCTGGTTCTGCCCGTTCCTGGTCTGCGTAGGTTAGAACCAGTTTCTTCGTAACGTCGGAGAACTCTTTGTACTGTTGACAGTGACACACCGACAGTCCTGGCTGTATCGCGCTGACTCCGGCCGGTTTCCAGCATTGTAAGTATTCTGGTGCATTCTTCAGGCGTAAGCGACATAATTTCAGCTTGAATAATGAATATAGAGCACTATCAACATGGTTTATGTACCCACATAAATGACAGATTACAAACAAAAGCAAAACCAAATGCTGTAATTTCGTAGTTCCATCTTCGAAAGTGGCCCTTTTTCAAATTTGATTTTTTTATGATATAACTTTACAATAACTAAGAAGTTTTAATACCTTCATTTAAGGAGTATTACATTGTCTATTAAATACAATTTATTGCATTAACCTAGCATTTTTAGTTTCCGAGATTTTTAGGATTCTTTAAGTGACCCGGATTCATTGCTCTCGAGTGTATTATTATTTACTTATTCGCACTTTCTACGAATATATGTGTGTAAGTGAAGGGTGGGCGTTTTGGGGGACTGTCTTGTAATTTTCACGTTCGAAAAGTGCTGATTCTCAGCCTAGTTTGAATAAATCGCTCATTCGGTGCAACAATGGCGTAATTACACTTGTACAAACTATACAGGAGATGCAATCAAAGGTTCTGATTAAAGGTGAAAGGCATTCTGAAGAGACTTATTACGATCATCAAGGTTTTAAAATTAAGTTCAATATGTGTAGTTTCTATTATCGTCCCAATCTACTTGGTACATTCTACATAATCTAAAATATAGCTTTAATAAAAAGGTACCTGTAAATACGTCACTGTTACTGCAGAATTCAATATAAAAAATAACGCGTTCGCTAGGAAATTTTGCATTTGTGACAAAATAAAACTAAATAATTGAATAATAATCAACTTAAACATTTATTTATGAAATTTGTAAGTCTTAACTGTAATTAACAATACTGGTTGGCACAAATAATCACGGTTAATTACTTAAGTACCTACTTTTAACTAAACGTTATGCGCCAGTATGCATGACTATGGGTATAGCCCGTGCGTGGGTATAGCCAACAAGAGAAAAAGTGTCGAAAATACTTAAGCAATAGAAAAACCTTTAGAAAATACTTTCATAAAAAGCAGAGTAATACAGAGGAATAATGTTTTTTGTTCTTTTAAATAATTTTTCTTCTTTGCGGAAATTTCTCCGTATACGCTGGAACCACGTTGATATCTTCTATATCTTCTGCCTTAGTTATTCGTTGACTAGTAGATCTTTGTTTCTTTATTTTTTCAGCTTCAATCCCGTCATCTACGAATTTAAGTTTGTACCTACTTGTACCTATACTGCATCGTCTTTTGTAAATTATATTGCTTTAAGATCTGCGGTTTTTATGGTGTTCCCTTTCACATCTTTGACCGCGTTATGTTCGATTTCGTCGGATATTTTTTTCAAATCATATAATCATCGAAATTCATTTCCAAAACATTAAATTTTTTACCTTTATTCTTTGCAGATCTAATTATTTGTACATACTGATCTGGTACGTAAATAGCGCCCTTTTTTTTACTAGCGCATATCGTAGCTCACCTCTGAGGTGATGACTACTTAACCGGACATTCCTGTGGCTACCTTAAGTTACTACACTCAAAGCCTCCAGCCAGGGGCAAAAACTATTCTAATTAAAACTAGGCGAGCGCTCGCTAAGGGCACCCCCTGTGTGGTACGGACCTCGGCTTAGGGCGTCGCTGATCCAGCCTATCCCAACTTGCTGTCCTCCCAGCAAGTTGGGACAGGCTGGATCAAGGATAATTCATTATTATTAATCGGGGAATTTAAAGCTACTGGTTCAGCATCGACACGGGCTGGCGCATCAACGAGCAAGGGTCGGGGGGGAGTATTATTTACTCGGGCGGGTCGCGATCGCGGAGGACCTCGGCTGGAGGTCGGAATGCGGGTCGGTGTCTGGGTTTGTGCTCTGTACTTGTGGCCTTAGTGCTCTCCTGGAGGAGGGTTATGGGGTCGTCTGGGTCGGTTAGGATTTGCCTCGGTCGGCGGATCTGACTGATTCTATTAGGGACATAGTTGGCGGCCTCGACAACCAGAGGGTTGCGATGTTTGGCGGCGGACTCAAAGAAACGCTTGGAATTGCGTTTAAGAAATTGGTGGATTGTGGGGATCTTTAGATCGAGATGGAGGATCTCGTTCCTAACGTACTAGGGGGCACCGGTGATTTTACGGAGGAATCTATTTTCGAGCGTTTGCATCCTATGGATATGGCAGGGCTTTGCTTGTGCAAATACGGCTCCCGCATAGGTCATAATAGGACGAACGCAAGAGGTGTATCTACGTACGCAATTTGCACCTTAGTGACATTTTGCTACGTGCATTCAGGACAGAGTGGAGTTTACCAAGAACGAAAATAGCACCCGATTTTTCGCTCTTTTTATTTGTTTTTCAATTATGGAGTAGGCTGTATCTCCCTAATTTTATGTATGTCTCATTATTAAAAAATTGTGTGTGATTTCAATGATTGGTAGAGTTTTGACTAGTACATGGATAATATAAATCTGAATAAAATATAGAAAATATTAGGCATACAACTACAAAAACAGTTTAAACAACTGAAACGAACCTGTTTTTTTGTTGACGTAATTACTCAACTTTTTCATTCTTTCACCAAGAACATACTAATTTTTGGAACAAAAATGCCGCAATTACGACAGTTACATTGTTGCACCAAAAATTATCTGCATAAATGTCATAAATACCTTTACGTCGTTGTAACTCCCAAACACAACCATAATTAGCGGGGCGCCCCGCGCAACTGGCCTTTCAGACGTTGTAGCAACAGAAATGGCGCCATTTCATCTCGCGGCAAATCACCACAAATTCAATTCTGTCGATATTTCTCCCAATGTAAATAGTCTTTCCACACATCTTGACATAATATTTATTATTTCAATTTTCTTAAATATTTTCAAAAGTATTTATTAAAACAAAAAAATAGTTCCTCACAAGTCCGTCCATTTGATGCCGTCACACGGTACAGTTTGCAAAACTTTTTTTTCCATTTTGCCCCCCAAAAGTGACTCCCCTAATCAAAATTCATTTATTTACGTTACGAGTACACGTCCGTATTTGGGTCACAGAAATGTCAGAAATACATTATGTGTACCAAATTTCAACTTAATCGGTCCGTTATAGATTCGGGGCAAATTGACTGTGCTGCGACAGGCGGACAGACAGACACACGAGTGATCCTAGAAGGGTCCCGTTTTTTGCTTTTGAGATTCGGAACCCTAAAAACTGTTCTACCAGCTATTAAAGATTTTCTTTTGTGGTTGCTTCATACACTTTGAAACTGAATTTAAGAGATAGGAAGTACTTAAAACTTAACTTTATGTTGTCAATATGTAGATAACATGTGAAGTTGTGGTTGTGCAGGTACGATGCTGTGCATGGTCCTGGTGTACTGCAACCTAGCGGTGATCCGCGCGCTGTACGCCATCAGTGCTCCGCGCGGCTCCGCGCCCGTCGTGCGGCGCGTGAGCAAGTCCAGCTGCCGCCAGCGCGCGCGCGCCGACGGGCCCGCCCCCCTCGCGCACTACAATGCCGCCACGGCCGAAGAGGTCGCTTTCAGCCGCCTCATGGCCACGCTCTCCGTGCTCTTCATGATCTGCTGGCTGCCGCAAATGGTGAGTTAACTTATTGTCATCATCATCATTCTGCCACGCTGGACATAGGCTTCTTCCAAGCATCTTCTGAGCCTCCCGTATCTAGCGGATTCCTGCGACATTCACCAAGCTATGGGTCTACCTTGTGGGGCTGTGCCCGGGCCAGAACACTCTTTCCACCCATGGGCCACAACTCACGCAATGCACACGCGAGTCGCGACCAGCTCCGCTGGAAGGAAGGCTTGCAGCAAGCTATATAGCTATCGAAAAGCTACAAAAAGTGACGGAATACTACTCTACAATATCTCGCGAAGACAAACATTAGTAACCAGTGCATCACCCGGAAATACATGGTCCAAGGCACCTACCGCCAATTTTGGCAGAGGTCTTTGTCCTATAGAGAAGCGGATAGACGATAACTCGTTAAAGGCACTGTCGTCAATAGCGTCGTTCTGCAGACATTCCTTGATTTGTGAAACAATAGCATTCAAAGTCTGATTTACTGACATCCAGAATAGGCGCACCCTGACAGCTACAATTAAGAATATTTGGCGATTGTCCGTTCGAGTTAGCACACGCGCCACGTACTGACATGTTGTATCGGCGGCCGCGCCGCGCGCCGCACTGATCGACATAAGCCTACCATTTGTATTCAACGTATGTCCTCGAGGTGGTACTATAGAATGCGAAACGACAGATCCTGGTGACCTTGAAGTACCTTCGCAGATGAGGTACCTCGAATGACTCAGCAGCTCGTCAAAGGAGTATTCAATTTTATTTGCAACTTTGTACGATTCTTATTTGGCTTGCGATCGGTTTCATAACAGCTACAGGAAATAATGAGCGATTTGTTTAGTTGGATACGTTCGAAATAAACTTCATAATAATTTAAAACAATGAAACATAGTTGTGTGCTATTGCTAAGAATTTCAAGGCTTCTTTCTTACTGATCAAAAAAGCAAATGTTGTGCACATCGTGATATGGATGTAAACACTAGCCCCCCAGCCCACGTGCACACTCGCTCGCTGTTATGACTGATAGGTATAATTTCGTTGTTTATGTTGATGTGTCATTTTAATAATAAATAACGATCAATGTCATTATATTCCAAAAATTGAAGAAAAAAAAATCTTTTAAACAAATGTTGGCTTATATTTGAATATACCCGCAATTAAGACGAATCTAACGACATAATTATATCATTCATCAAAATCGGTTTAGCTGTTTAGTAGTTACGAGGGAACATAGAGACGGATATACACACATGCATACATACAGGGCAAACACATAACCCTCCTTTTATGGCTTCGACGCTGTCGGGTAAAAAGGAGTAGTTTCAGTACGTCATTCATTGCTCGTAGTTCAGCAATTGGTTCTAAGTGCGGATTTCACCAGTGAAATTGAACGCGTTCAGCACATCTAAACGCATTCAAGAGTTGTCAGTGCTCGGAACATTTGTACAATCGATGATAAAACTGGATTTTTGGAAAGCTCACTAAAACAAGGATGGAAATATACGTTTATTTTGACTTATAAATTAATATTCAGTTCCTCATTTGTCAACATAAACAAATAAATGATTCAATAGGATATTATTAGCTCTGATCTGTCATCGACACATCAATATTCTGCAGAAGCTGCTGAATGGAGTATTGTAAGCAAAGTCGCGCTATTTATATGCATGTGATACAAGCGAGCTGCATGCAGCGGCGCTTATGGACTTGTTCTACTACTAAATACTTTGCACGTGGGCCGTAATTCAACAGTCACGCGGAACATAGAGCAACCTCAATAAAATTGTACTTTATATTTGAATTTAAATTAGAAACTAGCGTAAGCGTTTGTTATTCTATGAAATTCTACTCTCTCCCTACGTCATTCTTTGCACAAAGACAAGATTTAATTTTTAGATATCTCCCGCGATTTGTTTATAAACATTAGTATTCTTCTCTCGGATCTAAACAGAAATTAAGAATAAATAGCTTGAAATGTGATGTTGTTCAATGTTTAACACGTAGCTGGTCGGCAAATCGCAAGTCATGGAGTAATTTATCCACTGGAGTCCTAATGCCACATGACACAAACATAAAAATAACTGAACGGAGGAATGAGGATCATGTCATAAGTAGGAAAGTTTGGATATGAATGTGGATATGAGAAGACCATGCAAATAAAAGAAGAGCGAAGAAAAGAAAAGATGGATGGAATGTGTGAAATATAATATGGCTTTTCTAGCCATATATTTCACACAATCCATGTGAGTGATGAGGAAGGAGAAATGTACGGAAGTAGAAGATAATTATGCTGCGCAGCTGTGCCAGTTCCATATTGCGAAGAATGGGTGCCGATGGTTGAACGCAGTATTTTGTATTGCAACTTGGGATATGACAATGCAAAGCAGAAGATCTATGCGATAGACTGCGTTGGTTGTGTGTTACTATAGCATCTACTTGTGTCGCTCTCTGTGCGATAAGTCAAGTCATCGACAGTACATCGACATCGCCATCAGCATGCCGCGCGCGTACCGAACATTGGCGAAAATATTTCATTGTTTCTCAAATGGCAAGCGAATCAAACTAGAATTTTATTCATATGAACCTACATCGATGTCCGCATAATATAGTGCTTCATACATTGGACAATTATATATTCCAGACAGCCACACGTGATGAATAGATAGGATAAGATAGTAATTAATCAAATCTTTATTTTAAATTAAGTAGTTTATAATTATTGTCGTACCTAGGTACTAAAGATGTAGACGCCATTATTATTGTCTTCCCGCAGTGGAAAATTTAAAGCTCGACATTTTATCCAAGAATCACAAATCACTAACAAATTATCGTGGAAAATCAATAGAGAATCTAAACAAGCAAATAAGCAGCAGTTATCTAATTAAGCAACACATTTTTGTAAACGATTACGACAAATTCGTTTAATTTTGACAGTTCAACAACATTCGTTGAGTTATTTACGCTGTTGAGCAGATTTTTTTTTCGAACTTATGAAGCAATGGATTAGCAATTTGTTTCAAATTCAATTTCCGACTGATCGTGTATTACGTAATTAGGATACAGATAATAGTTTTAAAAAGAAAAAAAAGAAAAGAAAGAAAATATGTTTATTTGCGGTAAAATATGACGCAAGCAAGGAAAAAAAAAACAAATAAAACACGAAAATAACAAATTGAGAAAAGATAATGTTACTAACAATTTATGGACATTTTATTAGTCTGAAATAAACGTATTTTATTTTTTATTTATTTTTTATAATATTATTACTTCTGTAGAGATGGTCGCACGACACATCGCCTCAGTGGAGAAATCGATGGTGTTCTGTGCTGAGTGCTGGTAATTGATCAATTAAACCGATTGCTTTCATTGATGTCGTGTCGGGACGGGATCCGCACTCAATAATAACTAATTGTTTGAACTTTCTACATTTCATATTAGTCCCATAAACAGTGTATAGGAGAAGCAATAAACTATAATATAATTGCTCAGCTTCTGTGAGGAATCTTTCCAGTGTGACCGTACCTAGTAGTAGTTTGGATGAGTTTTCATTAAAGATGAGGGTTTATGACAATGTGGTAGTGGAAAATACTCATCGAACTTCGGAAAGAGACTGTCACATCTGGTATCATGACTGGCAAAGTCGACCCTCTACAAACCAGATTTATATCGATGATGTGCCAAAGGGGCTTATACAAATATATACCTAAAACATAAGGCTACAGTTATATCTTGATCATCCTCTTGATCCATAGCTGACGTCAGCGCTGTACCTCGGGCTGGGCCCGAAGGCGTGGCCACGGCTGAACCCGCTGTCCACGCTGTCGGACATCCTCATGCTGCTCAACTACGTGCTCAACCCCATCCTCTACGTGCTCATGCGCCAGCGCCGGCGGCTCTCGCTCACCAACCTCTGCCACTCCATCGCGCACTGCTTCAAGCGGGTGAGGCCTCATTTTGTTTTACAGCAAAGGGATAGACATCCCCATGATGGACAAAGTGTTATTGGGTTTTTCTATCTGGAATATCTCAGGAGCAGCCAAAAGTCTGGATTTTGCCCAGGCGATAGGCATATTTTGTTGCTAGGTAGATGGGACTTGCACATAACTGACGAAATATGAATGAACCTTGAAGTTAGAGAAAGCTGCATTTTGCACCTCATGTGCCAATTTGTAAATGTCCTTTCTTTGGTATTGTTCGCCGAGTCGTTGAGCTCCTCAATTTCTGAGTTGAGCTACACGATTACTAACAAATGCACTGATTGGACAGGTCCACTCAAATCTGTGTGGTTCTTTCCTCAAAAGTCCATTTCGGATAGGTACCAATCTATACGATCCTCAAATAATCTTACCAAGATTATTTCCAAATTTATAGACACTGTCATACACCAATTTACATGATCTTCACTTGATCTGACCAAGATTATGTCTGGACTTTAAAAGAGACTGTGACCTCTGAGTTTGTTTCGGCCTATCTTCTCAGAGTAGTCAGATAGGAAACGCCGCCGACCTCATCTATTTTTAACATACTTCAAAAAAAGGAGGAGCTTCTCAATATTGAGTTTGTTTTTAAATTGTTTTTTTTTTAAAGAGTAATCTCGAGGTGTTTTAACTTTTTTCTGATTTTTGTTTTGTATTTTTTATTAACTTTGCTTGGGTACTTTTTGAGTTAAGTACCTACTTTCAATAGTAAGTACGTATTTTTTCCACTTAGTCTACATATTATATTGATGATGTTAAAATGATAATAGCTACCTGTCACTGTTATTTTTAACGGGTGTGTAACGGTTGATATAATAACAAAAAATCTAACGTTCACTTGACCTAATTTCAGTTAATATACTTTTGTTTAATATAACGATCAGTTGAGATAGTGAATTGTTGATATAATTTCATTTTATCTAATTTCTTATGATATAATAAACATTTCCTATAATGCACATTTGACATAATATTCATGTAGTATATTATTCATTTACTATAATATTCATAATCTCTAATAACTTTTAATATAGTTTAGAAAATGTGATTTTAAACGCCTGCTAGTATGGTGCTAGCAAAAATGGACTTTAGGGCACCCCGACTCGGACAGGTTAGGTTAGAAGGGGATGGCGGGGTCGTGTGAGCGAGCGAAGCGAGCGAATGTGGTGGAATTCGTGGTTATTTTTTTATAAACCATCCAGAAGTAGGAGCCCCGCGAAGCGGGGCTCCGTCGACCAAGCCCACCCTCAACCATGCATTGAATATTTTAAGATTTGGTTAGGTGCCATTTGAGTTAGGTTAGAACTGTGACCATTAAACATGAAAATTAGGTCAAAAGAACATTAGGTCAAATGAATGTTATATAAAAAGAATATTATACATATTGAAAATTATATAAAATGAACGTTATACTAAATGTTTTATATTAACTGAAAATTATATCATATGAAACATTAGGTCATATGAAATTAGGTTATATGATTTTATAGCATATGAAAATTATATTATATGAACGTTATTTCAAGTGAAATTAGAGCATTTGTTATTATATCATACATTACACACCCATTTTTAACATACCTAACAGGTAAGTAGTGGTATTCGAATTTGTGTGGTAGGGTAGGTAAAAAACCACTGACTTAAAAAAAACGCTACCAAGTGAAAAATAACTTTATTTTGGAAATCGGTGGCAAACAACGAAAATTCAAAACCAATTAGATACACCGACTTCCGAAATAAAGTTATTTTTCACTTTGTAGTGTTTTTTTTAAGTCGGTGGCTTTTTTTCTATTTTTTTTTTTTTAATATTATTGACGTGTTAGTGTTTGTACAAACAATAATTATATTTTCTGTAAATAGAAAAATAAAATTATTTTATTTCATTTCATTACAATAGAATAATTTAATTTAAAGGTTTCGTTCAAACCGATTAAGCGTCGTCGTGCAGACCGGCGCGACGCGACTCTAACAAAACAATTTCTATGAAACTTCACGGTACAACAATTACCGGTGCCGCGTCCTGCACGAACCTTAAACAGCAACCCTGTTTGGCGACAAAATGAAGATATGATGGTAGCATATGATGGGCGAAGTGCTAGTCGCCGGACGAGCTCCTTCACACAGAGTTCTACTACTACTGGGTGTTGAAGTTGAGTGTTGTTAATGGTTTCTTGTGTCCAACAGAGTCACAAAACATCGACGGAGTCAGTGTCGATGAAGACGTCGTGCTGCCCACAGGAGACGCAGGTGGTGAGCAGCGGCGGGGACAGCTCGGCCGCCGAGATGCGGCCGCTGCGCCCGCCCGCCGCGCCCGCGCGCGCGCTGCGCTTGCTGGACTGACGCCCGGCGCGGCCTCCACCCCACGCACACACGCACATGTAGCACTCTGACCGAGCTGAGAACCAGAGCAACGAATAAGTTTCGTCGTTTGTCGAAAACAAAGGATTCGCTTTTGATGAGCACACGTTTGTGGATCTGCGTTTGATTAGTCCAGCAGCCTTCCAGCAGCGGAGTAATGGTGAAGTCGTCACATTATGAACTCCAGTGACAATTGTGAGTGTCATCACTATGACAGGTGTGTGGCCACAACATGCTGTGTCATCACTATGACAGTTGTGTGGCCACAAGATGCTGTGTCTTCAAGAAAGCTTGGCGTTTGGTGCACTTTTTAAAATGTGGTCGTCTTCGAATCAAGGCAGTGTTTCGGGTTATCGTGTTTCACGCATTTTCATTACCAAAGACAGACAATTTTATGTGATTTGGCCTGAGGCTGTCAATATTAAGCGCTAGTGTATGAACAATTAGATTAAGATTTTATATCAGGATAGTTACTTTTGGGGTTGATGATGACAACCCTTAGCAGTCGGCACACCGAAGTATAAGAAACTTGTGAGGATCCGTTGCTCCCGCGAGGAGCCCAGGGAATCCGATCAATCCGACAACTGCTTACAATAGAAACGATAGATAAATACTGTGATGCGGTGTAAAGTACCTACCTACTAAGTAGGCGCGGGTCGTTACGTGATTTTCGCAACACGTAACGTAACTAGTGACTTCGAAGGCGTCCCCTGATTAGAAAACTAGTGATTCAAAATTAAAAAAAAAAAAAACAAAATATTTTATTTCACATAAACCTACATGGGCACTTATGAAACGTCAGAAGCTAGGTACACGGTTCCAACTGGTCGTTTCCTATGGAGAAGAGCCGGCAAGAAACTCCACGGTTACTCTTTTAGAAGTAAACGGTATTATTTAGGTTTGAGAGGACAGTGTAATACCTACTACTAAAGTAAGGCCATTTTAATAGGTAGACATTTGACGTCTGTCAGTTTAGTGAAAGCAAACCGTAAAATTACTCGTATTGGTCATTATTACAATATATATGTAGGTAATAGCAATTGAAAAAAGTTAAGCAATTGTGCAGTTCTAACAAAACGAAAAAAAATATTTTTTTATGCCCGGCGTTACAAGGTTACGTTGTTGAATTTTGATGAGTTGTCAAATGTTACCTATTAAAATGGCCTTACTTTAAGTAAGTGTACACACCGCAAATTGACAAACAAATGTAGGTAGGTCATGGTAGGTCCTGTTTGTATTAAAGATCTCCGAAGTAGTTAGGTGGTGCTGACTCAAGGGTTGATATTGCTCGTAAGTATATTCTAAATACCGTAAAGATAATTAAAAAAATGTACTTATTATTAAAACAAAAAGGTAAACGACTTATATTTTTATATCGTGTTATTGAAATAAGAACCTAAAGTGTATCTGACGCGCTAGGACTCGCAACCGTTATGATGTGATTGTGAAAGACTAGTCTCAAATAGTTACCTACCCGTTGTATTTAGTTGATTTATATGGTTTGTTTGTACAATTAAATGTTTTACTGAAAAATCCACGGAAAAATCTATCACATTCAAACCCAACGAATTTAATGATAAGATTGATTTAAGAAAATAATGCTATATCTTGGTGGCACTGACGCGGGCGGCGCGGGCGGAGTCAACCTTTTATCCCACGCATTCAAATTCCCATAACGCATTCTACGTGTGTACGCTCAAAATCAAAAATGTTATCATAAAGCTTTTCGTAAAAGAGCCATAAATGAAGCCAGTAAATCTGCAAAATCTATCATTGTTTACACATATTGAGCAGAAAGACACTGCTCTATACCTAGAGAAATAATCCTGTAAGATTGAAAATACATGCGAAGAAAACAGCTATTTAGCTTCAGTTTTGCAGTTTTCGCTACCGGTCGTAGACCTATCATATGGAAGCCCCAGCAAGGGCCTTAATTCATATAGACTATTGTCAGCAAACAGCGATATCTATTTTTGATTTTTCAAACTCAGCTCATTATACATACCCGTTATATTTAATTAAAACTAATTTAAGAGCCTGTAAAATGATTCTGACAGCGCCCGTGATTAAAGGTAATTCATTATAATACTTATGTTATTAAGAGAGATGTATGTGTACATTTGTGAATTATTAGAATGTATACCTAACTATTATTAAGTTATGAGCCAGTTTCGCCACACTGTCAATTATTAAATATCCTGTAAAGCATTTTAACGTGCCCACGCACGTAGGCACGTCAAATGCTCGGGATATGTAGGAGTAGCCGTGGCAGCAAGCCTTGCAGCAAGGACTGCTTCCTGCCGCGGCTACTCCAGTACTGTAGCAGTAGTGTATGGTGAAATTGATTGTAGCGTGGATAGGTATATCTATAGTATAATACTGTAATTATAGAAATTCGATAGTAGGTACCTACCTACCTATACATGTACCTATAAGTAATACTCAGAGTATCAAATACGACCATATAATGATCTGTTAACAATAATTACTCATTACAAAATTAATTATTCTTATACACAGTTACATACATCATATTGACCTTTTTATAATAAGACTTGTATAATATTGACCAAGGAACACAAGTAGGTACATAGCTTTAATAGAATTTATTATTTATAGTCAGTCCGGTTATTTGTAAATTAAAATAACTATGATGCACTTTTGACTGTTTCATTTCCGGCAAGTAATAAAATAGCACATTTCTTCCTTTAATATAACACACAACATCACGCCTTGTTTCCCCGAAGGGTTGGGCAGAGGTATACCTGTAGTAGGTAGGTACACCCACATTTCGCCAGTTATGTTTAAATCCCAAGTAATAGGGGGCGAGCCCACAAATCCAGACTCCGGACTGCTACTGAGAAATACGAGATTTCGTTTTTTTTTTGTTATGTTTGTTGTTGTGTTCCTCCTTATCATCTATTTATTTATTTCTTTACTAGCTTTTTCCCGCGGCTTCGCCCGCGTGGACTTCGGAACACATCCCGCGGGATCGTACCGGGATTAAAAGTACCATGTGTGTTAATCCAGGTTAACAATGTATACCGTAATACATTGTTTTTATATAACTTTATTGGTTTAGCGGCGCACGCCTGTAAAGCTCCCAGTCGTCGGCATGATTTTTTCCGACATGTTCAACCATCATCGTCATATTTCAGCCAATTTACACAAAACCTTCCTCATGTTAAACTCCGTCCAGTGGTGAAAACCGTGTGGACATCTGTTCGGTAGTTTTTGAGATACCGTTCAGAGTTCAGACAGACGCAGTGGGGGGACTTTTTTTAATAATATTGTAGTGATAGTGATAGTGACCTTTTATTCAATGATTTTTTCATACTTTGTAGTACTATGACTACCTGGGCGACCGAGCTCTGCTCTGGTGAAAATAGAGAATGCTCATTATACCTAATAGTATAGGAATGTTCATACTAATTCCACGCTGCCATGATAGTACATAGCACAGATATAGATAGACATAGATAACGCAAGTATCACGATCTGTATGAAAACCAAACGTGCCTACTATGACGTCACGATTTACATAAACACATAGCATCACGCCTGTATTTCCCGAAGGGTTAGGCAGAGGTGTACCTATAATACACCCACGTTTCACCAGTTATGTTTAAGTCCCAAGTAATAGGGGGCGAGCCCACAAATCCAGACTCCGGGCTGCTACTGAGAAATTCGAGATGGAAAAACCCAATAACACTTTGCCCGACCCGGGAATCGAACCTAGGACCTCATGCTTAGCAGTAGCGCTTGCGACCACTAGACCAACGAGGCAGTCAAGCACGATTTAGTGATGGGAAAATCAAATCGAGTCAAAGGGCGGCACCCGTCTCGCCCCAACCCCCGCCTAGCGCCAGCGCGAGCGCTTATCCAGCCGGCAGTACGCTGAAAGTCTTCGTAGTGAGAATTTCAAGTAAGATTACCATTATAAACACGTGAATATTCGGTGACACCATTAATTTCAATTTAGTTCTAGTGTGTACAAAAAGCAACGAACTGCAGCAACTCGAAAGATTTGCTGGGTGAAAACTCAATTTTGAATACAGTTCGCCTTTGTATATAAATCATTTCTCAATTACTGTACGAATACTATTTATTGAGTAGGTAATTTTGGTACAGTTAAGAATTATTAAGAATCGTTTAAATCGATTTTGTGACGGAGTAATGAGATAGACAAAGCTTGCTTCCTCAAAATGTACTGAACATGGTGCTAAGCTTTGTTGGGAACCAATCTTTAGTAAATGAGATCACAAACTTGTTGACTTATGTATGTATATTCTTTAAACACTTCAAATTACTTATTAAGTTAGGATTCTTTGTCATTATATTAGGGGTTAAAGTATGAAATTGCCGATTTGTAGGTACTGAAAAATTTAATTTCGTTTTTTTTTGTCATTTAACATATTTATTTAATCAAAATAATTACCATTAATATCTATACATTGCTGCCATCTAATAGGAAGGTAATTTATGCCTTTGCGATAGAACTGTCGTGATCTAGATTCGACAAACTGTGTGAAAGCATTTTGTCCTGCCTGAGAAGAAAACTTTTTATCAAAAAATGGAAAATGTCCAAATCACGAAAAAAATGGTAGTCGGTTGGAGCAAGGTCTGGCGAATACGGAGGGTGACGAATGGTTTCTAATTGCAGTTCCTGTAGAGTTAAAACGGTTTCTAGTGCTGTATGTGATCTCGCTTTATCATGGAGCAATAATGGTGAAGATCGATTCATGAGTCGGGGCTGTTTCACTGCTAGTTTTGTTATCATTGTTCGGAGTTCGGCACAGTAGACATCTGCCGTTATTGCTCGACCAGATCGGAGAAAGCTATAGTGAATAACACCATGCTGAGACTACCAAACAGTTACCATTACATTTTTATTGGTAAGCTTTGCTTTAGGACACTGTTGCGGCGTTTGACCTGGGGTCAGCAATTGCATTTTTTGCTTACGGTTATCGTAAAGAATCCACTTTTCATCACATATGACAATTCGATCCAATATTCCTTCATTTCTGTATCGATCCAACAAGAAAACACAAGTTTCAACACGCGTTCCTTTCTGCAGATCAGTGAAATCATGAGGATTTCTCATATTTATTTTATTTTATTGATTTGACGCAAATGAGTCAGTATTGTTAGCAAGGTAACGTTAAACCATGCCTCTAATTCCTGGGTAGTTTGGCTCGGATCGGCTTCCACAAACTCTTTCAATTCATTGTTATTCACCTGTTGTGGTTCGTTCTTCAAATCAAAGTTTCCATCACGAAAGCGTTTAAACCAAAATCGCACGGTGCGTTCATTAGCAATCCCCTCTCCAAACGCAACATTGATATTGCGAGCTGTTTCTGCCGCGTTAGTTCCGCGTCGGAACTCGTATTAAAAAATAACTCGAATTTTCGAAGTATCCATCTTTCTTGTCTAAGCTAAATTAAAAAAAAACATCTGAAAGTCGATAATCGAGAACTTCAAAGGTGATATAAAGAAAACGCAAAGCCTTTTGGAATTTAAGGCTTTATTCTACTTAAAGAAATTAGCTTAAATATTTAGAAACTAGACTAAGACACATTGACAATATTATAGCATTACCATAGATATAAATCTACGTCATTCTTCCCAGCAGGGTTTTTATATCTCGCAAATATAGTCTCTCAAGTAGCGGCGGTTTCCGGGACCTGCTTGAGTGGCGCCTCTCGTCTATGTCAGGTTCCTCCCGGGCCACCTCTTATTGGCTTTGAGCAACGTCAGATTCTTGAGGAGTTTCAGACACTCGCTGAGTAGCTTCTATGTCTGTAGGTGCTTCATCACAGATACTGTCTTCGTCATTAGGTAAGGGAGCTAATTGATTATTTGAAACGGTAGATTCCCTACCGTCAGAATATCTTATAAATGAATATGCAGGATTAGCTTGTAAAAGCTCGACCTTTTCTACAAGAGAGTCGTATTTTGACTGTCGAACATTCTTTCTCAAGAGGACGGTACTAGAGAGAGAAACAATGTGGGTAGGCACAGGGTTAACACTCATATTTTGGTTACTCCAAGTTTTAATTTATTAAAAATATTTTAATTTGAATTTTTAATGTTATAATTATATTTTATTGTTATTAACCACCCAAATCTCACTATATACTATTTCCAAGTCTTTCTGAGATCTAATTCATCTATCTACTTACTTTCTACCATCCATATATCTCTATGGACACTAAAATGGCCACAAGTTTAGAAGATCTGGAGCAGCTGTTCAACTCGCGGATGGCTGAGTATGAGAACAAGCTCAGAAATGCATATTCCGGATCTGAGTCAGCACCTGATATCACAGCACTATCACGTGAGTTCGCTGAATTTAAAACTTTTGTGTGGCAGGCACTCTCAAAATTTAAATCACAAATGGAAATGCTGTCTCTTGGCTATGACAGACATGAAACTATGATGAGAAGAAAGGTTTTATTGTTTCATGGGGTTGCCGAGCTACCAACTGAAAAGTTACATGATGTGGTTCACAAAGTGTTAACCGACCAAATGAGCTTGGCCGAGGTCAAAAAGGAAAAAAATCATGTCTGTCATCGATTGGGATCTTCACAAGGCAAAGCGAGACCTATCCTGCTTTCTAATTACGCAACATATTTTCGTAAACGATAAAGACAAATCTGTTTCATTTTGACAGTTCAACAACATTCATTGCGTTATTTACGTTGCTCTGCAGTTTTTTTTTTCGAACTTACGGAGCAATGGATTAGCAATCTGTTTCAAAACGATTCAGATTCGGATTGATTTTGCATTACGTAATTAGGGTACTGGTTAGACTTTACACCACTGAGCACCGTCACTTGATTTGGGAGAGCAAAAAGTCACTGAAAGGTACTGGCATCACAATCTCTGAATTCTTAACTCACACAAGACACCGTACTTTCATGGACGCACGTGTGAGAAAAAGATTATTAGATATACTACATTTAGAGGCATTGATATCCACTTAACTATCAACTTTTGAGTGTCAGGATTTTCAGGTTACCTATTAGTTAATTATTTTATCATGTAGGCATTTTAATATGTGGGTGTACCTACTACAGGTGCACCTCTGCCCGACCCCTCGGGGAAACAAGGCGTGATGTTATGTTATGTATTTTAATATCTATGAATATGGTGTGTAGGGAAAAGGATTATAAGAAAGCACATGGAGACAAGACTAGGCATTTATTTCAATTAGACTTGTCAATAAATAGGTAAGTATTGTTAATGAGAAAGCTAGTTATCCGTTCCAAATCTAGGTCTTCGTGGAGAAGAAGGATAAGAAACTCCACGGAAGCTTGTTTTGAAGTATTTTATCAACATATTTTTACATTAGCATTTAGTTTTGTTATTACATTAATCTCTTGGACCATTTCTTAAAGCTAACAACTTTATCAATGACAAATAGAATATGAATATTCCTTAATTCTATTTAACACTTATGTGGCAATATTAGCAATATTTTAATACATACAGAACATCATAGTTATCAGCAATAATCAAGATATAATGACAATTTAACTTACATGAACATTGTAGTTAGTCGATCTTTCACCAGAAGTGATCTGATGATCCTTATTTCAATCCATTTTACAATAAAAGCAGAACTTCTGATAAGCAACATTATTGCCTTATATTAGCTTTTAGCAACTCAATATTACGGACATGGGCATCACTCAGGGTCTGTTCTTAGATGTTAACATAAGCTTTTATATTGTTACCAGTCCAGTGACACGTACAGAAAGGGAGCAAGAATTAAGTTACACGACCTTTTATAACATTTCAAATGACAGTTGTCTACCTTACCCTATCTAACATGAATATTGCCACAGATAAAATGAACTGAACTATTAGTACAAAACAAATACTTTTAAACTATAAACTGTAATAATACCTTTACAAAAATATAATTTATACGTAAACTAATCTCTTAGATATTCTTAACAAAATAATTTAATAAAACTTGTATCCTCAATCATTTAGTATTTAAATATAGGAACAACAAATAAATCAGTGTGACCGTAGTACATAATTCAACCAAGATATTGGAGACAATAATAACAGTTGAGTCAAATCAGTGTTTGACTTAAAATTTATTAAATTCATTTAGTAAATTATTCATAGATAATAATTACATTTATAGGTATAACAAGTAGAATTACATTTATATATCATATTATTTATTTTTAGACACAATAATTACATTTATATAACACACGCAAGCATTTTGGGGTAGGTACCAAAATGATGGTCGGTGGAGGGCAGGATAGCGATCGTCACGTCGGATGGTAAGCGTCACAAGATTGAAACCCCGGCTGAGCTTCGAGCACTGGTTTCACGGTTCCCTAAGGCCACAGGCGAGTCTGGTGCTGCTGCGCTGTCAGAGGTACATACTTCTCCAATATGTGCGAGCCCCACTGGAGTTCCCGCTACACCTTCAAGAGGCCAAAGAAAGGCGCGCCGGCGTACCTAATTAGTGCCACTGGATTGTTTGTTTATCTAGTTACTCTGTGAAATAGCCGCATTGTACGATAACTTTTGATAACTTTTTTTTTTCGCCGCCGCCGGTACTTTAACATTTTGTGTTTTCTGTGCTGGACACCTTCACAGTAAATTTTGTGTAGCATTATTCTATTTTTTTAAGATAGATAGATAGATAGATTTGTTTATTTGCATAGAATGAAGGTAATTAATACAATTAGGTGTTACACTATTTTGGATCCTTATACATTCTGCCTCATGGCATGCAAAAATAATTATTCTATTTACATATATCTATTTAATTACTAAGCAAGCTAAATAGTCTTGTCATTCAAAAAATCTGTTACAGAGTAATAACATTTTTCAACTAGTATTTTTTTAAAGTAGGTACTTTTTAAATCTTCCTAAAGGTTGCTCTTTGATCACTTTTGGTACATGGTTATAAATAAGAGGAGCCATGCACATAACACTCTTTCTCAATAATGCAGTTTTATATCCACCAATGCATAACTTGTCTTCGTATTGAATTCTTAAACTTGTAGTCCTGTTTCTAGTATTTTTCAAAGTCGGGAATAAGTGATCATTAGTTTTAACAAAAATGGCTATTTCTAATATATATAGGCTAACAAAAGTTAAAAGATGATATTTTTTTTAAACAGGTACGCAACTGTCAGTCACTTTAAGATTAAAAATGGATCTAATACAGCGTTTTTGCGCCTTGAAAATATTTTCTCTCTCGCTACAGTTGCTCCAGAATATTATGCCAAACCTCAATACAGACACAACTAGACTGTGGTATGCTATCAATACTGTCTGAACGTTAACTTTTTTGGATAAACTATGTAATGTATAAGCAGCTGCACTTCGTTTTTTGCATACGTCATCTGCTTGAATTTTCCATGTCAGTCCGCTATCAATTGAAATTCCTAGAAATTTGGCATCATTGACCTTATCTATTGTTTGTCCATTATAATTTATATCCATATTTGTGTCAAATATTCTTTGATAGAAATGCATTACTTTTGTTTTATCTAAATTTATAATTAAGTTATTTTTATTAAGCCAATTTATAAATTGTTCAAGAGTACTTTTGACATTAAATTAAAATTAAAAAAAAATAATAAAAAAAAATCATTTATTTCAGGTCATTGACCCATATTAAATACAAAGCATACAATTTAAATACAAAACTCCGGTCACATTTTACTGCCAACTGAAGAAATAAAATAATGAAAACATTAAAAATTACATGTCAGATCAGATCAATTAATGTCAGATATAAATAAAAATTAAATAAAACAATGAATTAAATTAACAAAAATTAAGTTGATGTCAGAAGCAAACAAATGAAATATTATATTATTTATCATTAAAACATTAAAGCTGTAGGTATAAAATGACAAATTAAGCACCAGCAATATGCCTGCTACAACAATGCCCAACGTAGGGGCAATCAAGTCGCTCAGCAACCATCGCCAGGACAGTATTGGAGCTAGCCCGCACCCTGCGCACCAAGGACGCGCACCGCTTGCGCATGGTGGCGTGGAAACAGTCGGTGCGCGCTTCCGCAAACATGCCCGAGGCACTGCAGAAGCGGGGTAGCCGCAAAACCGCCCTGGACGCGTTGTTGTATTGGACACGAAGGGCACTGTAAGCAGCTTGTGAGTAAGATGCCCATAGGCTGCACGTGTATAAGGAGGTGCAGAAAGCTTTAAAAAGCGTGATTTTAACCTGATTTGAACAACGTTCAAACCTACGGGCTATCATATTTGCTCTCTTAGACAGTGCCCTCCGCTCCCGCTCAATGTCGACATGGTCTTTCAGATCTGCTGTTACCCAGTGCCCCAAGTATTTAAATTGATCCACCCGTTCCAAGGGTACACCATTCAAGTGAATAGGGGGTACTTGCTGTGGGCATTTGGCGCCTCCCTGAAATACCATTAGCTTCATGAGACTCTTTACCATGACATTTAACTATCAAAGTGCTGTCATCAGCAAAAAGGATCATTGGATTTGGCATTTGGCTTGGCAAATCATTTACATACAGTAAAAATAATAATGGGCCGACTACACTGCCCTGTGGGACACCAAATTTGATATTTCTTGTAGAAGAAGCATACTTTTCTTCTTTTTTTGTTTTTACACTGACTCTAGAAATTTCTGTATATTGTTTGCGTCCTTTTAGGTAAGTTTTAATAAGATTAAGCATGTCCTCGTATACTGTTTCAATTTTATTTAAAAGTATGTCATGATTTACATAATCAAACGCTTTTGTTAAATCAGTGAATAAAGTACATACAGGTATTTATTTATCAATATTTGGCATTATATTGTTTTCTCTTGTAGTTTTCCTGTACAAACAAAATTTTGTATGCATGCGGTGTTCACCTTTATGTGATTGTTACACTAATTTGTTATTTTTTTTACCTTATCTGTTACCCAAAGACCTAGTTTCACCATACACTGTTAGTTAGTTTTGACGTCCCGTTAAATAGACAACGGCCCGTTAAGCGTAGTGAGTGTTTCACCAAGTACTAACGAATCGTTAATCCTCTTAACAAGGCGTCAAACTTAATCACTGCTCCAAAGGTCCGTTAATGCTTTTAACGGCTGTCAATTGGTTGTAAGTTGGTCAAATAAAATGGAAGCAGCGTAAAATTTTATTTTTGAACACGGAAATGATGATATTTTCGAAAATTTACAACTTTTAGACAATAAAGTTCAACGTCCTAAAACATACAAAGATCGACGTGACTTATATTTTGAAGAATATGACGATCTAGATTTCAGGACAAGGTTTCAGGATAGAGGTCTTGCAAATGATTGAAGATAAACTTCAATATCCATCAAATCGGTTAGTACCTACCTTAAAATTGCCTTATTAGGTATGTGAATTGTAATAAAAATATGCCTATGATTCGACTTACAACTTCTTACGTAAGTAGGTACCCACCCATGATGTTTAATATTATTAGAAATGTAACAAACCTAACGTAGTGTAAAAGCTCACAGTGGTTCCCACTAGTAATAGGACCGCCCCATCATCACAGAGAGTACCTTCCAATCCTAATTTTTATGAGCAATCGTCACTGCATCTGTTTTTTCGTTTTCAACTACATTTTTATGTTTTGTAATGAGTCCTATTAAAATTTCTCGGTGACTTTTTTTCGACATTTTAACACACAAAATAACTAAAATTACAATTTAGAAAGAATCAAAATTTGTTGTAAGTACCATAAAGGTTATATTTAATGCACTATGAATTAAGAGTAGTCTTCTTTAGTTGTTGCCTAGCAACTGTTGTTTGTGTCATCCTGTGTTTTACAAATGAAGTTAATTTGTGTTATTAAATAATAAAATGTACTTTATTAAACCACTGTGTCACAATGATATCTTAGTTTCATTGTTAGCAAGCTCAGCCAGCAAAAAATACCACAAAACAAAATCATTTGAAAACATTTTTACGAATTTGACGTTTAAAACGACTAATAGAGAATTACACTGTTTATAGAACGTTTTGCTTAGACGCCATGACATTTTAATTTGGTTGCATAAAAACGAGAGTGAATGAAAAGTCAGACCGGTCGTTTTTGTTCACTCGATAATAGATAATATCTGCTAGATGTTTGATTTAGCAACGCCTTGTTAAGATCCCTCCATAGAACGTAAAACTTTTTGACGTCTACGTCAATTTTAACAGAGCATTTGCTGATGGCTCGTTAAGAATTGTTTGGTGAAATCGGGTCTAAGACCTAGTTTCACCATACACTGTTAGTTAGTTTTGACGTCCCGTTAAATAGACAACGGCCCGTTAAGCGTAGTGAGTGTTTCACCAAGTACTAACGAATCGTTAATCCTCATAACAAGGCGTCAAACTTAATCACTGCTCCAAAGGTCCGTTAATGCTTTTAACGGCTGTCAATTGGTTGTAAGTTGGTCAAATAAAATGGAAGCATCGTAAAATTTTATTTTTGAACACGGAAATGATGATATTTTCGAAAATTTACAACTTTTAGACAATAAAGTTCAACGTCCTAAAACATACAAAGATCGACGTGACTTATATTTTGAAGAATATGACGATCTAGATTTCAGGACAAGGTTTCGTTTATCGAAAGAATCTTGTACATATAGAGGTCTTGCAAATGATTGAAGATAAACTTCAATATCCATCAAATCGGTTAGTACCTACCTTAAAATTGCCTTATTAGGTATGTGAATTGTAATAAAAATATGCCTATGATTCGACTTACAACTTCTTACGTAAGTAGGTACCCACCCATGATGTTTAATATTATTAGAAATGTTTGTTACCTAACGTAGTGGCAAAGCTCACAGTGGTTCCCACTAGTAATAGGACCCCCCCATCATCACAGAGAGCACCTTCCAACCCTCATTTTTATGAGCATTCGTCACTGCATCTGTTATTTTTGTTTTCAACTACATTTTTATGTTATGTAATGAGTCCTATTAAAATTTCTTTTTCACTAGCGCTGAAATTCGGTCGGCGACTTTTTTTCAACATTTTAATACACAAAATAAGTAAAAATTACAATTTAGAAGAATCAAAAATTGTTGTAAGTACCATAAAGGTTATATATAATGCACTATGAATATTAAGAGTAGTGTTCTTTAGTTGTTGCCTAGCAACTGTTGTTTCTGTCATCCTGTGTTTTACAAATGAAGTTAATTTGTGTTATAATAAAATGTACGTTATTAAACCACTGTGTTACAATGATATCTTAGTTTCATTGTTAGCAAGCTCAGCCAGCAAAAAATACCACAAAACAAAATCATTTGAAAACATTTTTATGAATTGACGTTTAAAACGACTAATAGAGAACTACACTGTCTATAGAACGTTTTGCTTAGACGCCATGACATTTTAATTTGGTTGCATAAAAACGAGAGTGAATGAAAAGTCAGACCGGTCGTTTTTGTTCACTCGATGATAGATAACATCTACTAGATGTTTGATTTAGCAACGCCTTGTTAAGATCCCTCCATAAAAAGTAAAACTTTTTGACGTCTACGTCAATTTTAACAGAGCATTTGCTGATGGCTCGTTAAGAATTTTTTGGTGAAATCGGGTCTAAGACCTAGTTTCACCATACAATGTTAGTTAGTTTTAACGTCCCGTTAAATAGACAACGGCCCGTTAAGCGTAGTGAGTGTTTCACCAAGTACTAACGAATGGTTAATCCTCTTAACAAGGCGTCAAACTTAATCACTGCTCCAAAGGTCCGTTAATGCTTTTAACGGCTGTCAATTGGTTGTCAGTTGGTCCAATAAAATGGAAGCAGCGTAAAATTTTATTTTTGAACACGGAAATGATGATATTTTAGAAAATTTACAACTTTTAGACAATAAAGTTCAACGTCCTAAAACATACAAAGATCGACGTGACTTATATTTTGAAGAATATGACGATCTAGATTTCAGGACAAGGTTTCGTTTATCGAAAGAATCTTGTACATATAGAGGTCTTGCAAATGATTGAAGATAAACTTCAATATCCATCAAATCGGTTAGTACCTACCTTAAAATTGCCCTATTAGGTATGTGAATTGTAATAAAAATATGCCTATGATTCGACTTACAACTTCTTACGTAAGTAGGTAACAAACATTTCTAATAATATTAAACATCATGGATGGGCCATGATGTTTAATATTATTAGAAATGTTTGTTACCTAACGTAGTGTAAAAGCTCACAATGGTTCCCACTAGTAATAGGACCGCCCCATCTTCACAGAGAGCACCTTCCAGTCTTCCAACCCTCATTTTTATGAGCAATCGTCACTGCATCTGTTTTTTTGTTTTCAACTACATTTTTATGTTTTGAAATGAGTCCTATTAAAATTTCTTTTTCACTAGCGCTGAAATTGGGTCGGCGACTTTTTTTCGACATTTTAACACACAAAATAAGTAAAAATTACAATTTGGAAGAATCAAAAATTGTTGGAAGTATCATAAAGGTTATATATAATGCACTATGAATTAAGAGTAGTCTTCTTTAGTTGTTGCCTAGCAACTGTTGTTTCTGTCATCCTGTGTTTTACAAATGAAGTTAATTTGTGATAAAATAAAATGTACTTTATTAAACCACTGTGTTACAATGATATCTTAGTTTCATTGTTAGCAAGCTCAGCCAGCAAAAAATACCACAAAACAAAATAATTTAAAAACATTTTTACAAATTTGACGTTTAAAACGACTAATAGAGAATTACACTGTTTAGAGAACGTTTTGCTTAGACGCTATGACATTTTAATTTGGTTGCATAAAAACGAGAGTGAATGAAAAGTCAGACCGGTAGTTTTTGTTCACTCGATAATAAATAATATCTGCTTGATGTTTGATTTAGCAACGCCTTGTTAAGATCTCTCCATAGAACGTAAAACTTTTTGACGTCTACGTCAATTTTAACAGAGCATTTGCTGATGGCTCGTTATGAATTGTTTGGTGAAATAAGACCTAGTTTCACCATACACTGTTAGTTAGTTTTGATGTCCCGTTAAATAGACAACGGCCCGTTAAGCGTAGTGAGTGTTTCACCAAGTACTAACGAATCGTTAATCCTCTTAACAAGGCGTCAAACTTAATCACTGCTCCAAAGGTCCGTTAATGCTTTTAACGGCTGTCAATTGGTTGTAAGTTGGTCAAATAAAATGGAAGCAGCGTAAAATTTTATTTTGGAACACGGAAATGATGATATTTTCGAAAATTTACAACTTTTAGACAATAAAGTTCAACGTCCTAAAACATACAAAGATCGACGTGACTTATATTTTGAAGAATATGACGATCTAGATTTCAGGACAAGGTTTCGTTTATCGAAAGAATCTTGTACATATAGAGGTCTTGCAAATGATTGAAGATAAACTTCAATATCCATCAAATCGGTTAGTACCTACCTTAAAATTGCCTTATTAGGTATGTGAATTGTAATAAAAATATGCCTATGATTCGACTTACAACTTCTTACGTAAGTAGGTACCCACCCATGATGTTTAATATTATTAGAAATGTTTGTTACCTAACGTAGTGTAAAAGCTCACAGTGGTTCCCACTAGTAATAGGACCGCCCCATCATCACAGAGAGTACCTTCCAACCCTAATTTTTATGAGCAATCGTCACTGCATCTGTTTTTTCGTTTTCAACTACATTTTTATGTTTTGTAATGAGTCCTATTAAAATTTCTCGGAGACTTTTTTTCGACATTTTAACACACAAAATAAGTAAAAATTACAATTTAGAAAGAATCAAAATTTGTTGTAAGTACCATAAAGGTTATATATAATGCACTATGAATTAAGAGTAGTCTTCTTTAGTTGTTGCCTAGCAACTGTTGTTTGTGTCATCCTGTGTTTTACAAATGAAGTTAATTTGTGTTATAATAAAATGTACTTTATTAAACCACTGTGTTACAATGATATCTTAGTTTCATTGTTAGCAAGCTCTGCCAGCAAAAAATACCACAAAACAAAATCATTTGAAAACATTTTTACGAATTTGACGTTTAAAACGACTAATAGAGAATTACACTGTTTATAGAACGTTTTCCTTAGACGCCATGACATTTTAATTTGGTTGCATAAAAACGAGAGTGAATGAAAAGTCAGACCGGTCGTTTTTGTTCACTCGATAATAGATAATATCTGCTAGATGTTTGATTTAGCAACGCCTTGTTAAGATCCCTCCATAGAACGTAAAACTTTTTGACGTCTACGTCAATTTTAACAGAGCATTTGCTGATGGCTCGTTAAGAATTGTTTGGTGAAATCGGGTCTAAGCATAATAACAGTGTAAACAGTTGTTGGTGAACCAATATATAAATAAATAAATAAATTATGATATTCAAAAAGTCGAAAATAGCCATATTAATATTCTTATTTTTTCTAAAACCCTTCTGCTCGTTACAAAAAATATTAAATTTTGTCAAAAAGGAGTCTATTGAGTTGTAAATTACTTTTTTTATTATTTTGGAAAAAATCGAAATTTAGGAAATTGGTCTATAGTTCTAAATTTCATATTTGGCGTTCTTTTTATAAAGTGGCTTCACCTTAACAATTTTAAGTTTTTCTGGTAGTTTTCCAAATGATATACATGCGTTAATTACATGAGCTAGAGAAGCAGCTATATGACTACCGACATATTTTATGACCTTTGTGGAAACACCGTCATAGCCAATGCTTTTTTTGTCTTTCAAAGATTTAATTATGCGTATGATATCTTGAGGAATAACAATAAGTCATAGTATCTCTAAGTAGTCTGTGCAATAAGTCTTGTCGGCTACGCTTGTCGGTGTGTTATCAAATTTTTAATGTCAGACAGATGTCAGTCTTAGGATTGACACTGACAATTGCTGACAATATGACATTAGCGTTCCATTCCTGTTCTGTGGTAATTCATATTTGTGTGCATTGCGGTTATTAGTGTTACGCGAACATTTTTATTTTATTTTAGTTTTCAAAATATTGTTACTTTGTTTTTCTTGTGTTCTTTTTATTTCAGTTGCTATTGATTTGATTTGTACAATTTTATTTCTTCCAACAAACTAGTGAGTTAGGGTTGTTGTATTTTAAAACAATCAGCCGTTTAAGTATTTAATTGTAGTTAATGTTGTTTTCTGTTTTTGTTATATTTATTTATATAATATTTGTATTTATTTAAGAATATTTCAGCTGACTTAAATGACATTTTTTTCTCTTGTCCTGCCTCGACTTGTAGCTTCGTTAGTGCGGACAGTGAGCCTCCGCTTCGTACTTTGCGTGACAATATTTCCTCTCTTTTTTCTAACTATCCTAACAATCTGCATATAGCCCATATTAATGCTCAGAGTGTTCCTGGTCACTACTCCGATCTTCTGGCATCCTTTAGCAATGTTCATCTTGATGCACTCCTTATATCTGAGACCTTTCTTAAGCCCTCTTTTCTTTCTACGCACTACGCACTTCCTGGTTTTTTCCTGGACAGAAATGACAGGATAGGCAAGGGTGGTGGTGGTGTCGCCATTTATATACCTACGCGATGATATACCGCAAAAAATTGTAAGTTTGTCTCCATCTCAGTACTCTGGGTCGGCTGAATCATTGTTTCTTGAGATCACCTTAAATCATACAAAAGTATTGCTTGCTGTGTTTTACTCTCCCAACCTTCACGTTGACTATTTTGATTCCTTAGAATCCTCGCATAACAATCTTTGCCCATCATATGAGCATGTTATTTTAATGGGTGATTTTAACACATGTTTAATTAAAAATGATCCACGTACACTTAAACTCCGTTCGCTTTTATCCTCTTTTAATCTTGAAATTCTACCTGTTTCTGCGACCCATCACTTCCCAAATGGCACGCCTTCTCTTCTTGACTTAATGATCTTCTTCTCACAATGTTGCTGAGTTTGGGCAGGTCACTGCAACCTTTTCCTATCATGACCTTATTTACCTTTCCTATCGTATCCGACCTCCGAAACGTAAGCCTCGTTTCTGTTTTCTACGTAGTTTTAATAGCATAGACCTGGAGGCTTTGAAACGCGATGCTGGTGATATCCATTGGACTCACGTTATCGAAAGCACCAGTATCGATGAAAAGGTGAACAGCTTTAATGCCATTATTTTAGATATCTATGATAAACATGCCCCTCGTCGGCCTATTAAAATTAAACATAATCCGGCTCCGTGGATGACTACTGTTGGATACGGGACACGAGTAAAACTACAGAGCGGGCTGTGAACGCACTGACGCTTTATTTCAAACATGCGTGCGTGAACATCCGCGGGTGGCGCGGGGTGCCGGAGACGGCGCCGACGGCGGGGCGCTGCGCGGCGTCGCGCACCGTCTGCGCAGGCAGCCTGTATGGCTGCGCCTCGCACACACATACATATTATGCTTGTACACAACATCTCCCAACCTTATTTCTAAGGATACAATACAATATACAATAGCATAGCATGGTAGTAGGATTCAAAACATAATAATAATACTAAGGTATTTAAAGATCCTTACAACTACATACATGTACAACATTATGCCATCCACTGGTTACTTGCCAAACGCAAGGCTTTTATAGTCCACCTTTGGAAGCTGGCGCAACACTCTACCGGGACTGCGGTCGGGCTGCACAGGCGCGGGCGGCGAGGTCGGCGCCGCTGGCGACGTATTTGCACCCCCGCGGCATCCGCTAGAGACTCGGTTTGGGGGCTCGGTGGTGCCGCTGATGATACGTCCTCGTCACCATCATCCTCTAATCGGGTTGGGTTTAGAAACGTGCTGCCTCGCTGGACGAAAAGTGAGGATATTAGGGGGTTCTAGGGGGTTTTCTGATACCTATGCAACAAACTTTTCTTGCCGGAGACGCCGTCAAAAAAAAAAAAAAAAAATTACGAAAATCCTAATTTTTAGGTTAGGTTAGTGTAGGAACACAACTGCTTTTTTTTAATACATAACACACACACACACATGGCATACACCCCCCCCCCCCAACCCCCACCCCCTATCGAGGCAGCACGTTTCTAAACTTTAACCGGTCACGGCAACTCGACATACTTCGAGCACGAATGTGACCCTACGGACACGCAGGTACACGCTGTTGAAATCTCTATTTTTACTATAAAATAAGGGCTAATACAAATAATAATAAATATATAATACAAATACTAATAATAATAATACAAAATTACAACTGACAGTGACTCAGTGACAGTGACAATGACAATGCAATGCTTACGGCACTTTAGCCGGGCCGAGGCAGTGCCACTAGTATGCCTCAAATTGCGGCACTTTATCCAATACGCATAAAGTGCCGCCAGCGGCACCCTATACACTTCCTAATAATTAAGGTCTGTGAATAATTTTACTATACGGCCTGACGGATAGAATAATCGACTAAATCATTTGAACAAAAGTATGTCGTGCCACCTACAACCTAACCTTTTTTACATTTTAAAATACATTTTGTTTTTTCTCCCATAATCTAACGCGTGCGCGCATTGTGCTATATACAAAAAAAACGCTGAAAAAATTTGGGTATAATCGTGCCAAAGGAAATTAAGGGCACTTGTACCAAAGTCGAAATATATCTTTTTTACACATTTCTCCATACATTATTTTCAACCAAGTGCTATAAAGTAAGGAAAAACGTTTATTGGAAAACTGAAATAGCATTAAATTGATCAATATACGATACCCTAAGCCCGTTTCTAAAAATAATTAGTTGATCCCTAAGAAGATCGATTTTCAGTACAATATGCGGTAAAACATTTTGGATGTGTATCCAAACTTAATTGTTGCTATAAAAATAAATAAATTAAACCTCCGAGTATTAAACGTCAAAATGATGAGCGAATGAGTTTCTTTCTCTTTCAAACCTAAGGAAAATGTATCTATCTATCCTGCTGTCACAGCTTGTCAAATTTACAACGGGAAAGAAACAGAAAGAAAGGGAAAGGGTTCTTGTATTGTAAATTGTCATTGTCAAAGTGTACATAGCGTCGATTGAATTCATAAAATATTTTCCGGCATTTGCATGAAAAATGCTAAGTTTGTCGTTTAATTGAAGAAGTTCAGGGTGTATATCGCGATCGACTTGTCAAGTCGCTGAAGGAAGACATCATTTACACGCCAAGATGTCTAAATGGTGTGTCATGTGTTAGGGAAATATTGTCTTGGTTTTAAACAATAATACCGGGCGGTTATCTGTTTAATTTACCAGCTTCCGTAGTGGCTTGTGTGTGGGTGTAAGCGTGCGTTGTTATCGTGCAGGCAATCGGAGCGCAGCATCCACGAGATGCTGAAGGACACTCCGCCGCTGCGGGAGTCCAGCGACTCCATAACGTCGGGCACGGAGCCCAAGTTCGCCACGTCGCGCTCCATGCCCTTCCCGCCTGCGTACGGTAAGCACCACTAGCTGTAGGTAAACATTACAATGTGCCCCCTAAGACTACACACATACTCTGAGTATGTGTGTAACCCAACTCAATCCCCTCCCGTCTATCACTGTCGACATAGGCCTAGCTCAAGTTTTTTACCATGAAAGTACAAGAACAGTTATCAATATCTATCTCGGACATATCTTGTTTAGTAGTGAGTCATATCATTGCCAATAAAACTGAACTATAAGTGTATGCTGTGCTTGTTCCATTGAATCAATCAGGAGCACTTTAATTGTACACACTAGCATTCCAGAGCGTTAACTAGGCCAGTCTCATAATACTTGTTCTTGTCAAGACAATAGATACACACACATCTGAAGTAGTTTCAAATTTAAATCTTTATGTTTTAACGGGAACTTTTTTGTGTGCATTACCTCAGCCAGAAAATGTTGAATATCGTCATGTGAGTGTAATAGATAATTAGTACAGCAACTTCTGTAGCTTAGACTTTTAAATTTATAGTGCTGATTGTTTTTAGTTATTTGACAAAAGCAGTACTGTGGCCGTACCGTTTATAGTTTTTTGCAAACAACTTCTGATGAATTTGTAAATAAATAACAAAACAAAAAAAAATTGCACCATTTAGAGGTTATATAATAAGTAAATAGAAATATGCCTTAATCGGTCCTAGCACTTCGAATAGGAGCTCTCAAGACTTACTTGCAACATTATGTTATAGCCTATAATTGCCTACAAATAAGTATGTGAATGTTCATTATAAGTAAGTGATTAATAAATTATGATGAATTTTCAATTTGGTTCAGGTCATATGCGCACAGAGTTATTTATAAACCGATTAACCATATTTCTTGTGGATTTATTAAGTGAATGTTATATCAATAATTAGTTCATTAGTTATTTTTTTTTAATATAAATCTTTAACATAATACACTTAACAATTAACTAAATAACTGAAAAATAGATACACTCCAATGAGAACTTTCCCCAAAAATGGATTGGGATTGACAGCCCTATCAAATGGCCCGCAAGGTCACCAGACTTAACCCCACTAGAGTATTTCTTTAGGGTATGTTAAGGATGAAATGAACAAAACAAACTATGACACCATTGAAGACCTAAAAGCCATAGAGTGCATTTTAACATAAAATCACCACCTGAAGATACAAAACGCAATACTAAGATCGTTACCTAAACGAGATGAATGTTATATTGAAAAAAATGGTGGTAATTTCGAAAACTTACTAAAATAAATGAAAGGATATGAAGACAATGCATTTTATTCATTTTAGACATCATGTTTCACAGTAATATTTACTGCTTAGGTCCTACACAATCAATATCTAAATAGAAATAGTGTTAGTTTTATTTTTCAAAATGTCCAGGTTTGATTCCTGAGATGAGTACAAGTTTTTATAAATGTCAATGAAAAAAATGAAAAAAAATGAATGTCATGATGATGTGAATGTAATTCTTGTTACTAAAATCAATGACATGGTTCCTAAGAAGAGATCTTCGTATGTCTTATAGTTTCAGAATTTCCCATACTGACCGATCTAAATGTGCCACCCTGTATATCTGTGTGTTGTAATGGATGGGTTGTACATGAGTGTCACATGTGTTGGGAGCTTGCCCAATTTAATAAAAATGTGTTAATATGGTGTGTTCTCCTATAAAAAAAATACAAATTAAACAATAAAATAATTTCGGGCGCCTTGGAGATGCACACAGTATGTTTAAAATAAACCAAACTTGCCAGATAGAACACTTCGGAGAGTCAGACTTTTAATCTGCCGGTAGGTACCTAATTAAATGAATAAAAGAATGGAATTTCCTTTGCTAATACCTTGTTTAATTAAATGCCAGTAGCTTCAGAGTAATAAAATTATCAAATTAAATACAAAAGGTTATAATTACTTACATTATTATTATTATTGAATCTACAATATTATTATTATGGAACTTACATTACTATTGCATCTTTGTTGATAAAAAAAAAGGTAGGTAGTAAAAAAATGGTTAAATAAAACCTCTAGGATCGTGGCGTTGAAGGTTGGGATAAAAATATCCCTTGTAGAAAATTAAATATAGTGTAGTAGTCTTCTGCAGAAAATATATCCAGTAAAGACGAAAAGAAAAGAAATAGAAAAGAACAGAAAAGAAAAGACAAGACGCCAGGGTCTGTCCAGCGTCTTTTCCAACAAATGGCAAATTTAAGTGCACCACAAAATTCAGGCGGGCGACAAATCACTTAAAAACCAAAGAAATGAAGGATTATTCCTACGTCACCACGTCCTGAGGGAAAGTTTTTGAGGTTTACGGCATCAATAGGCCGCCAATACCCAGGATTTATCCCGATTGGAAAAAATGTCGTTAAAATTCAATACTACATCAAGAATGTTCGTCGTCAAAGTGATAACGTCAAAGTTGACAGCTTCCACCAAACACAATCGATGACAGCAAAAAAAAAACGTTCCGAAATCGACTAACTGACGAGAAGCATGTAACGATTTTTTAAACTCGTTACAGTGTATAACACTAACCTTCTGGAATATAGTATAATAGTCTTATAATTTTGGTACAGAAGCATACATTATCTTTTGAGTGAAAAACATAACCATCTACATGTAGGTATAATAATGAACTTAAGATTAATTAAATTCCTTAATTTTTTATTTCTATTGTGAGAATTTGATTGCGTGATCTGTGATTTATAAACAATAGAACTTCATTTTATTTTAGAAACAAGTACCTTATTGTACGAAAGAAATTATGATTTTTTTAATCAGATTATGACACGGAACCTACTGTGTTGTGATGATTTAATTTTATTATTATAGCGTTAGTGCAACATGTCCTGAGGTGCTTATAAGGAGTGGAGCGGTATTCCACGGCTATCAGGACAAACCCGGAAGTACGGTCAAGATCCCTACCAGCATCTTACTGGATACTTCCTTCCTCCGAGCACATTTGCTCTTGCAAATCTCCACTCAAGCCGGCCAATAAAGGCAAGAAAGAGGTGGGAGCTCTATTCCTCGTCAGTGTTCACTCCAGCCGGCCAATAAAAGCAAGCCAGAGATGAAGAACAAGATTTCTCCCGGGAGATAGGGTCCGTGGGGTCGCTACTACCCAACAGCTCGCCACATGCTGCCCTGCGGGTTTCTGTATCTCTCTTGGTCGGGCTCCTCATCCCAGACCTGTTCCGGCAAAAAAACTCTACCGGCATAGACCTGGAGTTCGGCGGTGGGGTTATTATTATTTCTACTAAACTTTGACATTTCTCGGGACCCTAGGGTCCCGGACCTTTGGAAGGCGTACGAGGGGCCGAAGCCAACTCGCAGAGGCCCGTTAGACGTGTCTAATGAAATAAGGCACTAACCGACTATTATCTCTGCCTGTACGCACTAATCTAGTGTACCTAAGGAAAGCCCCCGGTTAGTGCAGGACTATTGCAAGATATGGAAACAATGATATTGGATTATGGGTTTGGGTGGCTAAGTGAACTGGTTATCTAGAACTATGGAAATACTATGGCCCCTGCCTGACCAATATCTTATATAAAATACACAGATAAAATGGCAGGGGGTGACTTGCACAGTCAATAATGGGCCCCCGAAAACGGTCGCTAGCACAAAGTGTCGAAGCGACAAGGGGGCAACATGTCCTTAGGTGCTTATAAGGAGTGGAGCGGTATTCCACGGCTATCAGGACAATCCCGGAAGTACGGTCAAGATCCCTACCAGCATCTTACTGGAATACTTCCTTCCTCCGAGCACATTTGCTCTTGCGAATCTCCACTCAAACCGGCCAATAAAGGCAAGAAAGAGGTGGGAGCTCTATTCCTCGTCAGTGTTCACTCCAGTCGGCCAATAAAGGCAAGCCAGAGATGAGGAACAAGATTTCTTCCGGGAGATAGGGTCTGTGGGGTCGCTACTGCCCAACAGCTCGCCACATGCTATTATTATTATAAAAACATATTATTATTATGTTAATAGGTATTTAACACATATGTGTAGGTACGCATATGTCACACTATCCTATACATTTCAGAAGGTTAGCATATTATGTTACGCGGCCGCTTTTCTGTAACTGTCTAATAAACTTGGTTGGGTTAAATATTTAAGTAGGTATAAAACTTGGGGTTAAAAAAAACAGAAACCTCAAAAAAAAAAAACGCTGATGTGTCTTAAAAAACCATGAACATCGGTTAGTTAAAGTCAGCGACAGCAGATATGACATGCTAAAATTTTTAGTCAGATATAATTAGCTCGTGGCTAAGTAATAACTGCCGCACCGGTCGATCCATCAGGTTAAACTACGCTTGCCGGGGTTGGTCTGTGGATGGGTGACCATCTTTACATACCGAGACTCCTCCGTGCCTCGGAAAGTACGTTAAGCCGTTGGTCCCGGCTGTCATTCGTGGACCTTTGACAGTCGTTAGGGGTCGTCAGAAGCCCGAAAATCTGACAACCAAGGGGTATCGTATTTCCCAGTTACTGGGTTGTGGAGGTCAAATAGGCAGTCGCTCCATGTAAAATACTGGTATTCAGCTGCATCCGGTTAGACTGGAAGCCGACCCCAATATAGTTGGGAAAAGGCTAGGCAGATGATGAGTCAGATATAATTAGCAACTATTGAATCCGTGATACATTTTTTTCAAGCTTATGAACTAAACAGTATAGGCGGTGTTTGCCACCGCCCCCTCTCTGTCCCGCGCGCAACCTGCGGCCCTCGCGCTAGCACGGCTCGCTCAGTCGATGTATCGCTCTTTCGGTTACGTATTGCAGTTTTCGCATCTTGTTTAAAGTTTTTTTTTTTTGTCAATACATTGTAGCGGTTACGGCCCATTCACGACTTCGGTCTTAGCGGCGAGCGGCGCGGCAGACGGGGCGGCGGCGGCAGTAAGCGGTGCGTTTTACACGCCATGTACCCTCAGTAGCGGCTAGCGGCAGCGGCTGAGGTGGACGTATTTAGGTAATCAGAACGTGCTCAAAATTATGGCGTTATCAAAATGATCCCTTCTGCGTTTAGAAAGCAGTATATTTTTAAAACAAGATATTCTTAATATGAGAGGAGTGCACGAACTGAATAAATATCGATATTTAAATGGCGAATTTCGTGACCTGTACGAAGATTGCAGAAAATATCCGGATAAGTTTTATGAGTACACAAGAATGAGTGTGGAAACCATTGATGTATTAAAAGGAGGAAGATATGTTACGCGCTAACATCGCAATCAGTAAACTTGGGCTCGGCGCACGACTACATGCACCGAAACTCACACATCTGTAATCAGTGTCATCTCACAGTCGCAAAGCTACAGTTACCGATAGACGAGGATAGAGATAGGAGACGGCGCAGACGTGCGAGCGAAATCGCGTTAGCACCTCGCGCATTGTGTGCGTATCGTGTCTTTCACGCATGTTTTTAATATCTATCTCGCTCTCACAAATATGGCGAAGCAAACGTCAAAATATTATTGTAATTTTCAACAAATTAACATTTTTGGCTGTACTTACGAGTGGTAGGTAATCCCATGTGTCTTATTTTTCTTTCTTGCATTATTAAAGCACCGTTTAGCTGCACAATAAGTCATTTTGATGCGTATTTATTACAAAAAAACTGAAATTATTGAGCTGTGTGATCTACGATGTTCCGTGCGCGACTGAGTGCCAACTACGGGCAATCCCGTAGTTGAGTAGGACCAGGCGCTGTGACTAAGTCCCGTATCTACCTCTTTTAATACATCAATGGTGGAAACATTTGATTATTTTCTGCAGCACATAGACGTATATTTAAAACAGCACATCAGATCCTAAAGGGTTGTCAGGTTGTCACCAATCCAGAAAAATTGTTTCTCACTTTGAGGTTAGTGTAAATAAAATACAGATAATTATAATATACCTAGTCTTGCCATAAATATTGTCACGAAGATTTATTTTTATTTTTATTGCAAATAATATTTATTACTTTTACAGTGTGTTAGTTTAATTCATAAATATAAACCAATTTAAAATATAAAAAGCTTATTCGAAGTGATCTCCATTGGCCTGGTCCTTTAAACGTTGAGGCCAGTTATCAATAGAAGCACGCACTCTTTCCATGGGAAAATTCTTCACTGCCAATCGTAAGGATTGTTTTAGGGACTCCAAATTATCATGGCGTTTAGAGCAAGCCGTACTCTCTAAAACTGACCATAAATCATAATCCAGCGGATTAAGATCGGGACTAGATGACGGCCAGTCTTCAGCTCTGATGAAGTCCGAAACGTTCACTTCCAATCAAGACTGCGTGGACCGAGCTTTATGACCCGGCGCCGAGTCTTGTTGGAAGGACCATACTTGGTTATTGAATATGGTGTTGTTAAGAGTCTTAACTACCTTCTCAAGAATGGTATCTTGATACACTTGTGCCGATGTTTTGATACCTTTTTCACAAAAATATGGCTCTGTCACTCCTTCATAGCTAACACCCCACACCCCACCAAACCATCACTGAAGTCGGATAATGCCCACGTTGGACTCTGACGACTAATTGGGAAGCTTCCTTAGAGCTTTGAGCATAAATACGGTCATTTTGTTTGTTAAAATGTTGCTCAATTGTAAAGATTTTCTCATCCGTAAACAAAATTTTTCTGTGACCTCCCTTTGCGTACCGCTTCATTAGTTGTTTCGATTTTATCACCCTATTCTTTTTTAAATTATCAGTTAAAAAATCACCAGTGCGTGTCTTATAGGCTGCAAGTCCTAATTCATCTTTTAAAATACGCGACATGATTCTGGGTGCTATCTTCATCTCCCGAGATAAAATCTTTTGCTTTCGGACAGGATTTCTTCGAATTCTTTCCCTTACTGCTTTGACCACCTTTTTCGTACGAACACTAAGTGGACGGCCAGGTCTTTTTCTGTCACAAACAGAGGAGGTCTCATAGTACCTATTAATAGCCCGTACACAAACATTTTACTAATACCAAGCGTTTGGAGAGTTTTAAAAATTGCATTTAGCTCCATGCCAACTTTGTGTAATGCAGTCACAGCGATTCGGTTCTCTTTATCACCCCACTCCATTTTAATATCGCAAAATATTGTACAATGTATTGGCGCCAAAATTAGAAAACTCAATGAACAATCGTATAAAAATGACAGATTCCAAATTCAAATGTGTCTTTCTTATTTTTAATTGTAACAGTATTTATGGCCAGACTAAGTAATCACGCAAATATTAATTATTTATTTTTTATTTATACATTTTTTTGTTTATAAGTTCGCCATCGAGTCCGTCACACTTACACCGCTATCCGCGCCGCTCTGTTTCGTGGCGTCGCACTCATTCGCTTGTACTTTTGATCTCGCCGCTTCCCGCACTGCGCGCCGCTGCAGCGATTCGCTCTGACAAAACCGCGCGCGTTTTCGCTATGATCGGCGATCGTGCTTCAAACATTTTCATACTTTTGTTCTTACCGCTCACCGCCCCGCGCTTAGCCGCCGCTCACCGCGGCAAGGTCGTAAATGAGGCCTTACACCGCCACATACGAACTACACATCAAAAGACATGACGTCACACAAATCCTGCATCGCGCAATTAGAGTTTACCGCGCGAACGATGTACATACAGAGTTGATATGACAGAGGGGCATTAAATTACACTACGTATACTATACGTGTTTAGTATTAATCTAATACGGTATAAAAATAAAAAGCATCAAAAATTACTTTTTCACCTCAGCACCTCAAACAAGCAGGTTTTGCTGTCAAAAAACAGTGTGCAAAATTCGATTTTGCTGCGAGCGTGAGACAAAGTAACTTTTTAATTATTTTTTTTAAATGCCGAGAGCAGTGTTGGGTCTACTCAAAAATTCTAAAGATTTGAACTTCAATTAGTTTTGTCACTTTCACTTCGATACGAAAAAAGCGAGAGATAGAAACAAATCGATTCGAAGTTCGATTTCAAAATTCCATACCTACCTACTAGGCCCAAAAAAGAAACAAACAATAAAACGTTCGGATATACATAAAACATTAAAATTGCAAAATAAATCATCTGTTAAGGTTTTATTTAAATTCTGTTTTATGTAAGAGTGCAGTGGCAGAAATCGTCACGCGAAAAGGCGCTTGCGACTGTCTTCTTCTAATTCAAAGAGAAAGAAAGACGGAGAGATATAGTAAGTGTGAATTTGGTCGAAATGAAAATCCAAGATGGCGGTTGCGAAATTTTTTACATTTTTCATAATGGGTGTCGTTTTCATAGTTTTCAAGGGTGCAAAGGCCGACCGTGAGGTCAAAATGTAAATCCAAGATGGCGGCTGCGAAAATCTTAAAATTTTTCTTCATGGGTATCGTTTCTATGGTTTTCAAGGTTGCTAAAGCCGATAGTGAAGTCAAAATGTAAATCCAAGATGGCCGCTGCGAAAATTTTCAAATTTTTCTTCATGGGTATCGTTTCTATGGTTTTCAAGGTTGCTTAAGCTGATAGTGAAGTCAAAATAAAAATCCAAGATGGCGGCTGCGAAAATTTTCACATTTATCGTCATGGGTGTCGTTTTCATAGTTTTCGAGGGTGCTAAAGTCGATAGAGAGGTCAAAATATAAATCCAAGATGGAGGCTGCAAAATACGAGGTGATGAAGATTATGAAAAAAAAACCTTGTCCGATCCGAAAATCTGGGGAAAATGGGCATATAACGCAAATGCGTAACATTACAAAACAGTATTTTTTTATTATTATTGATACTAAAAAAGTTATTGGTATTTAAAATTCACATTTTTAGTTCCAAAATTACCCCAAATCCATAAAAAAATTGCAAAACTCATAACTTATGACTTTTAGACACCCGGTAAACGACGGCCGCCGCCCGCACCAAATGTAAAATTCGGTCAAATTCACCATTGAAAAAAAAAGTAGGGATTATTTTTTCTTTTTTCCTGAAAATTTCCACATAAATATGCTAACAGTACGATACCTAACAACACCCTCGCGGATCGGACAGGGTTTTTTTTTTACATGTTGTATGTTCTCGCTGCTGAGGTGAAAAGTTGTATGTGTTACACGAGAGCAAAGTTATTTGCATCTCGTGTCTTTGAATCCCTCGCAGCGCTCAGGATTCTAACCTAGAATCACTCGCTACGCTCGTGATTCAATTATAGAATCCTTCGCTTACTCGGGATTCAAAATCAACACTCGCAGCAAAAAACGACTTTGCTCTCTTGTTGCACAAATAACTATTTTTTTTCAAACCTAAGATTGACAGCGAGTTGTCCGTAGATGGAAAGGTCTTTAGTTAAAAAAGTTATACGTTTATCGTCGTGTCGGTGAAACAATCTTTAGCTGGAAAGGCCTGTCGTCGAAAGTGACGTAGTTGAAAGATTCTGTCGGCGAAATGTCCTTAGGTGAAAGACTGCTGGGGAAACGGAAATAAATATATCATCCTGTCGACGAACAATCCAATGGCGAATCGGTCTTAGGAGAACGGTTGCGGAATCGTGTAGCACCCGCCTTCGTATTTACGCGGTCGGGTTACCGCGGTAACTTAAAATATCAATTTTTCTATTATCTCGTTAATTATTAAGTGTATTACGTTGAAAATTCACAGGTATAAAATTGAACTAATGAACTAATTATTTATATAACATTGCCTTGATAAATCCACAAGAAACTCTGTTAATCGGTGGTTAAACAACTTCGCTGCGCATCATCACCCGCTATCTAATTACGCAACACATTTTCGTAAACGATTACGACAAATTGGTTTTGACAATTCAACAACATTCATTGCGTTATTTACGTTGATGAGCAGATTTTTTTCTTCGAACTGTTTAAGCAATGTATAGCAATTTGTTTCAAAACGATTCAAATTCCTATTAATCGTGTAGGTACGAGGGCTGCATTAAAAGTATCGGGAATGGAATATTTCCACTGTTCCTGTCATATTAAAATCTTTTTAATTGAAAACTCCTTGGTTTTAAAAATCAAATACCATTTATTTATTTAAAAAAAGATTCTCGGTCTTGTCACAAGGTTTTGTCAAACTTGTTTAGTCGTTGAGAAAATGGAATTGACTCGAGAAAATTCAAGAGTGATGATTTATTATGACTTTCGAAGTGGTTTAACACAAAAACAATGTGTTGACCGGATGATTTCTGCATTTGGTGATGAAGCCCCATCCAAAACCACAATTTATCGCTGGTTTGCTGAATTTCAACGTGGACGTGTCAAGCTCAGTGATGACCCCCGTCAAGGTCGTCCAAAAACTGCAGTCACTCAAGAAAACGTTGATGCTGTGCCTAAGCTGATTGAGGAAGATAGACATGTGACATACCGCGAAATTCAGGCAACTTTAGACATTGGCATGAGTCAAATACAAATAATCTTGCATGAACAATTAGGTGTAAAAAAGTTGTTTTCCCGATGGATACCGCATTCGCTCTGTGAAGAGCAAAAAGCGGTTCGCGTTACTTGGTGCGTCAGAACTCTTGAAAGATTCCACGCAGGATCCTCAAATGCTGTATACAACATCGTATCAGGTGAGAATCCTGGATGTATATCCAGGAATCTCACCTGATACGTACGAACCCGAAACAAAAAACCAGTCACGAGTTTGGGTGTTCGAAAATGAGTTAAAGCCAACAAAAATTGTTCGTTCACGGAGTGTTGCAAAAAAAATGGTGGCCACGTTTGTCTCCAAAACCAGCCATGTTACGACTATTCCTCTTGAGGGACAAAGAACGGTTAATGCAGAATGGTATGCTAGCATTTGTTTGCCACAGGTCGTTTCTGAACTCCGTAAAGAGAACTGCAACCGCCGCATCATCCTCCATCACGACAATGCGAGTTCTCACACCGCGCACAGAACAAAAGAGTTTTTAGAGCAAGAAAACATAGAATTATTTGACCACCCGCCGTACAGCCCCGACCTAAGCCCTAATGATTTCTATACTTTCCCTAAAATAAAGAATAAATTGCGTGGACAGAGATTTTCATCACCTGAAGAAGCTGTGGACGCCTACAAAACGGCCATTTTGGAGACCCCAACTTCCGAATAGAATGATTGCTTCAATGATTGGTTCCATCGTATGGAAAAATGTGTCAAATTTCGCGGAGAATACTTCGAAAAGCAATAAATACATTTTTAAATAGTAATGTTGTGTCACTTCCTTGATTCCCGAAATTTTCAGTGCCGCCCTCGTATTACCTACGTAATTAGGGTACTTAACTGAATTTAAATTTCATCATAATTTATTAATTACTTACAGGATATATTGAAACTTCACACACATTTGTAGGCAGTTATAAACTTATAAGCTTTATCATAACGTTGCAAGTAAGTCTTTAGAGTTCCTATTCGAAGTGCTAAGCATATTTGTATTTACCCTCTAATCGATGCAATTTTTTAGTTTTTTTTATTAATTTAGAATTTCAAGCTAAGAAGTACTGTGTCAAGTGCAAAAAAAACTATAAACGTGCGCCTAACGGTTACAGAGATCCAGCAAACACATAAACGTTACCCCAGCAGGATCTTGAATATCTTCGCAAAATTCAAAAATACAAATACAATTAAGTTGAAACATTTATTAATGTTTCAACTTAATTTGTATCTATAGATAAATCTCGTCTAACGAACTAATTATGTAGCTAAAATTTATTTCAATATACCCATTATTATACAAAACTTCTGGTCACGGTAACTTTACCACAGCCAGAACTGTTTTTGTCAAATAACTAAAAACTATTAACACTACAAATAAAAAAAATCCAAGCTACAATTACAGAAGCTGCTGTATTTACTAATTATTTATTACACTCACATGACGATATTCGACATTTTCTGGCTGGGGTAACGCACACCTTTTGTGTGTGTGTGTGTGTGATATGTATCCTTTCAATAGAATACTATTGCAAAGTTCAAGTTCTTCTTCTTCACATTGTGTCCCTAGCCCTAGTTTCTCAGCCAGATTTGTTTAACAGTTGTTTTAACAGTTTTTGATTTTTATTGTTTTATAATGAAAAATATTATTAAAAAGCAAGGAAACAAAAATACAATAACACAGCAACAACAAGGAAACAATACCTAATATTAATTATAATATTTTTTTGAAGAACATGTTACCATTTGGCATGCAAACATTTATTAAAGTTGTATTGTGTCAGCTCCCCCAGACGTATCACAAAATGGCGCGGGCTCTAGCACATTGTTGCGAGCGGGCTCGTCCAAGCTCGACGCCATCCGAAACTGGGGCGTCTCCACTTACAAGTGCACCAAACAGATACTGTACGAGAAGCTCGGCAAGAGTTCACGCACTGTGGATACTGGTGAGATTTTATTTCGTATTATTTTTGTATGTATGCTTTGTGACAATTTTATAATGAGAGAACACTTTTAGAATACGCAGATTATTACTAGCAATAGCAAGTAGGACGACTTATGTCAAAGGTCTTCAAACCGCGGCCCGCGGTGGCTGCCTCGGCGGCCGGGCAAAAGCTTGGCTAAATTAAATTTATTTGTTACTATTCAGATCTAGAAATTCAAAACAAAATAGACCAAAAACTATCCATCAAAATACTTCCCCATTTCATGTATTATCCTTAAATCAGAAATCATGCACTTACACACTACATTTCGCAAAGTAGACAAGTCGTCCGGCCGATTTTTCTGAAACTGGCATCTTGTATTGCACGATATTAGATATCGAAAAGAGTAGTTGCGTCCAAGCCTTGCGACCACAGGTAGGTATAGATAGACAATATCTGACCTCGCGACAGTCGTATGGCATTGATAAAAAAAACACTTGTTGAAACCTTTGTTGTTAATTGCCCCCTATGGCTATATTTTAGATACCTGTTCAGGGACCATACTTTTATATAAAGAGATAGTGCAATCCACTGAGACGCGCCCCACTCCGCTCCGCTCCTTACTAAAGTACAGCTTACAGTACAGTAATCGTTGAGTGGGGCGCGTCGTGGATTGCACTATCTGTTATAGTGTAAAAAATTACTGTAGCATTTTCAAATGAGAGTTGGATCGTGATTTTCATGGTATGCAGGTATGGTTCCGAATCCGATCACATGAAATATTCATCGTGGATACCGAGATGCCATTTCACCATCAAATCGTTTTCAAATATGATTGACTGATTTTGAAATTTGAAATAGATCGAAATTTCAGTGAACCAGGATTCATGAGAATAAATGCTGCGATTTACTATTTGTGTAGAGTAGCATTAAACGAAGAACATTTTTGTGACACTGGTGACGATCCCATTTTTCGATATTATTGCACTTATAAAGCTGGAGCAAGAGCTCTGCTGGGCAGATGCGCGTTCACAATGAAAACGTTAAATATCCGTCGCTTCCGTCGCCGCGCCGTCGGCGTTACTAAGAATATTGCAAAGTGTACAAGATGCTAGTGCCTAATGTAGCTTGGCGTGCTGAGCTGCTGCTGCAGCGGAAAACCTCAAGTAGCATAAATATAACAACTCCTTTTTAAAGACCAAAGGGCTGATTGTTATTCTGACTACACTAAGCATTGCCATTCAATGTGGAAATGATGCCAGTCATTTGAACGCGCTACCATTCAACAGCGATGCGGAGGAATTTTTCGATGCCTTAGTTTAGTTTTACATTAGACTGGCAACCCGGCCCTGCTTCGCACAGGTGCAATATACTGATGTGGCGACATGTTTTAATATGTGTGAGATCCTTCATGGAAAAACAGATGCTCCTGTACAGTTCGTCATGCAGACGAACTGTACTAACACCTATTGATGTATCATCTACCATATTTGCAAAAATAAATTATTCATATTCTTATTCGTATTTTTTTGCTCCGATAAAGTACAACCGTAGCAGGAGGCATAGATTGTTCGCCGTGCCTCGGGGTCGAACCGTTGGTCGAGCCCAGTCTCCTGTCCCTCGCACACTCGCTGCGCTCAACGCTCTCTTGGACGCTAAGCCTGACTGTGATGTGTTCGCGGATGAATGGAAGAAGATCTTGTCAGTAGGTATGTCTGGAGTATTGTGAGATGAGGGTATGACTGTCGAGTAGTTGAATACTTTTTTTACTGTACTTTAATAATGTGTTTGTGTCTTTGTCTTTAACTAATATACAGGGTGGAAGGGACATCGACGCGAAAACTGATACCATGGATTCAGTACATGATTCTGAAGCCCCCTCCGTTGAAATTGTTCGTCGGTTATTAAAAAAAATATCTGCTGTTCCATACATTTTGGCCGCGTAGGTATTGAAGTTTTCTATGAAACAACAGTTTTTTTTTTCAACGGAGGGGGCTACGCGAAAACTGATACCATGGATTCAGTCCATGGTATCAGTTTGTCGAAGTCCCTTCCACCCTGTATTAGCCTCGGCCGCTATAATTAAAATAAATAAATAAAAGTCAAAACATCAACCAACCACCATAACATCAACCTGTGATCCATGCTCCGCGTGTAAAGAAACGCTTACCGAAGCCGAGAGTCACTTGTACTCCCCGTCATTCTGATATTTTGTTTGTTCTGGACCGTACGTGGGAACCTTCTGGATAAAGAGATATTGAATGCCAAAGGTCAATAACCAAAACAAGTTTTCAATGTAATAATCCATTAACTTTTACTCCTGTGCATGCACCCAATAGCACAATGTCATGCGTGCGTTACTATTTATTTATTATTATTAATTACAACGGTTATACACCAGTAACAGTAATTAATTAATTTCATAACTGTTATATAAATTACAATTTTATCTGGATAGCTAGGTACCTACAGCGTTAATATTAAATAAAATTAAAAATACATTTCGTTAGGTTACAAATTATTATAGACATACATTTACATTTATATTATTACAATGCGTGCTGCCGTAAACAGCGACGTTTCATACAAGTCTAAGGCGATCTTGTAGGTGATCTCTCTGCCACTTTCTCGCTAGATGGCGGCACATTCGTTCATTCGAACATTTTAAATTTTTGAGATATTCAGTTTGCTTGTTGACTCGCCTCATAAAAAGATTTGTTCCAATAAACATTTACCCGTTTTCACTTTATTCTGTACACGCACATGCACAATTAATAGTTTTACTCTCGATACAACAAGATGGCGTTGTATTCATAAACTTAGTTGAATATTCAAATATCCAGATGGCATTAATTTCATTACCTATAGTAAAAACTGAAGAAAAGATTAAATAGTGTTTTTTATGTTGTTCTTAGGCTCAAATTATCATGATTGTTTTTTTTCTTGTAATGATGTACTAAAGTGATCTTCTTTTCGTGTCGTTAGTGACTAACCTGCTGTCAGAGTTTTTTTTAAAGCCGCCCATGGGCCTCTAACTTGGCTTCTTTTTTATTTGGTCTGAGAGGTATACCAAACTATTTTTGGAACGAAGTTCATACTTCGACTGTCTTCTTCTAAAAGTGTGAATTTTATCAAAATGAATTTGTACGACCTCTGTCGCAACAACTAAATAAGTTAGGAATTTAAATGGATTTCTGTAACATGTACCATATCCTTACATATTATAAAAAAAGTCCCTCGCCGCGTCTGTCTGTCTGTCTGAACGCGATAAACTCAATAACTACGGAACAGATTTTCAAACAGTTTTTGTGTATTCATTAAGGTTTTGTGTAAATTAGCTAAAATATGACGATTATTGTTGACGATGTCGGCAAAAATAATGCCGACTGAGAGCTTTACTGGCGTGCGCCGCGTAAACCGTAAAATTATGAAAATTATATTCTATGAGGGTGAATCAAAAAATTCTTGGAATCAATATAAAAAAATGCAAAGATTTAATCAAACTGATTTTATTTTTCTACATAATCTCCCTCCATTGCAATGTATTTAGAATATCGCGTTTCTAACTTCCATAATCCTTATGAACAAAATTGTTTTACTTGACTCTCGAAAAACTCCTCTACGGCAGCCATAACCGCGTCACTATCGTAAAATTTTGTTCCACGAATGTCCTCTTTTAATTTTGGGAATAAGTGAAAATCACTTGGGTCTAAGTCCGGAGAATATGGTGGGTGGTAAAGGAGATTGTAGCCAGCACAGCGGATTGCGTTGACAACTTCCGATCGATGAGCAGGAGCGTTATCTTGAAGAAACAACACGCCCAACGATAGTTTTCCACGACGTTTTTCTTTAATCGCTTCACGCACTTTCGGGATTAAATTTGCATAATAGGGTCCAGTAATCGTCTGGCCTTTTGGCATGTAATCAATAATAAGGATTCCTTCACTATCCCAAAACACTGAGGCCATATCTTTACAGCGGTAGGAGCAACTCGAAATTTCTTAATGGATGGAGATGATGGTCGTTTCCAAGACATGCTTTGTCTCTTAGTTTCAGGATCGAAATGGTGGACCCACGTTTCATCCATGGTGACAAGGCGACGGCAAAAAATTTCGGAATCACGCTGGAACATTTCGAGATTACGCTTAGAAATTTCCAAACGTCGCTTTTTGTTTTCGTCGGTTAACATTCGTGGCACCCATCTTGCCGACACTTTTTTAAACCCCAGTGAATCAATTAAAATGGATTGGACGCTACCAAGTGATATTTTTAGGATCTCAGCTAAATGTTTTATACTTATTCTTCAGTCTTCCAAAACCAGATTTGGAAGACTGACCTTTTTGTCATTTTCTGCCGTAACGGAGGTTAAAGGCCGCGGGTCATATTTACAGCTTGATCTACCTCTTTTAAATTCAGCCACCCAGAAGGCAACCGTAGAATAGGGTACAGCATCATCCCCTTTTTTTTTTTTTTGGGTGGGATATCATCAAATGACTTCTCCCGCTCTGGGTGGAGCGGGACGGCGTGTCAGACTCTTACTGACTAAAACCCACCCGTGTTCCTTCTGTTGCCTGTGCAATGCCAGGGGGCCACGGTATCCCTTTCGGACTTTCCCGCAACCCCGGCAGGCAATGGTCTCATCGGACCCCTTCACTTGCTGACATCTCTTTGAGGCGCGCGTGGAACACAACGCGCCGTCGACCCGGGCCTGGTCCTTACCGGACGGCGAGCTACCCATTGCTCACCGTCCGCAAGCCCTCGCCTACGGTGGCCGGGAATCAGCAATCTATTCTCGACGCCCAGGGCGTCTCCTCCTGCGGTGGCTAGGGGCGTGAGGGCGCGAAATTTGCCTCTCCCTCACGCGCTCCGCCTCCTCCTTCGCGAGCATTACTGCTTCGCAGAAGGAGGTGACGGCCTCCCATGCCCTCTCGCTCCGTACCATGGCCTGGACCAGGGCCGGCCGCGAGAGATCCCCGCCACCGATCGCCTCCACGAGGACACGGCGGTGCTCTGCCTAAGCCGGGCATACCTCCACCGTATGCTCCACCGTGTCCTCCGGGTGATCCACGCAGTGATGACACCCGGGCGTTTCCTCCCGCCTTTCTTTCCTCCGAAACAGGTACCTCCCGAAACAGCCGTGTCCGGGGAGGACCTGCGTCAGGCGGAAGGTGAGGACGCCGTGGCGCCTCTCCAGCCACTCCTCAAAGAGAGGACTTATCGCCTCAATAGTGGCGTGCCCAGCACTGGGTTGCGACAATCGCACTCTCCATGCCGCCATGAGATCCCGTCGGAGCTCTGTCCGCTGTGCCGCGATTTCTCGCGGCATCGGAGTCAAGCCCCGGTGTTTCGCCTCCTCGCGCCACTCCCAAATATGCGCGAGGACTTTTGCCTCCAGATCCCATGTGACATACCAAGCTCACGCGCTACGATGTTTGTATACCGGCAAAAGTTCAATATAAAAACAATGCATCCAACGACCCTCAATCGATTTGCAAAATGTTCTCTGATTTCTTTTCTTTCTTGTATGAACCTGCCTCATTTGCACTCCCTCAATGGGAGTTACCTTCTGAAACTGTGTGTAACGACATTGGTTGTTTCTATCCTACACTTTAACAAAGCATCGGTTTTGGCTGTACTGAAATCCCTTGATCCATCTAAGAGACCAGTACCCTAATTACGTAATGCAAAATCAATCCGAATCTGAATCGTTTTGAAACAGATTGCTAATCCATTGCTCCGTAAGTTCGAAAAAAAAAAACTACTGCAGAGCAACGTAAATAACGCAATGAATGTTGTTGAACTGTCAAAATGAAACAGATTTGTCTTTATCGTTTACGAAAATATGTTGCGTAATTAGAAAGCAGGTCCTTATGGGCTGTCGGCATTTTTTCTTAAAAATACTGCTGCCTTTATCTGTAGACCCCTAGCTATAATCTACAACAAATGTATCACAGAAGGTGTTATGCCAACGGTGTGGAAGTAAGCTAATATCACACTAGCAGGCCTAACATGACACACGCGACAATTACTCACTCTCGTGTGAGTAATTTTTGTCTATTTCGGTCACTTTCTCGTTTTCTGACAGCACTTCCATACAAAATTGTCGACTCCTGTCAAAATTGATGTTTTCTCGACAACCCCTAACATGGCACCTTAGCTAACTCGATTTTTGATAATTCAACACGAGATAATCTCCGATTTTTCTATCATTTAGTCGTATTTACTCGTCGTCGATTTTGACGACGAGAAGAGTAGACAAAATTATGATACAAAAAAAAACTCCATCATTTTATTTTACAATATATTATAATGAAAATACTTACTTTTAAACTACTATTTATATTGGCACGACGTGTTTTTTATGGAATTTTTCGTTTTTTGTATGTAAAATATGAAAATGCAAAATACTAAGTGATCAAACGAACTTACCTGTTGTGAAGTTCGATCATTATTATACGAAAGGCTTCGTTCGAAGATATATCATTTACAATGCAGCTTCGTCACGTTAGTCGACAACCATACGCATATTTAGAGCTGAAAGCAAAAACTAAACGCACAAGTATAGCTACTCCACTCTATATGTCATCTGTCATTATTTTAGAGTAAGAAGAGAATCTCAATTTTTCTGGGGTAGGGTAGGGAGGGTTCCTTATATCTTCGAACGAAGCCCTTCGTATAATAATGATCGAACTTCACAACAGGTAAGTTCGTTTGATCACTTACTATACTTCAGGCTTCGTTCTCGATATAACATTTACAATGCAGATGTTAAGAGATTATGAGGAAAATTGAGATTTCCAATATGAAATGATAAATAAATCGTATTTCAATAACATATTAAATCTTTTAGTTTTTTGGACACAAATGACATAATAAAAAATAATAGATAAAGTCTCATTCATCTTAATAACGGACTTATTATCCAACTTATAAACAAGTTTTAATCAAATACTTATAGATAAACAATATACCATTATAGATAAATAATCAAATTATTCATCCTAATATTGAACTTGTCAAATTTTGTTTTATACTTTTTTAATAAGATACCAATATAAGTAGTATTCATCTTAATATTGAACTTCTGGTCTAATTTAGTTTTATACTTTTTAAGGTACGTTATAATGATTATTCGCATTCATAATACTCAAGTATTTTGTTCAGTATTAAGCACAGCATGAGTAAATTCGTTTGAATTATTGACAATTGCTCTATTAAAAAGTCTACCGAAAGGTGAAAGAGCTATTTATCTAGCCTGACGTTTGCCATTATTACATCGAATGACGCTCCTTTAGCGTTAGTACCTACAGCTCGTAGTGGATGTCGAGGTATGTCTAGTACTATGTCCTGAAAAAACACTAATATCTATGATGCAAACAGAGAGTTGGTATATTACCTATATTATAGAAACCAAATGATAGAGGTGGTGGTGAGAGAATGGTAGAGGCAGAAACTGGTTTGTGGGGGCTTATACAGTGAAGGTATTAAGTGAGTATTATTTCCTTCTAATGCCCTGAGTACTGTGAGGGTTTAACCTCACAGGGGGTTGGTAACTATGGAATAAGATATGCGGAGGTACTTATGGTTATATTATAAGCTCACAAGTATATACAATATTAGAAGCACGCTTGCACGAGACGGGGCCCTAGCACGATCTGTCACAAGACAAATGCTAGACACGTAAATATCAAAAAGTAATTCTAAGTTTAAATGTTGGAATGTTGCTGCCAGTCATACAAACTGCCAGCCACTAAAGCACTACAGTACCTACCTATAGTTAATGTAATCACATAATGTACTAGCTAGACTTTCGGACTTTTCAAAGAAAGGTAATAAAAAAAAAGGTTCAGTTGGCTGTGACCAGCACCAGACCTGCATGATTTACTGTACAGTTAGGTATTTTTATAAATATTTTTTAAAAGTCAAAGTTTTTTAAAACGTTTAAGACTACTTGGGGTCCCAGCTAGTTTCATACTTGGCCCCATAGAAACCTCTAAGTAGCCTCTTGATGCGGTCATAACCCCCATGTTTGAGTCTACTGCGATAGCAAGAGCTGACTTAAGTTAATTTAAAGACCCCATACAAGGCCCTTAACTTGAATTGCTTGGTTAAAAATATATATAATTTTGATTTAGATTGGTACCTACCTATAGATGTTGTAAATGGTAAGTACTTTGTTTTTGACAAATGGCCCACCATAATTTATAGGTGAAATTGTATTGTTTCATGGTATTATTTGAAAGAGAACTTAAATTAACTACAAAAAAAAAATAACTTAGATAGCTAGTCTTAGCCCTGCCTTCCTGGTAATATCCCGGTGGAGATGTAGAGGGTGATTCTGTCAGGCTTATGACGGCTAGTATGCCATAACCATAATGCCTGTCAATTTTCCATTCTTAATTTTTGTTAATATCTTAATAATAGGCAAAATGGGCACAAAAACGCGTAGTAAAAATGTAGTTTAACCAAGACATGGTAAAAGCATAGACTACATTCGATGCATCAGGGCCGGTTTTCAGGATACGTAAGATTGACGTTTTTGCATTAATTCTTGAAGTAAAAGTCAATACCTATAAGGTTGACCAAACTGAGTGGTGACCATTGTAAATGAGTCACAAATTGTACTGGAATGTGGAGGTATTTATTTTCTACTTTATGTCAGGATTGGCTGTATTTAAGAAGCAAATAGCCAAGTTGCTTTATGTAAGAAGCAAATAGCCAAAGTTTATCTTCACACCATTGCTAAATAGGCTTCTGGCAAAGTTATTTAATGTAGGTACTGAATACCTCCCATTTGGTTAATATGGCACTTATTATCAACATGTAACAATATATGTGAATATTGTATATTTTTAACAAGCATTTTTAAGGTAAAAATATGACAAGTTGTTCTAGATGATTTATGTGATACTTATAATTTTTTAGTCTCTTTCCAGAATCCATGAACCCTATTATCATTATAAATGGCCCCCCACCCACTTCTTGACCTGTAAATATTTCCGAATCATATTTTGAGTAGGTATGCTATATTTTTTATGTGTAAACTATTGATATTATCAGCCCACCGCTGTTGATCTATTTTAATATCTGGGTGAATGATGATCTTTTTATCAGCCTTCACTTTAAAGTAAACCATGATATTTATGATTATTATGGTGTAATAGTTTTGTGGTCTAATAGTTTTGTGTTAAGCCAAACATATGTACTTGCCAGGCATCAGGCATGTGGCAGTCAATGTTCCTATTAACTGAGTATGGTCTAATTATACTATTTTCTTAATTTATATCAAATCTGGAATTTTGGAAATTGCAATTGTTTCATTAACATTTTTCCAAACATGTTTTATAATCAGAATCAATGCACAAAAGGTCATCAAAGTCTTGTACTGATTTTTAAATTGTTTAACCACCCTTCTCATAATCTTAGAGAACACATAAGGTGCAGAACACAAGACATATGGGAATGCATTAAATCTGTATAATTTATCATACTCGCATCAATACTTCCTGTGAACTGGATTACTATTTACCATTAGATAGCATTCTTTTAAATCAATAGGTTCCTGGAGAAATTACACAGCATTATTATTACTGCAGTTACAAATTTGTTAGCAGGCTTAAGGTTTATAATAAATCTTTTGCTACCCTTCAGTTTTTGGAAACAAAACATAAGGTGCAAGGAGAAATTGCACCTAATGCCAGCAGATTATTAATGGCGGTATGCATATCAGGATCATTTATAATGACTGTTGAGATTGTGACTTATAAGGTGTGTCAATAAAAGGTATTGAGTATCCATTGACATGTTTCAATATTGAAACATCATCAGATGCTTTGCCAACAAGGTAAAAAATATTTAATCTTCCAGCATGACTAACTCTAGATCGAGCATGAGTCTTGTCCTGTGGGGCTTTGGGCTTTGTCACAGCATGCTGTGGCGGGTACTGGTTGTATTGTTCTTTGATATTTCCTTGCTTGATATGAGAACTGTGGTTTCTTGTGTCCCAGCCTCAAATTTGTCCTCTGTTGGTTGTATGTGTGTAACCAAGTGAACCACTCAAGTTTCCCTGACGGGTTGTGGTAAAAGTAGTTGGCTTGTTTATAGATTGGCCTGTTCTTTGGTAAGCTTGTAAGACTTTTTATCTTTTGAAATAGGCTGTTACCATGAAGGTAAGATTACAATAAAGGTGATTATCTGTTTCTAATTCTTTGACGATATCTAAGCATTTTTTGGCCAGGACGGGGAAAATAAGGTTTTTTCCAAGGGTTTGATTGAGTGAAGTGTAATTCTGTTAACATCCTTCTAGCGTCACTGAGCTGGGTGATCTCTAGCTGGGTGATCTCTATCATTATTATTGTTGTTGATTAACATAGATAATACATCACCTAAAATGGTGAGTCCCTTCTTCAAAATTGTATTTCAAATACATGTTAAGTCGTTGTTTATTGCTCATTTGTATGCATATTAATGCATCAAATCCCATAATGCTTGCAGCACATCCAGGGATAAAACATTAGTAGGTGCAGTGTCTAGCACAGGTGCTCGGTCAGGCTCAGGTAGAGCGTCAGTTACAGTCATAGCTGTATTAGAGTTATCCGGATTTGTGTCAAATGGAACTGTGAGGATCGTATATCTCACATCAGAGTGCACTGGATTGGAGGACACTACTGCTTGTTCACTTAATAAAACTCGTTTAGCTTGAAGAATGTTGTTTACTGTTCACTATGAGGTATAAATATAAACTGATCGAAGAACTAAATTATTCGCTAAAAATGCTCCTTAGTTATAGTCATTCACATAGGCACAAGTAGCGGCGGTACCGCTGAATTATTGAATTGCAACTACGAATAAAGCTCAGACCAAATAAATAAGGTAGACGGAGCGTACGCCAACAATGGCATTCAAATAAGTGAAGCGTCGTGTACAGAGTTGTGTGCGTGACCTCTTGTCGCAACACTTGCCATGCGTCTGTGTGCTAAGAAAAAAATGTTGCCACTAAAAACTTTTTATCCCAATTCTGATTGAATAATTATGATTATTCATGAAAAATAAATTCTTATAAATAAAACACTTTTTTACTGTTAGGTACGTTTAATAAAAAATAAAATAGACAAATTTTAAACACCTTTGTGTTGCGTTAGTTTCCGGTAGTACTGTCTTTTTGTATCCCGACTTTTGGATATAGTATCTAGTTTTGAAATGTGGTGGAATTTTATATTTAGATACTTTTCAACTACAGTACGTATTCTTGATTTCTGCTTAACCTAATAACCTCAATCCACTTTTGTTTCCAATTAAGGTCTTGGGAATCCAAAATTAAAACAGTTTTCAGTCGAAGTTGAGAAATAAATGAATCCAAAAATGTATTTTACATAAAACTGTAATGTTGTAAGTAGTTGTTTATAGAAATAATAATAATAATCACGCGCTATTTAATGCTATCGTCTCATATTGTATTCACGTTATACTATAACATATTTAAACACGAGTTATTTATTTAGGGATACCTATGTTTGATATTCATAACAGATATATTTTCGTAATAGTTAAAAGCATTTAACCATTAAGAAAAGTAATATTAAAATTAATAATCCCAAACATTGCCCGCGTTTCGGGGAATTTATATGCGGATATACTGGTCACACCGACGACACTATGCGAGGTTTTGTGTTCCAAAAACGCTCTAAGAAAATATTTTTGTATTTATATATCAAATTAAATCAAATGAAACACTTACTAGTGAAATGTAATCCCAGATGTTTTTTTTTTTATTACGGAATAGTTTTAACAAGCTTTTACGACACAGGAAGTCATTTTACAACAATTTGCGATTTCAATGTTATGACGTCTAGTGCGTTCGGTGTCGCGCGTCGCTCTGGAACACGGTCGGCTTCCTATTTCAAATTTGGCTTCCTTTACCCTGCTTCACTCTGAGAGCGCCGCGCTCCGTCTACCTTTTTTATTTGGTCTGAGGAATAAAGTAACAAAAATTAATTTGTGATCGCGCTCGATTCTGGGTCCACCAATCAGAGAGGGCAGAAATGTCTGGAGATTCGGACAGGTTTCGACAAGTTCAAACCTGCTCTGGACTTGACTCAGAATATAGCGTGATCATAACAAAGTTCTTAGTAATCAAGTTATGGCTACATACATCGTTAATACACAATTACATATTACATTCATTATTAATTACGTTTTATAGGTTGTTTATTACAGTTTTATTCATTCTATGTGCGAATGTCCCGCATAAATATGTTACGTCACATGTTATGTGTGAGGCTTCAATACAATGTGATATGAAAGGGCTACAATACAATATGAAATGGATAGGTATTTAGTGATAGGCATTAGAATGCAAGTGTGAGGGTCCTGCACATTACTCCCGCCGTGCGTCGTCCGCCGCTGACGTCGCAGTCGTAGAAGCCGGTGCAGGATCGCAGTGGTCAATCGATAGTACCACTATCTTTTTAACCGGACGTCGTAGGATACCTCCTTTTGTAGACACGTCCACTGTACGTACCACTCCATCTGGGCCGGGGAATGTAGCGCAGATGCGTCCTCTGATCCACATATTTCTTGGGAGGTTGCCATCTACGATTAACACTAGATCACCGACCTTGGGAATCGTGCCTTTAGTGTGTGGTTCTCTGCGGTTTCGGAGTTCTGGAAGATATTCTTTCAGCCATCTGGCCCAGAATATATCGGCGAGTCTCTGGGCTGCACGCCAACTGGCTCGTAGACGCAGGTCGCTGTCGTCAAATTCTCCTGGTGCCGCGATGCGACCTGGACCACCCAAAAGGAAATGATTGGGTGTCAATGCTTCAGGGTCTTCGTGGTTTACGGACACGTGCGTGAGCGGCCGGCTGTTCACAGTGTGTTCGGCTTCGATGAGCAGTGTGTGAAGCACTTCTTCGCTCGGGAATCGCTCGTTCAAGGTGGTGGCTAGTGCTGTCTTTACAGATCTCACCATACGCTCCCAGGCGCCTCCCATGAACGGTGCCCCAGGTGGGATGAATCGCCAGTCGATCATCTTCTTCGAAGCTTCTTCTGCCGTGGCGGCAAAGATGGCTGCTCGTAGTTCCTTTTCAGCGCCGTGAAAGTTCGTTCCGTTGTGGGACCATAGCTGTGTTGGACATCCTCGGCGTGCTATCATGCGTCGTAATGCCATGATTGCCGAATCTGTGTTGAGCGATGCCACAAGTTCGAGATGAATGGCTCGCGTGGTCAGGCACGTGAATAAAGCGACGTATCTCTTTTGATGACTCCGCCCTGTTGTTATGGTCAGTGGTCCGAAGTAATCCAATCCGACGTAGGTAAATGGTCTCTGGTGGTGTGCCAGGCGACAGGAAGGGAGATTCCCTGTCATCGGCTGAGGTGGAGAGGCTGCCTTTATACGACATCGCAGACATTTGCTTATGATGTTCTTGACGGTTGGCCGTAGGCGGAGCACCCAATGTTGCTGACGACACTCGTTGACTATAGTTTCGGTGCCCGCGTGATGTAATTTACGATGGACGTGTTCGATCCATAATCGTGTCGTAATATGGTCTCCATCTAGTATCATCGGTTTTTTCAGGCGCTCTGTGATGTCTGTCATGGCGGTTATTCTGCTCTTCAGACGAATCTCTCCCTCTGTGAGTTCTATGCACAGTACGTGCAGACGACTGTGTCGTGGTATGGGCTTCTTGTTTTTTAGAGCTTCTATCTCTTCCTGGAAGGATTGTTCTTGTGAAGCTCGCAGGATCCGACTTTCGGCGTGGCGTAGGAGCTCAGCAGTGAGAGGCAGGTGATTGTTCGTGATCTCTCGCCTCTCTCTTGGTTTGATTGGTGTTTTCTGTTTGTGCTTCCTCCAATCAGGGTCGTTGCTGCTGTTCCTTTTGGTTCTCTTGTAGTTAATGGTCTGCCTTGGTTGGCGGCAGAGATGCAGAAACTGTAGAACTCGTGCCGTGGCTCGTAGGTATCTCTCCCAACGTGAGAATCTATTGACGTTTGGTACAGCTTCGCTGATCTGCACGTTCTTGTTTCTGATGCTACAGGTTCTCTCTTCCCTTGTGATTATTACAGGGTTCTTCTCATCAGCTGGCCATGTTTCCGGGGGTCCATGTAGGAATTCTGGACCGTTGAACCAGCGATGATCTTGATCATAGTGTTCTGGCACGTCTCTTGTGGCGTCGTCTGCTGGGTTCAGTTTAGTCGGGATCCAGCGCCATTCATTGGTGGAGCTATGTTCCTCGATTGCTGCGATACGGTGAGCGACATAGGGTTTATACGATCTGGACCCAGTTCTGATCCATGACAGTGTAGTTCTGCTGTCGGTCCAAAACGTAGTTGACTCCGGTGTTCGTTCATGTTCTTCCTTAACTGCCGTCGCCATACGTGCGCCCAGTACCGCTGCTTGAAGCTCTAATCGTGGAATTGAGACTAGTTTCAGTGGTGTCACCTTAGCTTTGGCCGTGATCAAGCAGACGTAAACTCTTCCGTATCTGGTGACTGTTCGCCAGTATAACGTCGCCGCGTATGCGGACTCGCTTGCGTCGGTGAATACATGTAGCTGTAATGATTCCGTAGCGCTGAAGCCTGGATAGGTTCGTGGAATGGCTATATGTTCTAGTGCTCTGAGATGAGCGAGCCATTTCCTCCAGCTTGCGGCTAGGTCACTATCTAGGGCTTCGTCCCATGTCGTTCCAATGTTCCCAATGGGTCAAATAAGGACATGACTATTCGAAGAGCTTCTCTTTTAGTAGGCGTGTCATTCTGTAGGATGTTCTGTGGTATACGTATCAGATTCAAATTGAAGGTGAGTGAGTCTTCTGTTGGCCTCCATATTAGACCGAGAACTCGTTCTGTCTGGACGTCGTCTTCCAGCTTGATGGTTTCTTCGGTCTTGGTTGCTTCCCCTAGCACTTCAAGAAGGGTAGTGGAGTTTGATGACCATTTTTTGAGCTCGAAGCATGCTTCCCTGTGAATGCTACGCACTGCTTGTGATACTCTTACTGCTTCTTCTAGTGTGTCAAAGCTGTTTAGATAATCATCCATATAATGCTTTCTTTTGATAGCTTTGACTGCCTTTGGGTGTTCATGTTGGAATCTTTTAGCGTTTGTGTTCTTTACATATATCGCTATAGCTGGTGAGCAAGAAGCTCCGAAGATTAACGATTTCATACGGTATTGTTCAGGCGGCTGGTTGTCTCTTCGGTCTCCTCGCCACAAGTAACGGAGAGCGTCCCGGTCTTCGGGTCGAAGTTCTATTTGTAAGAACATTTCGGTAATGTCAGCGGTCACGGCGATTGAGTGCTGACGGAAGCGCATGATCACTCCTGGTAATGATTGTAAAAGGTCTGGACCAGTGAGTAGTTGATCGTTTAAAGAGACTCCTCTGGTTTTGGCTGCAGCATCACAGACAATCCTCAATTTTTCCGGTTTCATGGGATTGTAAACTGCAAAGTGAGGTAGGTACCAGGTTCTATGTTTCGAGGTGGTCTGCGGAGCTGGTTCGGCCTATCCTTTTGATACTAGTGCTTCCATTTGTTCAGAGTACCTCTTCTTTAGTTCTGGATCTTTATCTATTTTCTTTTCCATGCTGATGAGTCTGTTGAAAGCGCTGTCGTAGTTTTCAGGCATTTTTATGCTTTCATCTCGCCATAATAGAGCGGTTTGATATCGTCCTTCTGTGGTTCTCTTCGTATGCTGCTGCAGGATACGAAGTGCCTTTTCATCAGGATCATTGATGGGTTTTTTTGGATTGACTTGCATGTTGTCTGTTGTGATGTATTCCTTCACCAGTTCATGAAGGTCGTCGTCTGTGTTAGCATGTCTGATGAAGTTCACTCTATGGCCAAGTGGTCGTGTGTGGCTGCCGTGCAGGACCCAACCGAGTGGTGTTAGTGAAGCCACTGGTTGGTTCTTCTTTCCTGTTTTGAGTTCTGTTGTGATGAGGAGATCCCAGTTATCTTGGCCGATCAGAAGTCTGGGCCTTGCATCTTCGGTTACTATTTCTTTGGCTATGTCTTGAAGATGCTTACAGTCCCTGACTGCTTCTCCAGGTATCCTCTGCGCAGCCAACTCTAGCTGCTTGACTGTTCTTGCATGTAACTTGCGTTCAGATGTGTGAAGTCCTTTGATGAAGAAGTTCACTCGTCGAGAGGTTACGTCGATCGTAGGCTCGCCGTCAAAGGATGATATACGTAGTGGTTCACAGGATCCTTCTGCTCCGATTTGATTGGCTAGGCTCTCATCAATTAGTGTTACTGTAGAGCCGTCGTCTAGGAGTGCGTAGGTATCTACAACTCCCGCCGGTCCAGAAAGGTGTACTGGTATTATTTTCAGAAATGATACCTTAGGTGTCCATGCTGAATGAACCTTCTCTTGTTCTTCTTTGGAGCACTCGGGTTCATCTTTCTTCCTGTTCGCTGCGTTGGCGTGTAACATCTTGTGATGTAAATGTACACAGTCGTTTATTTCGCATTTCTTTGGTTTACAGCTGTGTTGCTTTGTTCTGTATTTGAGGCAACGAAAACACAAGCGATGCTTCTTAGCTATATCCCATCTAGCGTCAGTAGTTGCCTTTTTGAATTGTTCACATTCCATGATGCTGTGCCCCTGACGTTCACATAACCCACACTTTGGTTTATTTGTTTCTTGCGTGGTATGTACTCGTTGCGGGCGTCGCTGCGTGTTCTGAAAGGTTTGTGTTGTTGCAGCGATGTTTTCAGGCAGTGCATACGGACTGCATATTTCAGCTTCAATCTTGATAAATCGGGTAAACTTCAGAAGAACAGGTTCTGTTCTGGGCTGTGCTGCTGAGAACTGGTACCACTGTCTTCTCAAGGTTGGCGTGAGCTTCTCAACAATAGCTTTTGTTACTTCTGGATTGAAGAGGTAATGTCCACAGTTGAGTGCTTGTAGAGTCCCAACTATGCTTTCCACTTTGGTGGCGAATGTGCAAACTTCACGCGGAGATTCAGTGAGGCGTGGCAGAGTTCGTAGACGTTCTATCTCAGCCATTGCGATTGAGTCTGGACGTCCGAAGCGTAGCTCGAGTGATTTCATAACTTCAGTTGGGTCTGCGTTCACTATTAGCAGACCTTGTACAGCTTCCTTGGCTAGACCTCGAAGGCTTCTTCTGAGTCTAGACATGTTCTCTATTGCTGGTAGTCGGTGTGCCGTCTCACAGTAGGCGGCGCGGAACGTAAGCCAATCTTGATGGGCTCCGTTGAAGCAGGGTAGTTCACTGTGTCTCATTGGCTGCTGGTACTGTGTGGCTTGCACAGCGTGTGTGATCGCGGCAGCAAGTTCTTTCATGTCCGTCCTTGGTTCTTGGACGGTCAGCGTTGTAGGCTGATGTACGACGTGTGCTGATGGCGTAGACTGCGGCACCCAGGTCTCGCTAGCATATCCCGGAGTGTAGCCGTGATGTGGTGCTGTAGTGTAGATCGGTTGCCATGGTGTGTTCGTTGTCACGTACGTCGAGTTCTGTGGCCAGGATGCGGTGGGTTCTGCCGGCGCTGGCTTTGGTCGCGGCTGCGCAGGCACGTAGTTCGGTTGCCAGGATGCGGATGTGATCACTGGCTGTAGGTTCGGGTGTGGCTGCGTAGGCGCGGGGTTCTGTTGCCAGGCGGCGATTACTGGCGGCGGGTTCAGGTGCGGTTGTTCAGTCGCGGAGTTCGGCTGCCAGGAGGCGGCGGTGCTCACTGGCAGCATGTTCTCAGGTTCAATGTTCAGGTTTTCAGTTGGCGGGTGCATGGTGCTGACTCCCGCCGGTAAGGTCGCCGGGATACTCCAGGACACGGCAGCGGTCACTGGAGTTGCATGTTCGGTTGCCGACTTTACTTCGGAATGATGTGGTCGGTCGGCGATGGCGAGTAGCTGACTTGTTTGTAGCCAAGTAGTCACTCGTTGATCGTTTCCAGCTTCAGAGGCGACTGAGGATAAGTCTTCATCAGTAGATTCCGCTTCAACCTCGGCGAGGCGTGCGGTTGCTAGGCCAACTAACCTTTGTGCTAGCTCCGCTTTGGCTTTTTGTATTCGACGTGCTTTAGACGCTTTGTCACTTTTTTGTGACGTAGGTTTACTGCGGCGACCACTTTCTTTGTTTTCAGGTTCGCACTGTTGTCGTGTCGTGGTGCGTTTGACTGTAGACGTGGTCGCGGCGGGTGCTTCTGACGTATCAGCTGTCTTTCTTGTAGCTTCCGTAGTGACTGTCTCAGCCGTCGTTTCTGTGGTCGCTTCAGTAGTGGTCTCAGTAGCGGTTTCAGTAGCTTCTGTAGCCGTAGTCGACGCCTGCCTACCTCTTTTACCCGTGGACCTCGTAACTGGCATTGTTCTTGATAAATTCTTCTGAATATTCTTCAAGAAGTTCACTGTAGAGTCTTCTTAATAGTTTCCTCGGATCCGGCTATCGAAGGACCAGACAATGTGAGGATCGTATATCTCACATCAGAGTGCACTGGATTGGAGGACACTACTGCTTGTTCACTTAATAAAACTCGTTTAGCTTGAAGAATGTTGTTTACTGTTCACTATGAGGTATAAATATAAACTGATCGAAGAACTAAATTATTCGCTAAAAATGCTCCTTAGTTATAGTCATTCACATAGGCACAAGTAGCGGCGGTACCGCTGAATTATTGAATTGCAACTACGAATAAAGTAACAAAAATTAATTTGTGATCGCGCTCGATTCTGGGTCCACCAATCAGAGAGGGCAGAAATGTCTGGAGATTCGGACAGGTTTCGACAAGTTCAAACCTGCTCTGGACTTGACTCAGAATATAGCGTGATCATAACAAAGTTCTTAGTAATCAAGTTATGGCTACATACATCGTTAATACACAATTACATATTACATTCATTATTAATTACGTTTTATAGGTTGTTTATTACAGTTTTATTCATTCTATGTGCGAATGTCCCGCATAAATATGTTACGTCACATGTTATGTGTGAGGCTTCAATACAATGTGATATGAAAGGGCTACAATACAATATGAAATGGATAGGTATTTAGTGATAGGCATTAGACTGCAAGTGTGAGGGTCCTGCACAGGAACTGGTGGTTCGACACAGTCATCAACTACCTAGATATCTGCAAAAATATAGATTTGACCCCGACAATGTACCATAATATACATACCCAAGCGTAGCCTCTCGGACTACACCATTAAAATAGGTAAATGATAAAACTCGTGCGTTTGTCTCGTAAACGTCCCGAATTATTTGTTCGCGTCAATGCATCTCGTACATTACCCGCGAGGTACAATAAATATCGTATACAAACCATGTAAGATACTTACGTTTTACTGTATAAAACTTTTAAGACAATGATAAAACTCGTGCGTTTATCTCGTAAACGCCCCGAATTATTTATTCGCGTCAATGCATCTCGTACATTACCCGCGTGTTACATTGTTTTATCTTGAGAAGAAAAACTGATGAATCGGTGTTGTACCGGTGTCGTTTCATGTAATCTTCGGATTTTTTGAAGATAATATTCTTTTCCATGTTTTCGTTTCGGCATGATAACTTATGCCAACTTTAAACTAGTTTTAAACACTTTAATTAATATTCTTTGGGAATTACAACGTATTGGTTGCCGCGCAAACGTAAAGAATGACAGATGACATATAGAGTGGAGTAGCTATACTTGTGCGTTTAGTTTTTGCTTTCAGCTCTAAATATGCGTATGGTTGTCGACTAACGTGACGAAGCTGCATTGTAAATGTTATATCGAGAACGAAGCCTGAAGTATAATGGTAAATCATCTCTGCCCTTCACGGTATATAGACGTAGAAATATGTTTTTAAACCATAAAATATGGACTGAAACTTGTTGTGGTTGATGTGAATACTTTTTGTTTATATAAAAATCATCATCCTGACTTCAATATAAAAATGGCTATATATTTAAAACTCGTCGTTATTTTTTGTTGCGCCGACTTTTAGTCAGCATGTTACAGGCTATATTGTACCAAAATTGGACAACGAACGGCTTTTTCCAAACACTTTGTGCGGGGTCCTTTCTCTTGTGTTGCGGTTCGCCGAACCAAAATCAAAGTATTCTCGGCCCTTGACTTCAAAAAGGTTGAAGACCTCTAGCTTAGGTAGCTCCCCTGATATGTGGTTGACGTAATTGTACATGTGAATGGGGGGGTGTGTCTGCAGAGCTGGAGGCCCAGATCGAGATGCTCCGCGAGACGCAGCGCAAGTACGCCGGCGTGCTGCGCCTGTCCGGAGCCCTCACCGCGCAGCTCGGCGCTGCCGCTGCCACACAGCGCGCGCTGGGCGAGGCCTTCGCCGAGCTCGCGCAGAAGTCGCCCGAGCTTCAGAACCAGTTAGTACACACTCATGCACACGATCGATGCCCATCACAGAACTAAGTTAACCGATGTCGCTTAAATTAGAATCTTCTGTAGTGAATCAGAATATTATATTGCCAGCGCTTCGCACGGGCGCGTTCTACTAGTATGACCTAAGAATTTTTTTTTTTGTTAAAAAACTTTCTCATGCAATAAAACTAAAAAACAATAAACTTTGCAATTAAAGGCCTTTCATTATTATTGTTAGGTCATATTAGTATGACGAAGATACTTGTCTCTTTCGTTGTTATCAGCCATATTTTAACAACTATGGGCGTACTATGTGTAGTCTTGGTTATTGCGCAACAGAAAAACCTTTTACAGTTCAAATGCAATTATAATTTACTACCAAATTAATCACACTAGCAATTCACACATTGTAGGTACACGACTCAACTACACGGAACTTGCGACAGTTTGTAAACGTCTTCACGGCTTGACCGCCACCCACGAAATCTGTTTAGCTCCGGCCGGTCCGAGCGCTATGTTGTAGACTGTTGAGCGCCGCCAGGCGGCGCTTGCGTCCCGATTAGTCAAATCAGTATTGTATTTCCAACAAGTAAATAGTGTGAATTTTTGCTAGCTCGTATTGTTATATAAAATTTGAAATTGTTCCGTCCCTATGACAGTATATTAATTTAGTACAGATCATCTACACTCAGTGGCACGGAATGTGGCCCAAGCGCGCTATGTGGTTTATTATCAAAATTAAACGCGAATCAGGGTTTTTTTTTGTTGTAAAACTTAAATGTTTATTCTAATCTTAAATGCGAATGATTAATTAACAAAAAAGTGAGTTAACTTTATTAAAATGTTACAAAATTACAAAAAATACATTAAGCTTTACGTTTAAACATAATGTTTTACTGTCAAATTTACAAAATTTAACTATGGTACTTAAAATGAATAGCGGGTATTTCCACCTCTGGCCCTGATGACCGCCTGCATGCGATCAGGCATGCTGTGGATTATGTTTTTAATGTCCACATGGGGTATTTCTTCCCAGGCGGCCACCAGAGCGGTTTTTAATTGACTGATAGTCTCTGGAGGGTTGGGACTGGATCGGATGCGTCTTTTAAGCACATCCCAGACATGTTCTATGGGATTCATGTCTGGGATCCACGCAACGTGCTGTGTGAGGTCGGGCACTATCTTGCATTGAGATAAAATCTTCGCTACCGATGAGTCCCATGAATGGTAAAACGTGTTCTTGAAGGATCTCTTCAATGTATCGCACTGACGTTAGACGACCTGCAACTACTGCCAACTCTGTGCGTGCGTATGAACAGATCCATCCCGAAACTATAACTGATCCACCATGAAAACTGATGGTTTGTCTAGTAGTTATTGGCAGAAACCTATCCCCATGCCTTCTCCACACACGTTCGCGGTCATCTGGAGCTCTTAAGGCCACTCTGCATTCGTCAGTCCACAGAACTTTACTCCACTGCTCGTGAGTCCAATTTGCATGTTCACGAGCGAACCGAAGTCGAGCTACACGATGGTGCCGGAGCAGTTCTGGACCTCGAGCTGGTCTTCGAGCACGCAGATCCCGTTCCTCCATTCTCCTTCTTATTGTCCGCTCACTTAAGTTGACCCCTCTTGCCGTTTGTAGCCGCTGCCGTATTTCCACCGCAGTAAGGAACCGATTTCTCAAAATTACTAGAACGATAAATCGGTTATCTCGCGCTGATGTACACCTAATACCGCCACTTCCTGGTCTCCTGGTCTCCGGTCTGCTTTCTAATTACGCAACATATTTTCGTAAACGATAAAGACAAATCTGTTTAATTTTGACAGTTCAACAACATTCATTGCGTTATTTACGTTGCTCTGCAGTTTTTTTTTTTTTCGAACTTACGGAGCAATGGATTAGCAATCTGTTTCAAAACGATTCAGATTCGGATTGATTTTGCATTACGTAATTAGGGTACTGCTCGTACCTTGTTAAGGCGTATCTGAGAGTTGTACGCGGTACATTTAAAGTTTCAGAAATTTCTCGCTGCGTTCGCCCCTGACTCCGAAGCAACACAGCTACTTGAGCTGAAGTTTGAGGCATTGTGTTACAATTCTGGAAGCATAAATTACAGCAGATTAATTAAATAATTAAACAATAAAGATGAATTGCACGACCATTTGAATATCGAGTTTTAACTCACCCGTGTCTTGTGCGTTCCAGTAACGAACTAACGTTAAGTGTCACAGAAATTAAACAAATGAACTTTTTTTTGTGCTTACCCTCTTAAATTAACAAAAACAAATGTCCTGACAAACTGCCACTCGAAATTCTCATACGCCATGTCAAAATCACCTGTTATCGGTTTGTTTAAGTTTGGGCCACATTCCGTGCCGCTGATAGCCTTTTTCCAACTATGCTAAGGTCGGCTTTCAGTTGAACCAGATGCAACTGAGATACAGTTATTTACATAGAGTAACTATTTCTCTGACCACCACAACCCAGTAACTGCGTAATGTTACCTTCGTGTTCAACAGACGATTCTATATCTCTTCGAAAAGAGTTACCCATCAAAAACATAACATGTAAAAAAACACAAGCACGGTGTATTACTGTGACAAGTCTCGCAGCGCAGTTCTTCTACCGAAAAAAAATTGTGATATCTAATGTAAAATCTACGTGGTTAATTTATTCAGTACAGAATGACCTGGCCATCGCACGGCAATAATTATAATGACATAAGAATAACTACTATTTTAGTCCTAATTGAACATAGCGCTAGCGGGCCTAATTTATGCACTATACATAGCCCCCAGGGCGCTAATATTAGGTAGATTTTGTTATATGTAGATTATATTGCCGTGTGCTATTGCCAAGTCATTCTGTACTGAATAAAAAAACGACCAAGTGCGAGTCGGACTCGCACACAAAGGGTTCCGTACCGTATTACGATCGAGCAAAAAACAACGAAAAAACACGTTCCTTGTATGGGGACCCCCTTAAATTATTAAATTTATTTATATTTCATTATTTAATAAAAATACAATAGATGACGTATATTTAGTAACCTAAACCGCTTAACGGTTCTTAAAGATAAACATGTGTCGATTTCGTACAGAGTTCTTTATGACTCTAAGAACATTTAGACCTTCAACGCACTACCGGCCAGCCGTGTCGTCTCGGTTCTATTGCGGTCCGCCGCAACGGTCAGTGGTCCTTGAAATATTGCACAAGATGGACGTCGAAGAAGCTGCTGCAGTTATTTATTTTTAAAGGGTGTCCGCCGGCAGATAGCGACTAGCAAATCGTCAGCGGGGGGAGCGGGGTATTATTCGGCGCGGAAGTGTTGCGGGTTGTTTAGTGTCAGTGGACGGGAGCGCATCGCGCTTTTGCGGTTGAGGCGTATTTTGCGAACAATAATTCGATCAATGTGGCGAGGCGTCGGTTTTGTTCTCACTTTGATATCCGACGATTAAAGGATGGTTGGAAGGATGGTGATTAATTGATATGGACGTGGGTAAAGAAATTTAGAGAAACTGGATCACTTGGAAATGAGCCTTGGCCTGGACCTTCAACGTCTGTTATTAGTCCTGAAAATGCAGAACTTAGGAGAAGGGAATTTTTGTTTTAAAGTCTGTCCGAAAGATTGCAGTATCAACTGGTTTGAAAAAGACATCAGTTCACATAATTATAAAAAAAAAAAAATAAGTTCCATCCATATAAGCTCCAAATCATCCAACAGTTGAAAGAAGACGACTTCATAAAAAGGCAGAATTATGCTAGAGTCGTTCTGGAACGATTTTCTACACCTACGCGGATATAATTATAACATCTTTTTGAGTGACCAGGTGCATTTTCACATCTGAGGGTACGTTAATAAACAGAATATGCGTTATTGGTGTGCGAGCAATCCAAAAGAAATTCATAAAAAGACTCCACAGCCCGAAGACCACACTTTGGTGCGCCATTTCTGGAAATTGCATAATTGGACCTTATTTTTACCGCAGAGGCGAAACCGTTAACGCACAACAATACTGCGCGATGCTGGACAACTTTTTTAAGATAAGATAATATTTATTTTGTAAAACTTGAGTACAGTATGAAGGTCTTATAATTAATATGTGGTGGCTACATGTTTTGCCATTTATGGCGTACAAAATTAGTTGCACTAGACAAATAATACAACCAAAAAAAAAAAACTAAAAATGTCAGAATTTAACGTTCATTCGAAATTACAATATTAAAATATAATTAAAATACAAATTCAATTCAGATTCACAATGTTAAAATTTAAATTCAATTTGAGTAAGACGTACAAAAAAAATAAAACAAATTAATACGCACGATCAGAATTTTATACAAGCAAAATATCGATTAAAAATTCCTCTACGCTGTAATAGCACTTCTCTAGTAATAACCCCTGAAGTGACTTTTTAAATTTGTTTAGAGGCATACATTTAATAGTATCTGGTATTTTATTATAAATATTTGGAGCAATACCAAAGAAACTCTTTTACATTAAAGCAGTTTGACAGTTGTTTTGACATAACAAATTCTCATATTGGGCACGAATTGGGGTTCTCTTAACTACTGAAAACTTTTGAAATAGTTGTTGATTCGTTTTAACAAATAATGCAGTTTCCAATACGTACAAAGATGCAAAAGTTAGTATTTTTATTTTTTTAAAGTAAGGAACGCAACTATCCGTGGTTCTTAAACCACACATTGATCGTATACATCTTTTTTGCATCCTGAATATAAGCTCTCTATTAGTTGACTGTCCCCAAAAAACAACACCATATCTTAAAATAGAAGCGACCAATCCATGATAGGCTGTTAGTAGTGTGTCAGTATTTACTTTCTTTGATAATTGGAATAATAAATATGCAGATTTACTCAGACGCTTGCCGATTTTCTCTAAGTGAGGTTTCCAGGTTAGTTTATTATCTATGGTTATACCTAAGAATTTTGCATTTGTAACTTCTTCTACTATACAGTTATTGTAGGCAATGTTAACTGATGGATACTTACGGCGCTGGTGGAAATGAATAACTTTTGTTTTATTTAAATTAATTACAAGATTATTTTTGTCAAGCCAATTTATAATGTCACTCAGAGAATCATTTATGTCATTTTGATAATTATTAGGATTAGTATTTTCCACAATAGCCGTGCTGTCATCTGCAAATAGTACCATTTTATGATCTATAGTTTTTGGGAGATCATTTATGTATATTAAGAAAAGGGGTGGCCCTAGTACCCTACCTTGAGGTACACCATATTTTATTTGCCTTGGTTTAGATATGTATTTTATCTTCAATTTAGTAATAGGTCAAATTCTAGTGATTTCAGTACATTGAGTTCGGTCACTCAAATATGATTCCAGGAGTTTCAAAATGTTTCCTCTTATACCATACCCATGTAATTTTTGCAGCAAAATCTTATGATCCACAAAATCGAACGCTTTTGTCATATCTGTTAGTATAGCACACACAGGATTACCTTTATCTACAGATGTCATTACACTAGATAGCAAGTCAAATAGAGCCATATTAATATTTGAATTCTTTCTGAAGCCTTTTTGTTCAGTGCAAAAAAGTTTGAATTTTAATTTATAAATTTATAAATGACCTTCTCAATAATTTTTGAGAATACTGATATTTTGGCAATAGGTCTATAATTTTGAACATCACTTCTATCTTTTTTTTTATAAAGCGGTTTAATGATGACTTTTTTAGGCTATTTGGAAATAAACCATCAGAAATGCACCGATTAATTATATGCGATAATAGAGGCGCTATAATTTTCTTTACGTATTTTATTACTTTAGTTGATATGCCATCAAATCCGTATTTGTATTTTTGAGGCTGCAAATTATTTTGATTATATCAGAATCCGAAACAGGTAGCATAAATAGTGATTGCGAATTTGAATGTTCAATAACGTAATTATTTGTTAAAGCTCTATAAAGTAGTTGTTAAATTCATTTGCAATGTTCTTAGGATCTGTAAGAGTTGCATTATTTTTGTTTATTGACAGTATAGGTTCTTGTGGTAAGTTGAATTTGCACTTTTTAATGACTTGCCAAGCAGCTTTTGATTTATTTTTTGACGTATTAATGTAGTTATTATTTTGGGCTTTTTGAGTTAATTTTATTATTTTTCTATAAATTGAAGAGTATTTTTTAAACGCAAGTCTATTTTTGTATTAGGATTGAATCTATATGCCCAAAGTAACTACCTTTGCTTTTGACTACAGATTTTTACTCCACGAGATATCCACTTATTTTTTTTACTAGTATAAACAGTGAAAATTTTATTTGGAAAGCATAATTTGTACAATAATGAAAAATCATCCATAAAATGTTCATAGGATTCATTTGCATCTTTGGCTTTGTATACTTGTGAGAAGGATAAGCATTTTAGATGTTTTTTGAAATTTTCTAAGCCGTCTACTGAGATATCATGTTTTTTAGTTTTCCAATATTTCAGTGTACTAGTTTTTTTAATAGGAACCTGGAGTAATTGAGACGTATGATCAGAAAGAACTAAGTCCATTATTTCAGCTTTACATTTTTTTCGGTAGGTGTGAGCAAAATTATCTATACAGGAATTACTACTCAATCTAGTCGGTTTATGAAATTCTAATCGTAGGTTATATTGCAAAAGAAAGTGTTCGAATTCTAATGTTACTTTATTCCTTTTTAACACATCTATATTAAAGTCTCCAGCTAAGATAATATTTTTATTTCTGAATGAGCTAAATTTTCGTAAAATATCGTCCAGTCTCTCGTAAAATATGTTGTAATTATATTTAGGTATTCTATATACACATATAATTATAATACTAGAAGATATCAATTCTATACCACAACACTCAAAAACGCCTGTCACTGATTGTTTGGCAACATCCAATAATTCACGATACTGCAGTCCTGCTCTAACTAGAATGCAAGTGCCACCACGTTTAACACTTCTAGTGAAGAAAGCTGCTGGGCAGAGATTAGGTATATGTAATATATTCTCATAGCCTGCTTTAACTAACTTTTTCCCGGAAAATTGATGTCGCTTTGGCGACATAGCCTGGCCCCCTAGATCACCTATCGACACATTAATTCATAATCAGCTAGTTGATAAATTAGACAACTGTGGAGTACGTGGTCCATTACTCAACTGGTGTAAAAACTATCTAAAAAATCGTACCTTTACTATGGTTATAACTCAGGGAACAGCCCAGGGCTCAGTATTAGGCCCCCTGCATTTTCTTTCGTATGTAAATGATATGAGTAACTGCATCACGAACAGTAAATGCTACCAGTTTGCGGATGACACTTGCCGAACGCTTACAACTCGACCTGGATGCTCTAACAAGGTGGTGTCACGATGCTGGCTTAGTACTTAATGCAAGCAAAACAAAACTATTGGTTATTAAATCTCCCTACATTAGAAAACTGCCCTTACGGAACTTAATAGCCCACGACCATGACTGCTTGCATACGATCAATGCGATGAATTGTGATTCTCCACAAATAGATGTTGTCAGTAAACAAACATATCTTGGAGTAATTATAGACGATAAGTTTAACTGGAGTTATCACGTAGAACGTGTTTGCGATAAACTTCGGCAATTTCTCGCTATTATGACCATATTAAAAAACCGCCTGCCCTTCAAAGTGAAGATAATGCTTTATCACGCAATGGCTGAATCTTACATCCAGTATGGCCTTAGTAGTTATGGTCGTACCTATAAAACCTACCTTGATAGTAGTATATAATATTATTAATCTTCAACATCGAATTTTAAAAACAATAGTATCACCTAAAATTAGAAATCAATTTTACGACGGTATAAATGGCCTCTTTAAACACTGTCTTACCAGTTCATATACAAATATTTTTTTTGTTATTAAAAGAACAATTTTTCAATGAATCTTTAAGAAACAAAATCGAACATCCTGTATGCACTCGGGCAGTTTCTGAGAATAGGCTTCGTACACAGTGCACCAACAATACGTATGGCGAGCGAACTACCGGTTATATTATACCGAGACTTATTAATAGTCTACCCTCAGAAATAAACAAATGTATCACACAAAAAAATATCAAATGTAAACTTAAGCAATATTTTTTAAGTATTATATAGGGATGATTGTAACTATTTAAGGAACTAAATATAATATTATCTGTATCGGCAATATAACGCGTACATAAAATGCTTTATTGTATAGTTAGATTTTGAGATAGACTCATGATAGCACAAGTTTAAACCTTAGTGGTTTTTAGTTGCTATTTAAATGTAATCCTGTGTTCTTTTGTATAAATGATAAATAAAAAAACCTGATCCGACCCCTTGCGACTTTATCCTGTGATATCTCAAATCTCGCGTCTACAGCAATTCGCCATCAACAATAAAGGCCCTGCAAGAAAATATCCGACGCGAGATTGCGGCTATCAGTCCAGAACTTTGCAAGCGAGTTTTCGCCAACATGAAAGAAAGATTGCAAGAATGTTTGCGGCTAGAAGGACGCTATTTGAGTGGAGTGATTTTTAAAACCTAAAATCCGCATTGTTATTTTGTAAGATGATCAATAAATAACTTTGTTTTTCTTTATATTTTTATTTCATTTTATTTTTTTAATTATAAAATCTGCTGGCAGACATCCTGTATTATAATGGATAACGTCTTCGAAAAGATTCGGTCATCGGTCGTTGAAGAGCACAGACGCTCCCAATTGTGCTCCGCCAAAGTTTTTATTATAAGTTTAGTGAAATGTGCACAACAGATTTTACTACTTTGTTGTACGAGCCGGGCATTGAAATCGAAGTGCTTTTTTTGTGTTTTGCTGTGGTTGTAACTTTATGTTGCCAAAAATACATCAAAACGGTACGGTGGACTAAGCGTTCCTGATCTCTGCCGAGCGGTCTAGTGCCTAAGTACGAGAGAATTACTGCCGCAGGACCCAGTTGCAAGCTTACCTGGTGAGATCTTTCCATATCTTTCAGGGATCCGTTAAGAGGTCCGCCTAAGTCTAGAGTGGGTCTCATCTTATATGCTGTATTTACAATTTGTTCGACTAACTTTAGACTATAATACGTGTGTGATATTTGTGTAGTGCAGTGTTCCTAAATGGTTTGTTTTCTGCGAGTGCGCATTCTTTTGTTAGACATTTGGTGTGAGTTGAGGGTCGCAGGTACCTAGCTGTTGACAAACAAAGAATTCCTTATAGATTTTAGCAGTTACATAGAAAAGATTTAAAAAGCAGTTAACCCCGGCAAAAGATGCACTGGTGAAGCTGGACATAAACCAATCTGGCGGCGACGTCGTTAAATGATGCTTATCCATAGATCACCCGTCTCTCCATTAGTCCATTGCCTACTCAAGGATTCATATCTGGTATGGCTCGAATCCTTCCATATCCTAAGGGCACGTTCTTCCTTACCATTACCGCGCCCCCCGGTCTACTCCCTGATATTTATGTAATGGCCTCTGTAGCCCCATCTGCCCCATGCAACATGAGGCTCCAGGGGCTAGTGCAAATCTTGAGGTTTATTCGATTTATCGAGTCTAGTTAAACCACGCTGGGTTCGGTGCATTTCATAATGGAAAACGTCTTAGAAAAAAAAATGGATACACCCTTTGATGGAGACCTCCCCTTTTTGTGAAAATGTTGCCTTTGTTGGCATTGTCCGTTTACAACGCTTACCACCCCTGCTGGCAAATGAGGCGCCCGGCGCGGACGGCCTCACAGTGCATAGAGGGGATGCGGTACACCGCAATATTCAACCGACACGGTGCACGGCAGTCTCGAGCCAACCAGAGCGGTTGAAGGCCGGCCGCAAGTCAGTGCGTTGGAATTATACGATTTCATATAAAATAAACATGCGGTTTGCCGCAATGGCCGTGCTGCTTTGCGGCTAGCCGGTAGTGCGTTGAAAGTCTTAAGCGGATTAGGTTACTAAATATACGTCAACTATTGTATTTTATACCATCCCCCCTCTAAAAAGCTTATTTTATTCACTGAAAACAGTGAATAAAAAACACTTTTGATGTTTGAATTTAGAACACCAATATATTCCACCTCCATCTCAATGCTATACAACCTCCTTGCGAAAAAAATACTGGATAAGAACTCCTTGTGCAAAAAGTACTCGACATACAAACTCCTTGTGCAAATAACTCCTAGAGATTTGATTGGTTGACATTTTTGACAAGGAGTTTAGCATTAGAATATTTAGCGTGTTCTTTGCTGTCATTAGTACATTGGCGCTCTTTTGAATACTGTAAGTTGTACGAACACATAGTTTAGTGTTACTTAGTAACAAATCGATTGAAAATGCATTCAAGTGATGAAGAAGTTAATACCTCAGATCTCTTACTCTCAGCATAAAAAGGAATAGATATGAGACGGGGGCGTGGCGCGTGTCGCCGCGACATGGCCAAATGTCACTGCCCGCCGCAGGTTAGTCGCAATTTGCCGTGAATCTGAAATGTTCTCCCACATTTACTCAAAATGCCGAATTACCTAATTGTAGCGTGGTTACATGCAAAAATAGGAGTGAAACTAAAACCTACAAGAATAGTGCAGTCACGTACCATCGAAGAAGTTCATATCTATACGCCGTAAGGACGATTCTGCTTGCAGCGCTCGGCCTCTATAGACCCGGGGCGGTAACAGATGTGTTCATCGTGTTCACGGGATTTTGTTTCCAAACTGCTTAGATATGAAGTTCTACGATAGTACAACATGTAAGTATTAGTATTTTCACATAAAAGTCAGTATAAATAAATATTTTAGCAAATAAACGCAACGCTGCATCATTTCTCGGGATCGAACTAACATATCGTATGAAAAAGATTTTTTTTTTCTGTGCGTTGTACAATGAACATTCAATACAATAAGCAACCTGTACAGCGCTAAATCACGGAGCAGTGTATTAAACCGATAGCGATATTTACGCTGCTTGATTTTTTTAGTGGTACGGCCGCTGCTTGGCGTCGCGAACTAGAGCGGTGCCAAAATGTAGTTACAGTTTACTGGTAATCGATAAAATAGAAGTACGAATTACATGAAGAATTATTTCATTACTTGTTTTGGTTGGGTGCCTCTCTTAAAGGTAACTAATAAGATTTAAAGGTACAACATTTTTAAGGTAAATACACATTAAAATTTTATAAACAAGTAAGTATTTTATTTAGTTGCAAATGTCTCCAAAACAACTTCAAATGTGATATTATTACAAATGATTGATTGAGCAGGTCTGATGATGATCTGATGATGACTAACGGTGGCCATAGGAACTCTTTAATTACACAAGATGAACCCGTAATGTTTGGGCTCCTGATGCATTCTCGGATGTGTTTTCATATATTTGACACCTCGCTCGCTTGAAACCTATGTGTCAAATGTATGGAAACACATCTTCGCAAATCACTGGTTGATACTCGCCCTTAGCTTTAAATCTCGTAATATGAATAATGTATATATTATTTTGCGCCAAAATTCGAGTGGGTTAGGCCTGGTACAGATCAAAAATATCGATACGATCAGAGTTTTAAATGTATGTGAACACGAACTTATAAAAAGCCGGCTTTTTATAAGTTCGTGTTCGTCGATATTTTTTACCTTTGCGATTTATGGTAAGTTAACAACCCGTGTTATTTAAACTTGTAGCTAGAAGTTTAAATGCCACCACATAAACTTACCATTTTGTTACATATCAATATCTTAACATAATAATTTAAATATTATAATGTCGATAAAACATCATTTTAACCTTTTCACCGCCACGGACATCAATAGAAGTTCCAGATTTTCGTGCCACCAGCGCCACGACTTCATTAGAAGCTCTTCATTTTAACTATGTTATAAAATTCAATTTATTGTATTTAACAGGTTTATTTTCATTTTATTATTTTAAAGCACTGTCTAAGACCCTGTTTTTGATTTTTCCACACAAAAGAAGCCCTTAATTGTCTTAAAATTGGCAAAAACAAAAACTCCGAACATTTTTAATATCCCCAGAACGCCAAGGACTTTATATAAAGTCGGCCAGTGATGTGACGCGAAGGGTAACGCTGTTTGATTTCACCCGTTGAAATATTTAGAAATATTATTATCGAAAACAATTTGAGGTCAGTAAAATATGAACTTGGATAACTACTTTATAACAAAGGGAAAATAGGTGCCGAACCGGAATTAAATAGTTGTTGGCAATCCTTATCGATAATTATATTCCCATCTCTACAAAACAATTGGTCGTCAGCTATAAGTCAATGGTTGTCAATGCCCCGGGCGACACGGACTCCTATAGAAGACGTTCTGTGTCGTCATAAACGTATGGCTGTCAAGGTCACTTTGGCATAGTGCAGTCTGCAGCACTATTTGTTGCACTTTTGATTGCTTCATTATTAATAAGTAAAGAAATAAGTAAGTTATTGACATGAACGAAGAACTGGATACTGATGAGCTTTTAAGCATTCTACAAGGTGTGGAATGTGAGAAAACGGGTTGTGGGACTGTGGCATTAGAATGCCCGGCCGAAGGGGTAGGTAAACGCTACCGTTACATGAGTAAAGAAAAGAATAGAGACAAAGCTTAAACAGTGCTGTGATAAGTACACTGCTACAAGTATTTTATAACTTAAATCCATACCTACTTACTTTCCATTTCGAAAAACGGCGAAATACACAATAAATAGGTACAATGAAAAGTTCTGCCGCTTCTATACCTAACGGTAAAAATGTTGACTGAAGTAGTTTAATAAAACACGGGAGTAGACAAATATAGAAAAAAGATAATAGACCACGTCCCTAATCAGAATTGAATTTAACGTGCTCTGAGCGCCAAGGACTTGAAATGAAGTCAAAGAATGACGTAATGAAACAATTAGAGATGTACCTCATTTCTTATGGCTCTAATTGAGTTATGTATTTGTTTCTTTGATACTTATAATTTATATTGTTTTTTCATAATATGGATAAGTACTGTGAAATAAAACAAATTATGGAAATATTTAATCAGTTTTTATTTAAAACCGTGAAATTATAAATAAAACATAACTTAACGTGTATAATTCTCATTCATCGATATGACGCTACCTCATCACTAGTTTTGAGTATATATTTCGTTATACATTTATAGCTTGGCGCTAGGCGAGGCATCACGTTCTGTGTACGCTGGCGGTGAAAAGGTTAACATTTGTCGCCCTCCTAGTGTAGTGCGTTTAAGCCAATGACATCCCTTGTTTGCATGTTGTCGTAGACTCACTGGCAATGCCCGAGTCTTTGTTTTTACACGATTCAATGTGTGTGTGGGCGCAGCGGTGGTAGTAAACTGGGGACATCGGTTTTGGTTGAAATGAAGCAGTACGGCACTTCTCCCTTTTTTATGTTCTGAGTTTAATACCTAAGTTTATGAAAGAGAGGGCAGCCGATATAGTAGAAAACTTGTTACCCAACAAATCACGGCTGGTTTACATGAAAGCCTACGATGAGTTTTGCAAATGGAAAAATGTAAATCAAGCTTCTGGCACATTTTCAGTCAGTTTTCCTAACTTATCTTAATGAGCTGTCGAAGAAAAAACGTCATCAAAATTATGGACTATGTATTCTATGAATACGGTCTACTATAAAAACAAGGCATAACATTGACATAAAAAACTACTCGAAGTTGCAAGCCTACCTTAAAAGACAATCAGAAGGCTACAAACCGAAAAAATCCCTGCAGGTTACTACCGCTCAAAATGTTGAACACTTTTTGAATGAATCGCCAGACTCGCAATTTCTGGCAGTATAAGTAAGTAATCTTCAACAAATGTTAGTTAATGCAAGTAGCTTAGACCTATTTAATTGTAAACCTATCAACATCAATTTTGTAACATATTTTCTATATTACAGGTTGCGTTTATTCTGGGCATTAGTGGAGCCTGTCGTTCAAATGAGCTTTTTAAACGGACAGTGGATGATGTGCAAACGATCTGTGATACCGCTTTATTGGTTACTTTAAGACAGACGAAAACGAAAATCGACCAAGCCTTCGTAATCCGAGATGATTTCATGAAAGTCGTAGAAAAGTATCTAAGTTTTCGTCCTCCGAATGCAAACAACAATATATTCTTTTTGTATTATTCTAAAAATGAATGTACAAAAAGCCCGATTGGAATAAATAAAATTGGTTCCAAAAGAAATTGCATCATTGTTGGAGCTACCAAATCCCGAGATGTATACAGAACATTCTTTCCGGAGGAGCTCTGCAACGTTATTAGCGAACACTGGTGCAGATATGACTAAATTAAAGCGACATGGCGGATGGAAGTCTACTACCGTGGCTGAAGGTTATATCGAAGATTATATTGAAAATAAATCGAAACGCAGCCTTATATTGATATTATATCGAATAGCAGGCAGCATAAAGAAGACCTGAAGATCCATGGACTCTACGACCTTCAACGTCCAAAGATTCCCCAGAGTTTCCTCCAGCAGAAATTTCTGACCAATATACTATTATAAAGGATTTCCGCAAAGTCACGCCTGTCAATTAGATAACTATTTTATTATTTATTTTTATGGCAATAGAAATACACAATCTGTGAAACATTCAACTGTCTACCTATTACCGTTCATGAGATACAGCCGGCAACCGGCATGCCGGAGTTTTTTTTTTTTCCTGTTTTGACATTGCATCGAACATTGACAGAAAATAGAGATTTCAACATGTTTTTATGTGAATGATTCGCCAGTGTATACGCACAGTAATGGGGTTTTGTTTGGCACCCTGCGGGTACGGAACCCTAAAAAGAAAATACTTGCACAAACACTTGCACAATACTTGCTATGACAACATAAAGAAAACAAAACTGATAAGAGATATAAAGTTACCATTTACTGGGTACGTCTTTCATTGACTTGATGTGCCCTGGCGGCTGAGAGTATGTCATGCTCACTCAAATGTCTTGCTGGTGGTGGTGTGTGTGTTGGATCGTTAAGTTCCCTTCAAAACGGTTGAGCTAAACGGTGCTGATCCATGCGTCATGTGCGTGAACGGGCGCCGTCAGTAGGGACTGGTCATCTCTTATCTGCCTCGGTTTATTTTAATTTTTTAATTGTTTTTATCTTTTTATTACGGACGCTTTTTACGTGCACATGAAAGATGTGTTCTCACATGTATAATTTCAATATGAATGATGTAACCAATATTTTGGAACAATATTATGATTTAAAAGAGTGTCCGTGGAGTTTCTTGCCCGTTCTTCTCCATAGGAACCTACGCTTTGAAATGGACAACTAGCATAATATTTATGACTGACTGACCCCTTGACAATTCAAAGGTGCCTGTAAATGGTTTAATTGAAATAAATGCTTTGAGTTTGTGTTGAGTTTGAGTCCGTGATTCTATCTGCACGACGACGTTGCGGTGGTGGGGGTGCTCGCTCGATGCAAAACTTCGAGCAACACGGTAGGAACGCAGGCTCCGCTAGGAAGGCCGTGTTGCTCGAAGATGCAAAATGGTCGTGAATAATAATTTTATCGACGTACGTCGAAACTATTCATTGTCGTTTTTCGTCGTGCATCATTCGTAACCTTGGCGGGACGTACAGCAAGATATAACGTGAATAAAGGCTCGTACATACAAGCGCGACTTGTCGCGCGACGTGTCGCGTGGCGATTCTGCGATATTATCGCCACGCAACACCTTTCACACTACCGCGATATCGCGCGCAATTCGCAGCGCGACACCGACAAAGGAATGACCCTTTGTTGATGCCGCCACTCTGCGAGTATAAATGGCGGTCCATTCCGAGGTGAGTTCAGTAGTAGACGATCTTCGTCAGAGGACGAAGGCTGGTCTGTGCGCGTTTGCTGAGCGTGCGGTCCTAGGTTCGATTCGCCAGTCGGTTAACATAACCCACCTCCTAAGTAGGTACCTAAGCTTGACCACAAGCACGAATGACTAAACTTCCGAATTCGGTCGTGTTTTTACGAAGTATTTATTTCATAATCAAGATTTTTATTTACTTTCCTATTTATGTTATTTCGGAAAAATAACTTAATTTCAACATGTTAGGTGTACTTTCGGCTGCAAAACGTTTTTATGAGTAGGTAGGTATGAACTTTCGAATCATTTTAAAATCAACAACATACGAGTAGGTAGGTACTTAGATTGGAAGTGGAACTAACCTAGGGTGTACTATAATAGGTACCTATAGCTCTGTCTAATCCTTAGGGGATTACAGGCGTGATGTTTAAGAAATACTCGGTTATAATAACTGAATACCTATAATGAGTGATCCAATTATAAAATTATAGTAGGTAACTACTTACAAACTGCCTCGTTGGTCTAGTGGTCGCAAGTACAACTGCGCTTGAGGTCCTGGGACAATGACGGGGGACTTGTAATGTTAAACAGGCGTACGCATTCAGACGTTGTACTCGAAATGACTCTCAGACAGCTGATATCACGCACTCGACTGCTAGCGAAGCCCTAGCGCTCTAAAAGCCGCCACGCGCCGCCCGCCGCCGCTGTCCGTCCGTGCTCATGGCCGAATCCCGACTTGTACGTGCCTGGTTTTTTTTATTATCAACTAGCTGTCCGCCCCGGCTTCGCACGGGTAGCACTAAGTAGGTACTTATCTACGGCGCACCTACCTACCCTGCCTGCCTACCTACCTACCTACCCTGCCTGCCTACCTACCTACCTACCTACCTACCTACCTACCTTCATCCAAATCGGGTTTCACCGCGTGCCGCCAAAACCATTAGTAAGTCATTGCAATGTAACTCTTATATAATTAATTGCTATAAGGGATTAATTAGAATGATTGACATTTGCGAGAACATTCTTTATTAGAAATGGAGAAATCACAGGTTTTTCAAAATCATTTCGTCAAAAATCCTAATTATTACCTTACAAAAATGAGATAAGAGTCACATTGCAATGACTTACTAGGTATTTTGCTAATGATTTTATTTCACTTTGGAATAAAACGCCCAGGAATCGCCGTCATGCTTGTGTGGTCAAGTTTAGGTACCTGCTGTTAGGTTTGGTTTAAACGACGAACCAACGAACATGATCGTTCGATTAGACATATTATTATATAAATTCAATAGTGTAACGTTACATTTTCCCGGGAGGGGGAAAATGTAAGGCCAACGAGATAACTGTCACCAGAACTGGAGGAGTCCCGGCTTAAAAGAAAAAGTAAAAAAAGAAAAGGTAAAATAATTTAATTTTAAATAAATAAGGCCAGGGAAACCGGGGTAGAAAATTGAAGGTCCAAGTTGTTGAAGAAAAGAGGCTCGCAGGTTGTGAAGTAAAGAGGCTCGTAGATTGTGCAGAAAAGAAGCTCGTAGATTGTGCAGAAAAGGGCCTCGAGTCAGGCCTCCACGTCGCCGACCTCGGAGGGGCAGGCCGTGGTAGAGAGGACCGGCAGAGGGCTGAGAGCTATCAGCGGTCGGCGTCACAGGTTTGCACGACGTTATCCCACGAACGATGTCCGGTGTACAAAGACGCGTAGACTTGAGTTTCGAGTTTGAGTTTTCTTCCAGCACAGCCCCCGCTATCAGAGGGCACAGTCCTCCCACCGAGCGCTATCAACAGGACCTCCTGCCAAGGCGAGCCCAAGAGTAAAACTCGTCTGCTGGCCCCGGCTCCCTTCCTTTTCGGATCGGTTGTCATTTCAAAGTTTTAATGTGATTCTAGAACATAAAAGAATAATAATTTATAACAAGGTCTAATACGTATACAACCTAACCTACCGGCAGCTCTAGCAATAAATTAAAAATAAAACCTAGGCTTGTCATTATCTGACATTACAAAAGGAAACAAACATTCGGAGAGCACTAGAAAATCTAAATAGCTCTGAATATAGAGGCCTAGGATTGCTTAAACTACAGACAATGGCCATGCAGATAATTGGAGAGAACATATAATATCTAATTAAAATAGCCAAAACGTAAGTAAAAAAATACGAACATTACAATAGGCTAACAGTCTACGTCCGCGTCGGCGTCGGTTTCGTTGCTGTGTGGCTCAGGAGGGCCAGCTAGATAGAAAGAAACATATAGATACCTATAGCAGTGGTGTGAGCGGCGCGGGCGCGGCGCGGGCGGCTGCAGCGAGCGGCAACTATAAAAGATACCTAGTTCTTTGACCACGCCGCCGCCGCCCGCGCGCCGCCCAAACCATTATTAAGTCAGTGCAATGTAATTCTTATGGAATTGCAATAAGGTATAAATTAGAATGATTGACATATACGGGGACTTTTTAGTTTGAAATGGAGAAATGATTATTTTTTTGTAAAATTAGTCAAACATTCTAATTTATATCTTAAATCAATGATCAAAGAACCACATTGCAATGACTTACTATTTTGCTTATGATTTTATTTCACTTTGGAATAGTCTATCAGTCTGCCTAGCCTTTTCCCAACCAGCTTCCAATCTTACTGGATGCAGCTGAACTTTACTTGGAGCGACTGCCTATCTGACTGGTTGTCAGACTTCTGACGACCCGTAACGACTGTCAAAAATCCATGAATGACAGCTGGGACCACGCGAGGAACGGAGGAGTCTAGGTACCTATGTAAAGATCGTCACTCATCCACGGACCAACCCCCGCCAAAGTAGGTATACGATTGATCGACCCGTGAGGCTGTTATTACTTTTTGGAATAAAACGTTAAATAAAACTAAGCCACTCGCGTGGGCAAGTTTAGGTACCTACCTACCTAGGTTAGGTTGGGTTATGTTGACCAACCGGGGAATCGAAACTAGGACCCCACGCTCAGCAAACGCGCACAGATCTGCCTTCGTCCTCTGACGAAGATCGTCTGCTACTGAGCTCAGCTCGGAATGCACCGCCATTTATACTCTCTTGGTGTCGCGTCGCGCCAGCTACGCGATATCGCCGCGATATCGCGGCGATATCGCGGCGACGCCATACAAAATGTTCCTATTTTAGGTGTCGCGCTGCGAATCGCGCCCGCTACGCGATATCGCAGCGCGACAAGAACAAAGGAACATTTCTTTGTTGATGCCGCTCTGCGAATCGCCGCGATATCGCGTAGCTGGCGCGACGCGACACCAAGAGAGTATAAATGGCGGTGCATTCCGAGCTAAGCTCAGTAGCAGACGATCTTCGTCAGAGGATGAAGGCAGGTCTGTGCGCGTTTGCTGAGCGTGGGGTGCTAGGTTCGATTCCCCGGTCGGTCAACATAACCCACCCAAACCTAAGTAGGTACCTAAGCTTGACCACACAAGCACGAATGATGAAACTTCCGAATTCAGTCGTGCTTTTACTAAGTATTTATTTAAAAATCAATATTTTTATTTACGTTTTTAGAGCCTTTTTATGAGTAGGTAGGAAATTTGAAATCATCTTATTTACACACCCATCAAGTTGACAACACATGAGTAAGCTAGGTACCTATATTGACACTAGTGGCACTAACCTAGGTAGGTAGGTAGGTACCTACTTACTTTTAATTTACTTATCAAACTAATTAAATAGTCTTAATTTGAAATTAAAATATGACTATAGGTTCTAGCTATACTGGTTCCTATTCATTCAGACCTCATATTTAGGGTTCCGCACTTCCGAATGAAATAACGGAATCCGTGAGTCACAGCCGATTTGCTCCGAATCTACTGGATCGATTAAGGGGCCGGCGGAGCATGCGTAGTTAATACAAACATAATTCCAAAATAATTTGTAAATCAAACATATTCTTAAGGTAGTGTGTATTTATTCCGATTATAAAACAGAATATCTAGGCTCCCAAATATATATTTTGAATGGACACTGATACAAAGACGAGATAATAATATGAGGAATTTCAAATTTCTATAGAAAACTTATTTTTCTCATACTCGTAATTCGTATAATCTATAATCCAATCAGAATAAATACACACTACCTTAAGAATGTGTTTGATTTACAAATTATTTTGGTACTTATTACGTTTGTACCTATGAACTACGCATGCTCCGCCCGCCCCTTAAGTTATTTGGTTCACATACGAATTTCTGTGACCCAAACATTAATTAATTTTGAACAAGTACCTATGGGGTTTATTTTTAGGAAAAAAAAATTTTTGTTGTATGTCATTTTCATCTAAGTAACTATTTCATTTGCTAAGGAAACACGGTTCGGTTCAGTTTCGTGTCTTAGCAAATGAAATAGGTACTTAGATGAAAATTGACCATTTGCAATCCCCATAATTACAAAACTAAAGAGCCTAAAATTTTGAAAACAAAAACAGGTAATAGTTCTATACTTACGTATAGATTACAGGAAAACCTATAAGAAGTCTATGGTCTTAAAATAACATGGTAGGTAAATTACTCAATATTGTGCGTAAAAACTTACATTTAATTTTGCAGTTGAAATGTGTTCATGTTTTTCAACTACAATGTTAAGTTTGTTTTTGGGAAGTAAAAGGCTAAACATTTTGTTTAATGATTTTATTTTAGGTAGGTACCCACCACTTATTGTCGGCGTGATTAATATATCCATGCCAAATTACAGCTTTCTAGAAATAGGTAATAATTTGAAATAGAACTTAGGTAAGTAGGTGCATTGGAAGGAGTAGGTACCTATCTCCAATAAAATTTTCTAATCTCGAAGCAATAGAATAACGAAGGGCCCCCTCGCTGGATTGAAATCGAAAGTAAATGCCGTTTCTGTCTATTAGTGGCGAGGGCGCAGGAATTTCAAGCTATACATTTCCAGTATAAGCTGATCTCGCAGTGATTTCCGTACAATGAGAGGTCGGTCAGCTGATACTGGAAATGTATAGCTTGATATGTAGCCGCGTGTACTTACCTACATTGAATATTTTCGTTCGATTAGACATAAAGGTACATTTATTAAGCTAACAGTCTACATCGGTTTTGTTGCATCAGCTCAGGAGGGCCACCTAGGTAGAAACATCTATATCCGCGAATAATATAGATAGGTACATATAGCAGTGGTGACTGGTGTGTGCGGCGTGGCGGCAGCCGGCGGCGGCCTTTGACTGCGTCGCCGCCTTTGACCGCACCGCCGCGCCGCCGCCGCGCGCCGATAAAACCATTAATAAGTCAGTGTAATGTAATTCTTATACAATTGTAATAAGGTATAAATTAGAATGATTGACAAATACGAGGATTTTTTTAGTTTGAAATGGAGAAATGATTATTTTTTTGTAAAGTTAGTCGACATCGTAATTTATATCTTAAACCAATGACAAAAGAACCACATTGCAATGATTTACTATTTTGCTTATGATTTTATTAGAATAGTCTATCAGTATGCCTAGCCTTTTGACAACTATGTTGGGGTCGGCTTCCAGTCTTACTGGATGCAGCTGAATCTTACTTGGAGCAACTGCTTATCTGACTGGTTGTCAAACTTTCGGGCTTCTGACGACCCGTAACGACTATCAAAGATCCACGAATGACAGGACCACGAGCCACGGAGGAGGCCTATGTAAAGATCGTCACTCATCCACGGAACAACCCCCGCCAAGCGAAGCACGATTGATCGACCCGTGAAGCTGTTAATGCTGAACTGGGTTCAGGGTTAGGTTCAATTTTCACCGTTTCTTCTCCATATGGTGAACTTATGGGCGCATTATCTTCATTCTCTTCTTCCTACCCCACTTTTGTACCTATGACTTTTTGGAATAAAACGTTAAATAGAACGAAGCCCGCTGTTAGCACGGACGTAAAAAAGCGCCGTTCGTGCTCGCGTGGGCCAGTTTAGGTACCTACCTACCTAGGTTAGGTTATGTTGACAAACCGCGGAATCAAAGCTAGGACCCCACGCTCAGCAAACGCGCACAGACCTGCCTTCGTCCTCTGACGAAGATCGTCTGCTACTGAGCTCAGCTTTTTTTTTTTTTTTTTAACTATGGCATCTCGCAGGTATACCACTAAGGTATTTACTGCTCAACCGAACAATCCTGTGGCTGCCTTAAGCACTACACTCAAAGCCTCCAGCCAGGAGCAACTATTCTACATTAAAATTAGGCGAACGCTCGCTAAGGGCACCCCCTGTGGGGTACGAACCTCGGCTTAGGGCGTCGCTGAGGGGGGGACAGCAAGATGGGACAGGCTGGATCACGGATATATTATTATTAGACGGGGAATTTAAAGCTACGCGCTCAGCTGCGGCGCGGGCTGGCGCTTCATCGGACAATGAGCTCAGCTCGGAATGCACCGCCATTTATACTCTCTTGGTGTCGCGTCGCGCCAGCTACGCGATATCGCGGCGATATCGCAGCGCGACAAGAACAAAGGAACATTTCTTTGTTGATGCCGCGCTGCGATTCGCGTGGCGCAATGTTATCGCATCACGTGACGCGATATATCTGTGTCGCGGCGCTACAGATCGCTCCTGTGTGAAGTGTCGCGCTCGTTTTCATAGAAATTGTTCTACGGATATAATATCGCAGGATCGCGTCGCGCGACAAGTCGCGCTGGTATGTACGAGCCTTAAAGCGCTTAAATTGCGACATTATCTCAACATGAAACACGTAGGATGCGTAGATAGAACAAAATTCCTTCAATAGGTAACATAACAGGAAAACAAACAAACCTACACAAATATCTTTCAATAATAATACAGTTTTATAAATGTAAGATATGTTAGTAATGGTCAGCGCCAATTTATATTTGATGGTCCACTCCGTTCGATATCATAGATAATTCACGGCGGTATTCACACTTAAATTTCAAAAAAAGTTTCAATTAAATAGTATTAATAGCCAATTACCGACGGTGTGCAGCTCGGAGCACCGCGCTGTGCAACGTCTGTGATTGGCCATTATTATTTCATCGCGTTTCAGTCAACTTCGCTGTTTGGCTGGCTGTGTGGGTGCGCAAAGGTAGCCCTCGAAATTCAAAGGGAAATGCCCACCTGATAAAGAGGTTTTGACCAAGAGACGCCCATGAAAAAAAAAAAACAATTATAGGCATTAGGGTTGACACCATAGATTCTATAAAGAAACAACTATTTTTTTTTTTAAATCAATTTTAATAGATTAATTATTTTTCAAATTGTATTTATTAACATCTATGCACTGGATTTATTAATATTTATTTATTGGCTTGATTTCCGTACGTATTTTTCGGGTGACTACTGAACACCAGCGCTGTGCTGTGGGCTTAGCACAGCATATTATAAACTGGGGGATTATATCGCTGACAAAAATACTTGGCTCAACGCTGGTCAGGCTCCACAAGGGCACATAAACAAATTGATTAGCATTCGAAAATATTTTTGGAGCTGCTGAAGATTGTAAAAACTGGCTTTGAATTGTATAACTTCAATCTCTTAGTATTGTATAATTGCATAGCACATGAGCACTGTGACCATGCAGCTTCTATGTAGCTTTATAGAAGCTTTTGCTGGGTACGTCTTTCATTGACTTGAATGTGCCCTGGCGGCTGAGAGTATGTCATGCTCACTCAAATTTCTCGCTGGTGGTGTGTGTTGGATCGTTGAGTTCCCTTCAAAATGGTTGAGCTGAACGGTGCTGATCCATGCGTCATGTTCGTGAACGGGCGCCGTCAGTAGGGACTGGTCATCTCTTGTCTGCCACGGCTTATTTTAATTGTTGAATTGTTTTTATCTTTCTATTACATTCTATAATATCTACATTGTTCTCACATGTATAATTTCAACATGAATGATGTAACCAATATTTTGTAACAATATTATGTTTAAAAGAGTATCCGTGGAATTTCTTGCCCGTTCTTCTCCATAGGAACCTACGCTTTGGAATGGGCAACTAGACTAGCTTCATATTTCTGACTGACTGATCCCTTGACAATTCAAAAGTACCTGTAAATGGTTTAATTGAAATAAATGCTTTGAGTTTGAAATTATGCTGAGTGGAAGCCTTCTTGTCACAGTCACGACGCACACTGGATCCATACCACGAAATAACGGACATAGGGTTAAAGGTCAAGGAAATGAACAGATTTTTTTTGTTGTATAATTAATAAAAAACATTTTTTTTTTCTCAGTAAATATTGCAAGTTTCAGAAAAACTACATCAGTAAAAGGTGTTTGTCGACAGTTTACCACAAAAAAATCAGTTCGATTCCTTGACCTTTACCCCTATGTCCGTTATTTCGTGGTATGGATCCAGTGTGCGACGTACAGCTACCGAATATTTATGCTATGTTTATATCGTTGTTTTTTGGTATACACGTGTTTCTGAGACATATAAACCTATAATTTTTCTCTTTTCTTTACTTACATTTTTGACAAGTTTTTGACGAGATGAGATTGCGACTTGAATTTAAAAGTTTCTTAAGTACGAGAATTGGCCTTCAGGTTCCTGTACAACGCCGACACGCAGCGCACGCTGACGCGCAACGGCGAGACGCTGCTAGCGGCGCTGCATTTCTTCAACAACTCGCTCAACACGCTCACCAACAAGACCATTGAGGACACGCTGCTCACCATCCGGCAGTACGAGGCGGCCAGGTACCATCATATATTTATTTATTTATCCATCTAACATCTACCATTAAGTACAGAATTTTCAAGAACAAAAACATCATTTAAGGGTTTAAATTATGTTTTTTGTTGTAAATCCTGATTTTCAGGTATAGTCTCAACATGATAAAAATATCTTTGGACATGTAAACTACGAAGAAAACAAAATGTGTTCCTGGTGTGGTCACTGCCATGGTCTCTCTAACACTAATGTACACTGCTACTAGGATCTTATGGCGTTCCAAGGTCATTGACAGGGGCGCTGTTAGTAAACATTTTGTGCAATAGGAAACTGATTAAAAATGTTCCTTTTGGTCTATTTTCCTTAAGGCGATTCCGTAGGTGATCTCTCTGCAACTTTCTCGCTAGATTGCGGCACATTCGCACATTCGAGCATTTTCAATTTTTACATCTGACTTAGAAATCTTTGAGACACAGCTTTATAACCCGCGTCAACTTAATTTAATTTTTTGAGATTCATCAAAGTCAAAGTCAAAGTCAAATAATTTATTTCAATTAGGCACAAAAAAGGCACTTTTGAACGTCAAACTTTACAAAAAATAATAAAACTGATTCTAGTCGCCCATTCCAAAAGGTAGTTTTCGTATGGAGAAGAATGGGCAAGAAACTCCACCGTTACTCTTTTTAAAAAAAATCATTATATCTTGTATACACTTATTATATAATTATATGTGAAGACAATGCACCTAGAATAAGATTACTATACCACGATAGGTAAAAAGAATGAAAAATGAAGGAATGACATTTTTCTTGTTAACTCGTCTCGTACAAAGATCCGTCTTCACTTTATTATATACACACACATTCACAATTACCTAATAGCTTTACTTTCGATGCAACTAGATGGCGTCGTATTCATAAACTTAGTTGAAAAGTAAAATTGGTTCGGTCGCCCGGCCTTAACGAGTGGACGTGTGTCGACTGCTCGTGGTTTTTTGTGACTTAAAATTTTGTGATGGGTCATTACTAGTAATTTGCAATTCCTTGTTACTCACGTGGACTTCATACCTGTTTGTACCGCCCAGTAGGCGGTCCTAGAAAAGGATACAAATATTTCTAATATTTCTGACATACTTGAGTGAACATTCACCGCGGGATTTGAACTCGCGACGCGGTGGTGACTGGGACTGGCGACTCGTGCGCGTAGTCGAACTCCAACATAAGTCATGGTCGTCGGGAACCGAACTTAGAAACACTCCACAAACAGACGCTGAGAGTACATCCGAACTAATAAAAACAGTCTGTAATATAGGTAAATTCGTAGGAGTGCCTATACCCGAACGGCCCCCACCTTGCGCCCAATTATCGCTGAATTTTCAACAGTGCGAAAAAGAACCTGCTATCCGCTATCCGTTCTTACAACAACAATAAGGAATTAAAAGACAACAAATTAAACACTGAATACCTGGGAAACGGCAGGCAATATACGTCGCTGAGCAGTTGCCTCCAAGCTCCAGAAAGTTATTCTATTAGGTTGGGGAAAAAGTCTTTTCGCATTATACTATGTATGAACTTGTAATAAAATCTCTTTGGCTATAATACTATTTGTATCTGGCTGGTTTTGGTATCATTGAAAGTTTAAATTTTAAAGAACATAATTCCAAATTCAAATTAGGAAAATGTGTTATTTTCATTTGTTTTTCGTACCGTCAAGATGAGTGAATCTAATGAAGAAATTCGATACATTTTAAAATTTTACTACAAAAAAGGTAAAAATGCAACGGTAGCCGCGAAAAAAATTTGCGATGTTTATGGACCTAATGCAGTGTCTGTGAGAGTAGCACAAATTTGTTTTAAGCGTTTTCAATCCGGAAATTTTGATGTCAAAGATGCACGTCGCTCTGGTTGCCCTATTACGGATAAAATGGATGCCATTTTTGAAAAAGTGGAGCATAATCGGCATATCAGTAGTTACGACGTAGCTGAAGAACTGGGAATTGACCACAAAACAATTTGTCGCATTTGAAAAAAACTGGGTACACAAAAAAGCTCGATATTTGGGTACCTCACGAGCTCACTGAAAGAAACCTAATGAACCGTGTACTCATTTGTGATTCTTTATTACGACGTAATGAAACCGAACCATTTTTGAAGAAGCTGATAACTGGTGATGAAAAGTGGATCACGTACGATAAGAACGTGCGAAAAAGGTCGTGGTGAAAGGCCGGTCAGGCTTCACAGACTGTGGCGAAACCCAGGTTAACTCGCAACTAGGTGATGCTGTGTGTGTGGTGGGATTGGAAGGGCATTATTCATTATGAGCTAGCACTATTACCACCAGGCAGGACCATCGAGAACTCTACTGCGAACAACTGATGAGATTAAAGCAAGAAGTTGAGAAAAAGCGGCCGGAATTAATCTACAGAAGGGGTGTGGTTTTTCATCATGATAACGCTAGACCTCACACATCTTTAGCCACTCAGCAAAAATTAAGAGAGTTTGGCTGGGAGGTGTTAATGCATCCGCCGTATAGTCCTGACTTTGAACCTTCAGATTTCCACCTGTTTCGGTCTCTTCAGAATTCCTTAGGCAGTGTCAGGTTAACATCACGAGAGGACTGCCAAAACCACTTGTCGCGGTATTTTGATCAAAAGTCCCAAAATTTCTATAACAATGGGATCATGTCCCTACCTACAAGATGGCACAAAGTTATCGAACAAAATGGTACCTACATACTTTAGTTAAATGCAAATAAACTACAATAAAAAATGTTTTTAATTTTCTTAAAAAATGCGAAGCAACTTTTTCCCCAACCTATCACTTGGCACGGGAATTTCCAAAGAATAACAGCTTCGCCTTCTGTTGGGTACCTAAGTAATGGAAATATCTTCCTTCGCACACAAACAGGGCATAAACAGCTGCTAATCAACTCTGAGAAGAGTCTCCAGGATCTCGTGAGCAAGAATATGTGACTATTTCAACCCATTCATAAATATTTACTTAGAGATCTTAGTTTATTTATATTAATCTTTGTTAACCTAGTTTGCACACTAATTTTATTAAAACACTACTCTGTTTGTACACTACTAAACATATTTCATGTGATAAATAACTACAATATCAAATAACGACACTATCATACTCGTTGTTCCCTGTTTTGGTGTTAATTAGAAACTCAAATGGAAAATATAAATAGTATTATAAATCATGAATTTGACAACCTCCACATCGAAAACTCTTTCTCTTGTGATCCGCACGAGTGCGTTATTTTATTTAATACAACTGGCAGTAGTATAAAACTATTGCACATAAAATATACATAGCGTTACTAAAAATTTCGATATTGATGATTGATTTTAGAACATATCAATGTCAATCATGTAATCGAATTTCACTTATACAGTATAGTTCACGCAAAAAAAACACGATTATAATATTTTAAAATACAATGTTATTTATTTATTTTTTATTTAACCATTTATACATTTATTTACACATAAATAAACAGACAAGATTAAAAGAACAGAAAAATACGTACAAAGGTGATGCTTATTTCTAATGAAATCTCTTCCAGCATACCTGCGATAGGACAGAGGGTAAAAAGAGATGTAGACACCTATCCGAGTTAAGAGAAAAATATGACGGTTGGTATTTCTATGTAATATTTACTGATGACTTAATAAGTGCAAGTGGTCGCGGTGCCGCTTTTTATGATCGTCATGTAGCAAATCATTCCTCTTACAATAATTGTTTTAAATCAACCTACGAATTTTCAGTTATGTCTATGGAACTCAGCAATTTTAGAAGCACTTTTGTACTCTTGATCAATTCAACAGAATAAAGTCGAAATTTGTTCCGATAGGTTAAGGCTTTATATCATACTCGTATAGCTCGACGCGCCTCTGGTGGCAGAGGTACATCGATAGCTTATGACATTCTCGCTGAAATTTCTGAAAACAATTTAAAGGGCATTCAGTTGAAATTGCAATAGATTCCATCACTTATTGGCATCAGAGGTAACGAGGAGGCTGACATGTTGGCGAAAAAAGCAGCAGTAGATAGAAAAGAGGTTCTAATTTTGCCAAATTACACGGAGTTGTTGCCTAAATACAAAAAGTACTGCCACAATAACTGGACGGAATATTTTAATGAGAGATCTTTGGAAAAAGAAATTTGGTATAAAACAATACAATGTGAGCCTCCTCGAATACCATGGCTCATTAATTTGAGTTTGAGTAGATCTTTAATTGTAACAGCGTTCAGGTTAAGATCTGGTCACGTGCCACTGAACAAGTTCGCACACATGATGAGGAAATCAGATTCTCCAAATTGTGATATGTGCGGTGTAGTTGAAGACTCCCTGAAGATCACTTGTTGGTGGAATGTGTCCGTTACGAGACGGGTCGAGAGCTCTTTATAAGAACATTCTACTTGAGCAGAACGAATTTTATTTATTTTATTTTGGTTAGCCAACAATTGTTTACACAATACATTTAAAATAAATTTCTTAATAGTACGTTTGTGAGTGCAACAATTACTTATAGGCTAACACAACATGCACCAAATATGGTATGACATGGTATAAAAGCCAAAAGGGATGTACATCAATAAGATCACTGCAACTGTTTACATATTTACACAGGCGTGAAATCGGTGAGTTAGCATCTAGGGCCGTTCTGCGCAGGGGTGGGTATAGTGGTGTGATAGGATTTCGCGGATATCGGGCTGGGGCACGAAACTTTAGGAGACTCAGTAGGTTTGGGCAGTCAATTTTATTTCGAAGCAACTTATAGAGAAACAAGGCATCAACAACTTCTCTTCGAGTTGATAACGAGTGTGTACATTGTGATATTTATATTTGAGACGATTATTTTAGGAGAGCAGCTATTTACTTTTTCCTCTAGAAAATGCACGGTGCCACAAAAACCGTTTTTGAACTCGTTCCAAAAGTTACTTATGTGTGGCGTAGTGTGGTCTCCATACAACACTGCAATACTCCAGGATGCTTCGTACAAGGCTATAGTACAGCATTATGTTGGTGCCAACCTGTTTAAAACCCCTGATATTTCTTAGCACAAACCCTAACATATTCGATGCTTTCCTAATAATATTGTCGATGTGGGGGACAAAAGTTATTTTTTTATCAAACAGCACTCCCAGATCCCTAATTTCATCCACTTCTTGTATTTTTGTTTTGCCTATGGACTACTATGAGTGTATAGAGAACACTACATAGGGTGAGTTTTTCTTGAAAGTGACAAATGGTAACATTTTTTAAAATTAAGTTCCATTTTGTTAGTTTCACACCATTCAACAACTCTGTTCAGATCATTCTGAAGAAGCGCGATATCGCTTGATGATTCGATGATTCGAGCATCAGCATCGGCATCGGTCATCAGCGTAAAGAAAGCACTCGGAAAAGTAAAAGCAGTGGGGAAGGTCATTAATGTATATGATAAATAATATAGGAGCCAGATGTGGTGCCTGTGGGGCACCGGAAGTCATGCAATAATTGCTAGCAGATCAAAAACCGTTAACAACAACATAAAATTCACGCTTAGATATATATGATTTCAGCTATTTTAGCAAGGGACCAGTGATACCATACGTTGTTAGTTTGTGAATTAGTATAGAATGAGGAATTTTATCGAAGGCCTTGCTGAAATCTGACCGAGTTCCTAATTGAATCTATTCTTGTCGATAGATTCAATTAGGGACTCGGAGAAAGACAGCAAGTTTGTAGCAGTAGGTAGACCTTGAGGCAACAAAGCCGTGTTGGTGATCGCTAAGGTAAAGTCTGAAATGGCGTTGGATGTGAGGACAGATCATCGACTCGAATATCTTGGCAAACGTGGAGAGAATCGCGATAGGCCGATAATTGGAAATAGTGTCTTTTTTGTCCGTACACAGTACACAGGGATGACTTTGGCCTTTTTCCACTCAGATGGGAAGGTTCCAGTGGCTAGTGACACCTTATATATTGTTAATAGGGGGGTAACCAAGGCCGATGCACAGGTAGAAATAAATAAGGGTGGGATTCCGTCAGGACCCCCTTCCTTGTGTTAACACATTGTAGCTGAGTAGGGAATCACTATCCAATTCTGGTATTGTTAGGCACTGGCTATTAGTTTAAAATTTGTCAAGAGAATTTGAGTCATTCTTATTATCTGTGCCATGTTCAGGGGTGTAAACAGATGCAAACTAATTTCCAAAAAGATCACAAATATCCGAACCAACTGAAGTAATAATAGGTTGGGGAAAAAGTTGCTTCGCATTTGTTAAGAAAATTCAAAACATTTTTTAATATAGTTTATTTACATTTAACTAACTAAAGTATGTACGTAGGTACCATTTTGTTCGATAACTTTTTGCCATCTTGTAGGTAGGGACATGATCCCATTGCTATATAAATTTTGGGACTTTTGATCAAAATACCGCGACAAGTGGTTTTGGCAGTCCTCTCGTGATGTTAACCTGACACTGCCTAAGGAATTCTGAAGAGACCGAAACAGGTGGAAATCTGAAGGTGCAAGGTCAGGACTATACGGCGGATGCATTAACACCTCCCAGCCAAAATCTTAATTTTTGCAGAGTGGCTAAAGATGTGTGAGGTCTAGCGTTATCGTGATGAAAAGCCACACCCCTTCTGTTGATTAATTCCGGCCGCTTTCTCTCAACTTCTTGCTTTAATCTCATCAGTTGTTCGCAGTAGAGTTCAGAATCGATGGTCTTGCCTGGTGGTAACAGCTCATAATGAATAATGCCCTTCCAATCCCACCACACACAGCATTTTATTTTTCCAAATATCGAGCTTTTATGTGTACCCAGTTTTTTTCAAATGCGACAAAACTGTTTTGTGGTCAATTCCCAGTTCTTCAGCTACGTCGTAACTACTGATATGCCGATCTTGCTCCACTTTTTCAAAAATGGCATCCATTTTATCCGTAATAGGGCGACCAGAGCGACGTGCATCTTTCCGGATTGAAAACGCTTAAACCAAATTTGAGCTACTCTCACAGACACTGCACTAGGTCCATAAACATCGGAAATTTTTTTCGCGGCTTGCTTTGCATTTTTACCTTTTTTGTATTAAAATTTTAAAATGTATCGAATTTCTTCATTAGATTCACTCATCTTGACGGTACGAAAAACAAATGAAAATCACACATTTTCCTAATTTGAATTATGTTCTTTAAAATTTAAACTTTCAATGATACCAAAACCAGCCAGATACAAATAGTATAGCCAAAGAGATTTTATTACAACTTCATACATAGTATAATGCGAAAAGACTTTTTCCCCAACCTAATAGTTTGACCGTCAGTCATTCGTAGTCCCCCAGTTCACCGCGTTTAGCCTTTATGTGCGTCTAGAATAGTTTAGGATTTTGTTTAATTTCTGACTCTAAGTTTTCCATATATGTACCGTACAAAGTTTTGGCCAGGTTTTGGCAACGTTTTGAAACTAATTTTAGTTCTACTTCATCTAAGTAACGGGTTTTTATATTTCCTAAAACGAAATCTTAACTTATTTTTCTCTTTGAGTGTTCTATTAAACCATGGGGGATAACGGCAATTCATTGACTTACAATTTGGGACAAATGTATTTATTGCAGTGTTTAACACTTCATAGAATACTGTTAACATACTATCTACATCATTACAGTTCGCAAATTGTTGAAGCCAGTCATACTCGTTTATAAAAGTTGTAATCTGCTCATAATTTGCCTTATAAAAGTTTTTTCTCTTGTTGAGATTATCGTATGGGAGATTGGATTCTTTTAATAATGATATAGTAAGATCAAGCGGAGGGTGTAATTTATCAACAGCGGTTAAGGAACAACTAAATTCACTCCCAGTGCACGAAGATATTGTTGAAAAAACTAGATCCAGAATACGCGCAAAACAGTTTTTTACGAAATTATACTGAGAAAGCCTACTAACGTTCATTAATTCTAATAATCTTAAACAAGTGTTAGATAGTGAACCGTTGACGGCACCTGGTGCTCAATCTATTTTGCCCAAATTAAAATCACAAATTACACAAATAGGTATGTTTGTTGTTTCAAACACGCTATTACAGTGTTCTATAATGTAGTGCTCAATTCTTGAAAGACATACAGCCGGAGGAAGATAGACTGCACAGTGAGCTAGCTGTCGTGATTTATGTGCAGTCGAAATATCGATGGTAACCCAAAGATCTTCACATTTACTATGCCATTTATCAATGCACTTCGTACTGATTTTGGTTGAAACAGCAATCAGAACACCGCCTCCATCTTTATTGGGATGGAAACCTGTTGTCTCCCTATCTCTTCTATTTACAACATACCTAGGTATCATCAAACAGTTCACTACTAAGTACCTACACCACTATTCAGCCAGGTTTTAAAATAAATCCATCATAATCCATACAACGAAATTTACTGCAAAAGTTAGTTAGTTTTAGTTCTCAAACCTCTACAATTTTGATAGTAAATTGTTAACTTGATGAATTTTAAAATATAGATACTTAGTCTGGCCATAAATACTGTTACAATTAAAAATAAGAAAGATATTTATTACATTTGAATTTGGAATCTGTCATTTTTATACGATTGTTCATTGAGTTTTCTAATTTTGGCGCCAATACATTGTACAATATTTTGCGATATTAAAATGGAGTGGGGTGATAAAGAGAACCGAATCGCTGTGATGGCATTACACAAAGTTGGTATGGAGCCAAATGCAAAACTCTCCAGACGCTTGTTATTAGACAAATGTTTGTGTACCGGGCTATTAATAGGTACAATGAGACCTCTGTTTGTGACAGAAAAAGATCTGGCCGTTCAAGTAATGTTCGTACGAAAAAGGTGGTCAAAGCAGTAAGGGAAAGAATTCGAAGAAATCCTGTCCGAAAGCAAAAGATTTTATCTCGGGAGATGAAGATAGCACCCAGAACCATGTCGCGTATTTTAAAAGATGACTTAGGACTTGCAGCCTTTATGAGATGCACTGGTCATTTTTTTACTGACAATTTAAAAAAGAATAGGGTGGTAAAATCGGTACAACTACTGAAGCTGTACGTAAAGGGAGGTCACAGAATTGTTTTGTTTACGGATGAGAAAATCTTTACAATTGAGCAACATCTTAACAAACAAAATGACCGTATTTATGCTCAAAGCTCTAAGGAAGCTTTCCAACTAGTCGACAGAGTGCAACGTGGGCATTATCAGACTTCAGTGATGGTTTGGTGGAGTGTTTGCTATGAAGGAGTGACAGAGCCATATTTTTGTGAAAAAGGTATCAAAACATCGGCACAAGTGTATCAAGATACCATTCTTGAGAAGGTAGTTAAGCCCCTTAACAACACCATATTCAATAACCAAGTATGGTCCTTCCAACAAGACTCGGCGCCGGGTCATAAAGCTCGGTCCACGCAGTCTTGGTTGGAAATGAACGTTTCGGACTTCATCGGAGCTGAAGACTGGCCGTCGTCTAGTCCCGATCTTAATCCGCTGGATTATGATTTATGGTCAGTTTTAGAGAGTACGGCTTGCTCTACTTTAATTTGGAGTCCCTAAAACAATCCATACGATTGGCAGTGAAGAATTTTCCCATGGAAAGAGTGCGTGCTTCTATTGATAACTGGCCTCAACGTTTATAGGACTGTATTGCAGCCAATGGAGACCACTTCGAATAAGCTTTTTATATTTTAAATTGTTTTATATTTATGTATTACTTTTACAGTGTGTTAGACAAAAATATTATTTGCAATAAAAAAAAAAGAATTTCTCCGTGACAATATTTATGGCAAGACTACGTACGTAGTTACCAATGTGGGTATGTTCCACGAGATGTTATCCTCTCCTTTGTCTGAAGCCGCTAAAGCGCTGTTTTATGTTATTTAGTCGTAAGCCATTATTAGTAAGTAGATGTATTTTAGTTTAAGTTAACTTACGATGGAATTTACTTGTACTTTATGTATAAACATTCCTTAAATAAATAGAAAAAAATATATAAAAAATTGATGTTTAACCAACATTGATTTTGACATTATTGTTTGCGCTAAAAGATCAGTTTGACAGCTTTCTGGTTAGCCTTTTTTTTCGGTGTCAAATTGTCAAATAACTTCTCCCGCTCTGGGGAGCGGCGGAGGGCGTGTCAGACTCCTACTGACTAAAACCCATCCGTGTTCCTTCAGTTGCTTGTGTGCTGCCAGGGGCCACGGTACGAGTATATATGCAAAAAATTTAGATTAAAAAAATGCGGTTTTGCGGAGAGATCAAAATGCGACCGATTGGCGCACGTGCACTTTGACATCTGACAACCGTCATTAGCTGTCACTGGCCGCTCAGTCTTCTGACGCCCTCTTCTCATGTCCGCGACAGCAATTTATGCCTAAGGTCGGACTACAGACACCTGAACACCGCCCACAATCAATCTATGGGGCGATTAGTTTTCGAGGGTGCTAAAGCCGATAGTGACATTCAAATGTAAATCCAAGATAGCGACTGAAAATTTTCAAGTTTTTGTCATGGTTATCGTTTTCATTGTTTTTGAGGGTGCTTAAGTTAATAAGTGAGGTCAAAATGTAAATCCAAGATGGTGGCTGCAAATATATTGTTTCTGTTTTAAATTATACGTGATAAGGAACTTTGTGCCTGACGGGGGTCCCCTGACCGCACAAGTTATTTTTTTCGAAATAATCGAACTATTTTTGTATTTTTTATAATCAAATTTCAATTTCAGTTTCAATTTATTATTCAAAAGTTGACAATTTCATGATAATAACTATAAATACAAAATCTTAAACTAGGTCAATAAAAAAAATACATGTGCCTGAACTAGGTAATCCTGTGTTTCAGGCGATATGGGCTAAGCTTAAAACTATTTAAAATAATTACAAATAAGAAAAGTTACAAATAAAACAGTAATGTGTAGGTAGTTGGCAAACACGGGAAGTAAGACATAAATTGCATTTAATCAAGTGTACTTTAATACCTACCTAATAGAATTATAAAACAGTAATTATTTTACTACAGTTAATAATTTTTCTGTATCTTCGTACGTCAGATTTTTTTTATTTATTTAGGTTAACCAACAACTGTTTACACTATAATACATTTCTGAATTAATAACTAGAGTAACATAATTATTCAAGTGCAACAATTAATTATAGGTTAACACCACATGCACAAAAAAAAACGGCTTACATAACATATTTATAGCTATTGAAATTTTGGAGTATCCTGGAGTTTTTTTTACAATTCCTGTAATTTTGAGGATAGATGTTTGCTGCTGCATAATGCAAATAAAGACAATGTTGAAGAAAAAAATACGAAAAGGGCATATGGTACCTACTGCAGTAACATTACCAAAGAGTATTTTTTTGCTATTATTTTTGATAATAAAAAGTTATTGGTACCTATTTAAAATTCACATTTTTAGTTCCAAAATTACCCCAAAACTATTAAAAAATTGTAAATTGTTATGACTTTTAGACAACCGCTAAATAATGGCTGCCCGCGCCCAACGTAATAATCCGGTAAAATTCACCATTAAAAAAATGTGGGGATTCTTTTTTATTTTTTCCTGAAAATTTCCACATAAATATGCTCACAGTAGGTACGATACCTAACAACACCCTCACGGATCGGACAGGGTTTTTTTTTACATGTTGTATGTTCTCGTTGCTGAGGTGAAAAGTTGTGTGTTACACGAGAGCAAAGTTATTTGCTTCTCGTGTCTTTCAAAATTAACACTCGCAGCAAAAAACAACTTTGCTCTCTTGTTGCACAAATACCTATTTCATCACATCTATTCAAAAAGAGCTAGTCTGTTCTTCGTAAACAGGGACCAAAATAGCTCTTTGATCCCTAGAGACTAAAAGCGATTTGAATTTAGAATGTGGATATTGTTACTAAAAGTTCCAAATACCAAAGAGATCAATCACGAACATTGTATGAATTAGTAACAGGGTCGCAAGAAAGAGAGAAAAAGTGTGAATTATGTGGTCAAAATGTAAATCCAAGATGGCGGCAACGACACATGACGAAAACTTTCAATTTTTTTGTCATTAGTGTCGTTTTCATAGTTTTCGAGGGTGCCAAAGCCGATAGTGAGGTCAAAATTAAAATCCAAGATGGCGGCTGCGAAAATTTTGTTTTTGTTTTAAATCATACGTGAGCGATGAGGGTCGGACCGCACACGTTTTATTTTCTCATAGAGGGTGACAAAAAGTAGAGTTTGCATCTCGGGAGCAACACTATTTCAAGCTCGTGTGACGTACTTTGAATCTCTCGCTGCGTTCAGAATTCTACTCTAGAATCCTTCGCTCCGCTCTGGATTCAAAGAAACACTCTCGCCTTAAAAATGGTTGTTTGCTCCCTAGGCAAACAATCTATTATTTCTTACTGTCAACTAGCCTATTATTAGTATGTGCGGTATGCGCTCAGCTCAGTGTGTGGTGTGTGGCAGGGTGGAGTACGACGCGTACCGCAGCGAGCTGGAGGCCAGCGGCGGCAACCCGCCCGAGCTGCTGCTGGCCAGCATCGAGCGCCACCGCCGGCACTACGAGCGCCTGCGGGACGACTCGGCCGTCAAGCTCAAGCTGCTGCACGAGAACAGGGTGCGTCGCCATCGCATGTTACATTCTTACAACGAGCTTGTCGACGGTCTTTCGCAATTATAGGTTCCGACACCGACCGGTGGTATTAGTTGTTGGTATTAAATGGAAATAAATAAATGACAGGTAGCCCTAAAGTTGACTAATAAAAAAAAGGTAATCAAAGTATGCCTCGGTTTCAGGTGAAGGTGATGAACAAGCAGCTGCTGCTGTTCCACAACGCGGTGTCGGCGTACTTCAGCGGCAACAACGTGGCGCTGGAGGCGGCCGTGCGGCACTTCAACATCCACCCGCCGCCCGCCGCGCTCCCTCCCGCCGCGCCGCCCGCGCCCTCGCCCGCGCTCGCGACCGCGCTCAGTGCGGCCGTGACGTCAGTGGCGCCCGCGCCCCCGCGCCCCGCGTAGTGGCGCGTGGAGCGAGCTACAGGCGGCCGTGCGGCACTCCAACATCCACCCGCCGCCCGCCGCGCTCCCTCCCGCCGCGCCGCCCGCGCCCTCGCCCGCGCTCGCGGCCGCGCTCAGTGCGGCCGTGACGTCAGTGGCGCCCGCGCCCCGCGTAGTGGCGCGTGGAGCGAGCTACAGGCGGCCGTGCGGCACTCCAACATCCACCCGCCGCCCGCCGCGCTCCCTCCCGCCGCGCCGCCCGCGCCCTCGCCCGCGCTCGCGGCCGCGCTCAGTGCGGCCGTGACGTCAGTGGCGCCCGCGCCCCGCGTAGTGGCGCGTGGAGCGAGCTACAGGCGGCCGTGCGGCACTCCAACATCCACCCGCCGCCCGCCGCGCTCCCTCCCGCCGCGCCGCCCGCGCCCTCGCCCGCGCTCGCGGCCGCGCTCAGTGCGGCCGTGACGTCAGTGGCGCCCGCGCCCCCGCGCCCCGCGTAGTGGCGCGTGGAGCGAGCTACAGGCGGCCGTGCGGCACTCCAACATCCACCCGCCGCCCGCCGCGCTCCCTCCCGCCGCGCCGCCCGCGCCCTCGCCCGCGCTCGCGGCCGCGCTCAGTGCGGCCGTGACGTCAGTGGCGCCCGCGCCCCCGCGCCCCGCGTAGTGGCGCGTGGAGCGAGCTACAGGCGGCCGTGCGGCACTCCAACATCCACCCGGCATGACGTCACTGGGCGAGTTCCGCGGCGCGCGAGGCCTCGGTGAAAAGAGCGCGCGTTGTGTTTAGTTTAGTCATTTAATTAAACCTCATGAGGCCCAGCGCCAGCCGGTCGTAAACATTAAATGGGCTTCGACACTCATTGCATACTTTTTGTACTCCCATGTTTTCATAATGCGTTATTGTACAAAATCATAAGTTCCTATTTTGTTGTGTATGTATAGAAACGTGCTATGCCGTACATCATTCCCTTTTATGATGATACGGGAAACAGTCATGATGTAAAAATCCTAGTATACAGCCATCGGAAAATAGTAAAATCAAACATTTCCAAACAGTCATTCCATCTCCAATTATAGTAGTCAATAAATTTCCAAAACTGACGTTTGAATCGTTTGAAAAGGTAAAAATAATAGTTGCGCATTATGTGTGTTTTAGAAATATCGCGATGTGAGCTAGCCGTGATAATTGACCGGAGATAGATCGTGTGTGATATGAATATTTTATTAAAGCTTTAGTTTTATTTCGTATAATATAATAAACCGCGCTTTTGACCAATTGAAATTACCCTTTCGACTGTCTGACTTTAATGTTAGAACTTTGCCTGGAGCGTCACTTATTACTACGTATTTCAAATCACTACATTGCGTTTACTAAAGTCAAAGTATGATCTGATGTAGTGAGCCTATTAATTAGCTCGTAAGTACATTTTTGCATGTAATATTCTGAGCATTATAATTTTCTATGACAAATAATAATATATCCTTTACATAAGTAGGAATTCAATAATTTATTATTGTAGTATATTACTTAAATTTGAAGACCCGTTCAGTCAAGCTTACATTATGTATGCTTAACTTCTCTTCATTCCAGTATTTATTACTGCTTTACGCTTGCCTAGTGTAGTTTCCCAGTCCATTTTATATAAATTTCTAATTATATTTTATTAATTGTTGAGTTGGTTTGTGAAATAGGCCAAATGTTAGTCTTATTTATTAGTTCAGCGTTATCCTTCCAACGTACCCGCACTCTACAGCTTGTGTCCAATAATAATAATAATATAGTTGATAAACAATGTTCTACATGCTAACATGGAGAACATTGTTAGCTAGCAGGTTTAAGTTGAATCCCACACTAACCCGAAGAAACATTTATGTATAAAGCTAATGTATATATTTCCCGTTTATGTCCTGGGAATATACAATAAAGAGGTTGGATATTGAAACATTAAAAATAAAGTTATTGTAAGTAATACTAAAAATATTATCAATACCCAACATTATCCACAGTAATAATCTATGAACTTTCATACAATGTACTTAAAGGATATATTGTATTATTGCAACTTATTGTTATAAGCGACAAGTAAGTCTTTAGTGGGTATATTATGTATTGTAATCTTGTTGATTATTACACCCTGTTATTTGCAGTTTAAATGAACATCAAGTTGGCCATAATGTACACTTTCTCATAGTTTAGCACTAATTGTGATCTCAAATTATTATTAGAGTTTCTAGGTGCATTTAAACTGCCAATTAATGGGCATCTTAACAAATTATGACAATATTGAACAGAAGTAGCTCGAGTATCATAGGTATGTGGAGCATAGAAAAACTTTTCATACTAGCTAGTCAAGTTCTTGTTTTAGTTGATTGTACTATCAATGTGACTTATTTAAATATTATTATTTTAGAGAACAAATTATACACTATTATTGTAAATGTAAGAATGTGTTTATCATATTTTTTAAGGAGTGTAAAATAGATCACTTGCCACATTATGCTGTTTCATTTACATCTTGTCTAATTAGTAAATTTTTCAAAGCTTAGACCTAGTTTCACCATACAATGTTAGTTAGTTTTAACGTCCCGTTAAATAGACAACGGCCCGTTAAGCGTAGTGAGTGTTTCACCATGTACTAACGAATGGTTAATCCTCTTAACAAGGCGTCAAACTTAATCACTGCTCCAAAGGTCCGTTAATGCTTTTAACGGCTGTCAATTGGTTGTCAGTTGGTCAAATAAAATGGAAGCAGCGTAAAATTTTATTTTTGAACACGGAAATGATGATATTTTAGAAAATTTACAACTTTTAGACAATAAAGTTCAACGTCCTAAAACATACAAAGATCGACGTGATTTATATTTTGAAGAATATGACGATCTAGATTTCAGGACAAGGTTTCGTTTATCGAAAGATTCTTGTACATATAGAGGTCTTGCAAATGATTGAAGATAAACTTCAATATCCATCAAATCGGTTAGTACCTACCTTAAAATTGCCTTATTAGGTATGTGAATTGTAATAAAAATATGCCTATGATTCGACTTACAACTTCTTACGTAAGTAGGTACCCATCCATGATGTTTAATATTATTAGAAATGTTTGTTACCTAACGTAGTGTAAAAGCTCACAGTGGTTCCCACTAGTAATAGGACCGCCCCATCTTCACAGAGAGCACCTTCCAACCCCTCATTTTTATGAGCAATCGTCACTGCATCTGTTTTTTTGTTTTCAACTACATTTTTATGTTTTGTAATGAGTCCTATTAAAATTTCTTTTTCACTAGCGCTGAAATTGGGTCGGCGACTTTTTTTCGACATTTTAACACACAAAATAAGTAAAAATTACAATTTAGAAGAATCAAAAATTGTTGTAAGTACCTTTTAATGCACTATGAATTAAGAGTAGTCTTCTTTAGTTGTTGCCTAGCAACTGTTGTTTCTGTCATCCTGTGTTTTACAAATGAAGTTAATTTGTGATAAAATAAAATGTACTTTATTAAACCACTGTGTTACAATGATATCTTAGTTTCATTGTTAGTAAGCTCAGCCAGCAAAAAATACCACAAAACAAAATAATTTTAAAAACATTTTTACAAATTTGACGTTTTAAACGACTAATAGAGAATTACACTGTTTATAGAACGTTTTGCTTAGACGCCATGACATTTTAATTTGGTTGCATAAAAACGAGAGTGAATGAAAAGTCATACCGGTCGTTTTTGTTCACTCGATAATAAATAATATCTGCTTGATGTTTGATTTAGCAACGCCTTGTTAAGATCCCTCCATAGAACGTAAAACTTTTTGACGTCTACGTCAATTTTAACAGAGCATTTGCTGATGGCTCGTTAAGAATTGTTTGGTGAAATCGGGTCTTAATATGATAGAAATTAAGTTTAGATCTTTGTCACATCTTATACGGAAAACATGTTTCAGTAAGACCTGATATAGAAATGAAAGATGAGTGAAGTAAGTGGTTAATAAAACCAACAGGAGATAGCTCATAGCTCAGAAACTGTATTACATCTCTCAAAACATCACAGATCTGTCAGTGGGCCCGCATCACCACAACTGGGGTCACTTCTTAGTGCTCCATCGGCAAGGCTGCCACTTCATTGTCTTATCACCATCTGGCTTGCTCTATGCCCTCACAGCTTCTCTATTATTTTCTGCCTTATTTTTTTCCTCATTTTCTGCATTTAACTTTTCCTGGAAACACGTCACAAAAGTGTTAGAAGGCAATTACAAACTTGGCCAGGATGTGCATTATTATTTAAATTTAGTGGACTGTGACAGCTGTGATATGTTAGTAGAGATAAACATATTTTGTGCAATTGACTCGACAAAAATCATAAAAATAGACATATTATAAAACTCCATGGTATAAAAATTAAATACATTTACCAGATCATAGATAACTCTGACCACAAGCGAGCAGCTTGGACAAGTGGCTAGTTCTTCACCATCCAGTAACTCTTCCTGAAACAAACAGTTCTATGTTACCAGGTTTGGTTTTCACACTTAGTCCTGCAGGTGGACCATTGTGTGTGGGCCATGGTGGCTGTTGGGTGTTATTCCAACTAGCCCACCTCCCTCCATAAGTTAATTAAATCTCCTGGTCTGTTCAGAACATCTGTGAACGATCCAGGTGACCTGAGGGTTTCTGCTAATCTGGGTGACATTTGTGCATTCGAAGAGTATGTGTAATGTGCATGAGTACACACACATGCATCATGCATCTAAGTCCACCTGGCTAGCTACCACCACCTTACCATAACAACACAATGTTAACAGCATTGTTGTGTTTCATCAGTAGGAGCTAAGATAGCCAGTTCCTCTGTCCGCCACCTTCCGCCTGATCATCACTTACCATCAGGTGGGATGAAGATCAAGAGCTTCTCCATTGTGGTATATAAAAAAATAGACTAACTGGCATAATGTAATTCTGTTTTCATCTAGTGGACACCACCTTATCTCAGGGTGCCTAACATTAGGCTGGACCTGCATGCTTTTTAAGTCTGCCTAGAACGAATGGGATTCAATGCTTAGACTTGCTTAGGCAATATTATGAAACGACAATTCGCATTTCATTGTTTCACGTGAGAATGGGATGGAATGTACAGTGAGGTGTAGTAAAAATGGTTATACTACACCTTTTCTCATTCTTTTCTTTTATCATTTATCATGGAGCGACTGTCTTATCTGACCTCCACAACCCATTAGCTGGGTAATTATACAAGCATGCAGTTAATGTTATTAAAATTCTAACCTTACTTATTTGAAACCTATCGCCGCACGGACATGGATAGTAATACATGTCCTCATCCTCCTCATATTCGAAGTCTTCAATTTCTATTTCATCGTGAAATGTCGTCATTATAATACTGTTTTCCAGTTTTGGATGGTGTTTAACATAAAATAATCAGTAAAATGCGCAGCGCCAATGACATAATTCAATATTTTATTATATTGTTGAACTTGAAATTGACACTGACAGCGGACAAAAAAGATAATTTTTCATTCCATTTACATAGTTTCAGAACATCTTCAACAAATATCTTTATTCAGAATATTATCCTCTAAGGTTTTCCCATTTATGATAAACCCTTATAATGGAATCACTCAAGTGAAACTCACAAGTGAAAATGAATTCTAGTGGTGGAATCAAATGCAATTTTAGTTGCCATTTTGAATTCTGTATTATTTGTAATAGTAACATTCAGTCCCGTCATAACGTAACGTGCGTCATGCTCATGTCACACACGTCATATGACATTTGATTTCTGTGGGGGAGGATGATCGTGGTGGTCTCACCGTATTTGTTGTAAAAATATTTTGTAGTGTTGCAGTGAGTGAACTAGTGCCCGTGCCGTCCTGTTTATTATAATTACAAAGCGAACCAATTTAAAGACACAATGTTTAGTTGGCTAAAGAAAGAAGGTGAAAAATCCGAGAGTATCGAAAATGTCGTGGAAGGTCTCAAAAGGATTTATAAAACAAAACTTTTACCCCTGGAGCTGCACTACCAGTTCCACGACTTCCACTCGCCGCAGCTCGAGGAGCCCGACTTCGATGCGAAGCCCATGATCCTACTCGTGGGACAGTACTCCACAGGTAAAACCACATTCATCAAATACCTGCTGGAGCGAGACTTCCCGGGCATCAGGATAGGTCCGGAGCCTACGACCGACAGATTCATCGCTGTTATGTACGATGAGAAGGAGGGCGTGATCCCCGGCAACGCGCTCGTCGTGGACCCCAAGAAACAATTCCGGCCCCTCAGCAAGTTCGGCAACGCCTTTCTGAACCGCTTCCAGTGCTCCACGGTGAGCTCGCCGGTGCTCAAGGGCATCTCTATCGTGGACACGCCCGGCATCCTGTCGGGCGAGAAGCAGCGCGTGGACCGCGGCTACGACTTCACTGGTGTGCTTGAGTGGTTCGCCGAGCGCGTCGACCGCATCATACTGTTGTTCGACGCGCACAAGCTCGACATATCAGATGAGTTCAGGCGCAGTATTGAGGCTCTGAGGGGGCATGACGACAAAATTCGTATTGTACTGAACAAGGCTGATATGATTGATCACCAGCAACTGATGCGTGTGTATGGTGCACTGATGTGGTCACTAGGTAAAGTGCTGCAGACACCAGAGGTGGCCCGAGTATATATTGGATCTTTCTGGGACCAGCCTTTACGCTATGATGTCAACCGAAGATTATTTGAGGATGAAGAGCAGGATCTCTTCAGAGATATGCAGTCTCTACCACGGAACGCTGCTTTGCGAAAACTCAATGATTTGATAAAGAGGGCTCGGCTTGCTAAGGTTCATGCATACATTGTCAGTGAGTTACGCAAAGAGATGCCTTCTATGTTTGGTAAGGATGGTAAAAAGAAAGACTTGATAAAGAATTTGGGTCAGGTGTATGACCGCATCCAGAGGGAGCAGCAGATATCTCCCGGTGACTTTCCAGACATTAAGAAGATGCAGGAGACGCTGGCCAACCATGACTTTACAAAGTTCCACCCGCTGAAGCCCAAGCTGCTGGAGGTGGTGGACCACATGCTGGCCACCGACATCGCACGTCTCATGGACATGATTCCACAGGAAGATGTCAACATCGTTGCGGAACCACTAATAAAGGGTGAGTTACATACACCATTTTATTTAATAAGATTTTTTTCAGGCATATCGCTCTGGGCAGTGTCCATGTGCTGGTGTGGAATATGCACTATTCAGTAGGATATGAAAAAGATTTATTATGTTATCGGAAATCTAAGCTTCTATTTGAGACTTCTCAGAATAGGTGCAGCTTATTATTTATGAAGAAGTCTATCAAATAACTAACAATTTTCTGAATCATTTTTCCAATGAAAAATAAGGTATTGAAGTGGGTAAAATAAAATTTAGCTAAATGCTATCTTAGTTATGCAATCAACATATTACTTATGGGAGTGGCATTTATCACTTGGTTGACAAGGCTACAAGTGCACACTAGCGACGCCGGCTACGGCACATGGCGCACGTACTCTGTTTTCGAGACATTTTTGTAAGCCTATCAAATCAAAAATGTTTTTATTTCATTATTTTACACGTTGTACGTTACCTATACAGTTGGTGGGGTCTCCTTTTAAGCATAAAAATGCCTGTGCCAGGAGGCGCTGCTCTTTTATATCTTGCAATTAATTAGTGTAAACATGTAACTAAACAAAGTTTTATAAATTAATTATTTTTAGATATTATAATATTAGTCTGTTGGTATATGTGTGTGTAAATTTAAGCGTGCGTGCGAGTGTATAACATGACAGATACCAGAATAGGCTTATTATACTAGCACACGTATTTACGTAAGGTGTAAACGGCCTATAAGAGCAAGGTACACATGTAACACATGTACTATCACGAGATATTGACCTGAATATATTCTTATCAGAGTGATAACGCATTGCCGGGAATTCACTAACGTTAGTGTAATGCGCTAGGCATGTGCGTTAGGCAAGCACTATAATTAGAAATTATTAACTAATAATGTATGACCTAAGCAACTCCCCACTGGTTCTATTGAGCCATTGTTGTGATGTTAATTATGGTGACTTACTCGGTACTTCATATGCCATGTCTAAATCAGGAAAATTATTGTCCAATAAACAATTTTATTTATGTTCAATTAAAGTCACAGTTTATACCTACGGTGTTTTTATTATAGTAATTATAATAAATCCAGTGTAATCAGTACCTATTCAGGAGAACTTCTATCACAGACCTATGCTCCATGTCGCGTGTTCGATACCCGCTCGGTAGATACCTACCTACAACATTTGTTAAACACGGAACCTAAAAGAACTGACCAGAGTGGGAACTTGAGGAGCAAAGTTTTATTAATAATTACCAGTTTAATTTTAACTTAAATCACAATAATAACATGAATGCTTTCTCTTATCTAATTGCCAAAGTAAGTGAATGGCGCTGACACGTCACACGACCTACAGGCTTCAACAATAGTTTTGTAAATACGAGCATGTAATTATTTACTCGGTAAAATGATCTAGCACTTCTAAACAAAAATACTATATATACTCGTATATTGCGATACTTTCTCGATTCAAACAAAACTACTGAATTATGTAAGTAAGCATATTATGTGGAAATTCGTATACTTAAGACCTTTTATGTACCATATTTTATGCAAAATAAAGAAATTCTAATTCTACTTTCGCGTTAAGTCATGTACAAAATAATAATAGCTGTCCATACTGATGACAATGGGAAACTCGGTGGCCGCTCGTCAGCGGGTGTCGCCGGTCGCGGGTGCGCTCGGCGAAAGTGTCGGCGCCGCGGTTTGCAAACGATCCTCTATCACGTTCTCGTTGTCCACTCAAATTATAATTTGCTGCTCACACAATCTTCTAAATCTCAGTATAATTCCCCACACGTGTGATAAGTTTCTCTTTTGCTAGTGTTCGTTGGATCCTAGCTCTGCTGGCTTTAGAATTCACGATTAATTATTTAACTCACTGGGAGATAGGTACCATTTATATTTTACGTGATGTTTGATATTCGCTAATTAGTAGCGCCCGTAACTCCGCGTGCTCCACGGCGGAACACAAATCACCAGCACATCGGAAATCATAGCTAATTACTGTTCCTCTAACGTTTCACAAATCGGCACAGAGCAAAAATATTTATCTGATATCAAATATTGCAAAATATATCTTATTTATGATTTTTGCACCTGACCATTTATGTGATTTTATTTTAATTAGCAGGAAATATTCCGGATTTAGACTCACGTTCCGGAAAATTATTTATGTGTATATTTATTTATTACATCAGGGAAAACAATCAGTAAGCATAAACAGAAACATCTTAAAATGAAGCACAATCAATTCGTCAATGACATAAACATAACATCACGCTTGGTTTCCCTGAAGGGTTGGGCAGAGGTGTACCTGTAGTACACCCACATTTCGCCAGTTATGTTTTAGTCCCATGTAATAGGGGGCGAGCCTATTGCCATCAACCGGGCACAAATCCAGACGGATTTAAGTCTGTAAAGGTGTAAAGTTACTAAAATGCTGTTCTAATTCTGAACTATTCGTGGTACAGTACCTACCCATTTCAGTTCTTCCTATGTTCCGCCTTCTTATAATTTTTATCATGCTGACTGACTGATTGAATTCCTTGATGGAAAATTTCAAAAATATGGAACTACGATTTTATTTACCTACTTGTTCTTTGTCGCTTTGATAACTGATTGTACCTAATATGATATGAGAGATCGATCGATAGGCACCGATCGATATTCGTAAAGGCGATCCGATGGAACACATCGTAATTTCTGTTTGATCTAAACTTCCGGTGATAATCAGTCACTACAATTCAATGATTATTAGTAATGGTGAATATCGGAGCACGAAGTTTAAGCATTACCTACTTAACTGGACATCGTAATGTACCGTGATATTTAGCGCTGAGCTACTGATCCGGTAAATGGATTGGAAGGAAGTGTTACGCGATTCACTAAACCTTTCTAAATCTGCCGATACTCTGCCGAACGATCATGAAGCTGCTGTTTACAAAAAAGCCATCGATATGTCACACGTGGGACATGTGTCGCCTTGTTTCCACGGTGCACTACTAAATACCTTCGCTTCGACAGGCGATTGTTATTGCTATTAGATATTTGTCGCTTGCAATTACGAGTAATGAAGAATTAATTTGTTATTGGATTCAGTTTATTAGTCATTTATCATTATGGAACGGAGCGCGAGATAACAAACTTTATTGTTCTAAAAATACATCATTTTAATGTCCCATGTAATTAATTAATGATAAACTCAAACAATATTGTACTATGCTATGATTCTTTGAGTGTGAGTAACACTTTTGAGCCCAATTATTCCTGTTGTGTCGATGGATTTCCGCGTCTGATTTCACGAAAAATTGGTTAGTGTGTTGGGTGATGGTTGGGTGTAATTATGTGGGCCTGACGCGGTGGGGTCACAGTGACGACGCTAATGTTTTCTTGTTGTTAATTGTCATTCGCTAAGCCTCACACACTGCGCACGCGCAAGCAAATCGCTTCCTATGCTCTATCTATACTATACTCGTAGACTAGCGCCAGAGTTCATCGCAAAACGAGGCGTTGGAATTTTCCTCATAAATTAATAACATTAATTATTAATGACTAAATTATTTATTAACATGCACAATGTATGTAAGAGGGACATCAACATCGAAAACTACGGTCGATCAGTCGAAATTGATCGCCTCAAAATAATAAGTCTCTTGTATACAGTCACATGCCTCACTGTGATTACACCATAACGAAGGGTTTCTGTAGAACACAAGATAATCAGTGTCGATTGAATAACTTAATATGACATAATTATGCCCAAAGCTGCATGGCCAATGTCTGTGATATTGTTTACACACACACAACTAGGGTGTTAGTCCTTTTGCATATTTTATATTTTCAAGAATCGATATGTACCTATATATGGCATCCGTTAGTCAAGTACTAAGCTAAATAGACGGATCTCTAAGTCCTTGAAAAGCTTCGCCGCTTTAGTGCAGACCGCATTAAGGACGTGATAGGGCGGAATAAACACTCCCAGTCTTTGCATGAAATTTGTCTATTGGGGAGAGCCAGCTTGCTAAACTGAAAACCGATGATGGTAGGATCGTATCCGCCTCACCTGAGCTGTTGAGAGAGATCGAGAGGTGCTATGCACGACAACAAGTAACGCCGTTACGAATCCGGCGAACGACCCAAAAGCTAGATTGACCCGACACTACACCGAAAATATCCTGGACGTCAGCTTGTACGAGATTAGGATGGTTCTGAATCAGCTCAAAAACAGTAAAGCGCCGGGTGATGACGGAATTACGTCCGAACTCCTAAAGGCCGGAGAAAACCCGTTCTTAAGGCCCTTCAGAACCGGTTTGACTGTGAGAATACCAATAGCTTTAAAAATATATCTTTGAGAAACTGGCACCAAGTTAGTAAAATTGCTCGAACAGCTCGTTTTCGAAGAACAAATATTATTATATTTTGAATATCACGGCTTTGCCCCACAGTGGAATACCATAGGACAACACTATGGAAATAACTAAAATAGACTAACCGAGCTGTATCTACGTCAGTGTATTTTCTTACTTTCCTGGGAGCGTAGGCGGCCGAACTAAGCCTTCCCGCTGGGCTTGATAATGTGGGCCCCACTGAAGTTTGGCATCTACTGTTATGCCCAGAAAAACTGCCATGTCTACAGTTTCAAGCACTTCTTTAAGTCTTTATCTAAGACGATTTTGGGTCCTAGATTTCTACCATTCAGTAAGGCGAACTTTATACTTTTCGTTTTCTTGCAATTGAGAACTAAGTTATTTTTTGTAAACCAATTTGTAACCATTGAGAGTGCACTGTTTACGACGTCAAAATCTTGTCTATTCCTGTCTACTTTAAAAATACGAGAGGTATCATCTGCAAACAGTACAACGTCACAGATATCCTTTAAATAAAATGGTAAGTCATTAATACTAAGAATAAGAATGGACCCTAACTGAACTGGTAGCTCGCAAGATTTCACACCGTTAACATTAACACATTGGAACCTATTAAGTATGTTAATAAGAATTTAATACTTTGAGAGCTTCGTTTTGGACACCGTAATGACGTAGTTTACGCAAAAGCGCGTCATAGTGCACGCAATCAAAGGCTTTGGAGAGATCACAGAAAACTCCAATAGCATTTTGCGAATTCTCCCATGCGTTAAATATGTGTTTCAGCAGAGCAACACCCGCATCGGTGGTCGATAGACCCTTTGTAAACCCATGTGTTCAAATGTTTCATCAATTAAAATGTCTTAGCAACTGCTTTTGTATTAACTTTTCAAATATTTTGCCAAATGCAGGTAAGATAAAAATAGGCCTGAAATTACCAACGTCATTTTTATTATCTGATTTAAATAGTGGTATGACTTTACTACTCCTCATGGGGTTAGGAAAAGTTTCTGAATCAACACATTTATTAAAAGTAACAGTTAAATAGAGGGCTTCGAAGTCTATTAGGTATATTACTTAATAGTTTAATGGAGATGCCCCAGCAATCACCAGTGTTTTTAGACTTAAGTGTTTTTAAAACATTAACTACATCACGAGATGTTACATGTTCGAAGCTAAATAACCTACTACATTTAGGCATACTACTATGCAAAAGGTTTTCAGCTTTAGACAGGGACGAATTTAAGGAGCGAGCCGTAGTTATAGGTTTGTTGGCAATAGTTATTTGTGCAACAAGAGAGCAAAGTTGTTTTTTGCTGCGAGTGTTGATTTTGAATCCCGAGTAAGCGAAGGATTCTATAATAATTGAATTAGGTACGAGCGTAGCGAGTGATTCTAGGTTAGAATCCTGAGCGTGGCGAGGGATTCAAAGACATGAGATGCAAAAACCTATGCTCTCGTCTAACACATACTCGTACAACTTTTCACCTCAGCAGCGAGAACATACAACATGTAAAAAACCCTGTCCAATCCGTGATGGTGTGTTAGGTATTGTGATCAATACTTAGTCTGGCCATAAATACTGTTACAATTAAAAATAAGAAAGATATTACATTTGAATTTGGAATCTGTCATTTTTATACGATTGTTCATTGAGTTTTCTAATTTTGGCGAACAATGTATTGGACATTGTACAATATTTTGCGATATTAAAATGGAGTGGGGTGATAAAGAGAACCGAATCGCTGTGATTGCATTACACAAAGTTGGTATGCGCTTGGAATTAGTCAAATGTTTGTGTACCGGGATATTAATAGGTACAATGAGACCTCTTCTGTTTGTGACAGAAAAAGATCTGGCCGTCCACGTAGTGTTCGTACGAAAAAGGTGGTCAAAGCAGTAAGGGAATGAATTCGAAGAAATCCTGTCCGAAAGCAAAATATTTTATCTCGGGAGATGAAGATAGCACCCAGAACCATGTCGCGTATTTTTAAAGATGACTTAGGACTTGCAGCCTATAAGACGCACTGGTCATTTTTTAACTGATAATTTAAAAAGGATAGTTTGGTAAAATCGAAACAACTACTGAAGCGGTACGCAAAGGGAGGTCACAGATTTTTTTTGTTTACGGATGAGAAAATCTTTACAATTGAGCAACATTTTCACAAACAAAATGACCGTATTTATGCTCAAAGCTCTAAGGAAGCTTCCCAATTAGTCGACAGAGTGCAACGTGGGCATTATCCGACTTCAGTGATGGTTTGGTGGGGTGTTAGCTATGAAGGAGTGACAGCAATACTTTTGTGAAAAAGGTATAAAATAATCGGCACATACACTTGTGCAAGATACCATTCTTGAGTAGGTAGTTAAGCCCCTTAACAACACTATATTCAATAAACAAGTATGGTCCTTCCAACAAGACTCGGCGCCGGGTCATAAAGCTCAGTCCACGCAGTCTTGGTTGGAAGTGAACGTTTCGGACTTCATCAGAGCTGAAGACTGACCGTCGTCTAGTCCCGATCTTAATCCGCTGGATTATGATTTATGGTCAGTTTTAGAGAGTACGGCTTGCTCTAAACGCCATGATAATATGGAGTCCCTAAAACAATCCATACGATTGGCAGTGAAGAACCATAGAAACGATACCCATGACGAAAAATGTGAACATTTTCGCAACCGCCATCTTGGATTTTCATTTTGACCAAATTCAAACTTTCTATCTCTCTCCCTCTTTCTTTCTCTTTGAATTAGAAGAAGACAGTCGATTTCTGCCAGTAGAGTGCACGGACCGCAACTTCGTTAAAAAAAAAAAAAAAAAACAGATTTTAAATAAAACCTTATCAGATGATTTGCAATTTTAAGGTTTTATGTGTATCGGAACGTTTTATTGTTTGTTTCTTTTTTGGGCCTACTAATAATGGAATTTTGAAACCGAACTTCGAATCGAATTGTTTCTATCCCTCGCTTTTTTCGTATCGAAGTGAAAGTGACAAAACTAAGTGAAGTTCAGCATGTCGATTCCCGTAACCACTTCACCGTGAAAACATGTGAAGTGAGCGTGGAGTGAGTGTCAGTGTCATCTCACCCTGTTGGAATGACAACTCACTTCACCTAAGTTTTCACGGTGAGATGGTTACAGAATAGCACTGCTGATCTTTAGAATTTTGTGAGTGAAATGAAATGATTTTTTTTATTCTGTAAATAGGATATTGGAATCAATTTTACACGTCATCTTAAAAAAATTAAAAAAATATGCTTGATGAGTTCGGCGTTTCCTATCTGACTACTCTGAGAAGAAAGGCCGAAACAAACTCAGAGGTCACAGTCTCTTTTAAAGTCCAGACATAATCTTGGTCAGGCCATATGAGGACCATGTATATTAGTCTGAAATGGTCTTTTGAGAAAAGAACCACACAGATTTGAGTGGACCTGTCCTGTCAGTGCAAGCATTTGTCAGTAATCGTGGAGCTCAACTCAGAACTTAAGGAGCTCAACTCGACGAACAATACCAAAGAAAGGACAGTTGAGTAGGCCGCATAAACTACTCAAACTGCCAGACCATCATTAAAACTAACCGAATAAATAAATAAAAATAAAAATAAAAACCACATAGTCCTCACATTCACAATAATTAAAAGTTTAAAACAATATAATACTTTACGAAGTAATCATGTCATTTTGTTAATTTTCAACAATGTCAATAATTCATTTTGTATATAATTTTCAACTATGTCAATAATTCAATATGATATAAAACTGGTATGTTATATTGTCATGCTCACTTAAATGTCTCGCTGATGGTGGCGAGTGTGTTGGATCATTCGGTTCCCTACAAAATGGTTGAGCTGGATGGTGCTGATCCACGCGTCATGTTCGTGAACGGGCGCCGTCAGTTGAGTGAGACTGGTCATCTCTTAACTGCCAGGGCTTATTTTTAATCGTATTTGTTTTTTTTTTTTTTTTTTTTACATTGTTCTACAATCAACAAGAGTAATGTACCCAGGATTTTGTAATTTCTATATTTAAAAGAATGTCCTTGGAGTTTCTTGTCCGTTCTTCTCCATAGAGATCTACTCTTTGGAATGGGCAATTAGCTTCAACTTTCTGACTAACTGACTTTTTGACAATTCAAAAGTGCCTGTAAAGGGTTTAATTGAAATAAATGCTTTGAGTTTGAGTTTGGGTATATTTTAATGATTTTACATAATAATAAAAAATGACAAATTTTATGGTTTTATTACAAGGCTTAGCAGACCCAGCACTGTTCGAGGCATTAAATAAAAAGAAGTTACTTTGTCTCACGCTCGCAGCAAAATCGAATTTTGCTTACTGTCTTTAGACAGCAAAACCGGCGTGATGAGGTGCTGAGGTGAAAAAGACTTATTAAATGCCTCAGCTACGTTGGCTGTTTTATTAACTAATTTACTGTCGACCATAATCTCAAGTTGTTTAACCGACTTACCCGTTTCATTCTTAATAATTTTTGAAGTGGATTTTACTTTATTATTTGAATTTTTAATTATATCACTTAAAAAAAAAAATTTAGCAAAAACACAACACATCGGCACAGCGACATCTAGTGGAACATTTCAAAATGTTATTTCCTATAAACGAAACGGTATCTCGTTTCGTAATAAATAATATTTTTTTTCTTTTACTACTGCCTCCTTCCACCTCCGCGCACCCCTCGCTCGCCCGGTCTATAATTTGACAAGTTCTGAACTGAATACAATATTTTACTACACACGTCTTGTCAATAAACTAGACTGAAACTAGATTGAGTATTACTAGAATTATATTATCCTCTTTGCAATTTGATCAGTATCTGCTAATCAAATTCTCGTTATCTTAACTATTATTTTCATAACTGGGTACGATCGTCAAAAACTAATATAACGCACTGGAAGATTATAACACAAAATAAGACAATAACGCCCTGGAATCGTGTCAGGGTTAATGCTCACTTGGAAATAGGTGAAATAACATCCATTTTATAATATTATGAATTATTTATTGTCATAAAATGAAAATTCAATAATAAAAACGAATCCTAGACAGTCTTCTTTATAAAATTCCAGTATGTGAAATATATCACACACCATAACTAACTGGAATAAACACTCGAAATTTCTTTAACTTCAACAATGAATACCGGTCACAAATCAAGCGCGATTTCTTAATAAAACTTAACATAGGTAGGGTCAGTGCGCCGGTTTCGCGACCACCTCCGGTAACCGACCACTTGTCTGACTAGGTTTCTTTAATTAAAGATAATAACCTTTCTTTAGGACATAACAATAAATAGTATGTCTTAAATATTATTTGAATAGTTACATAATAAGAATTTACTAAATTTTATACGAACCGCTTGACCCAAAATAAAGAAAATTTACGCTAAATCCTCGTGTTGATTCAGTGGTGTGTGAATTAGATATAAGCGCCGATGGCCGATTCCACGGCGGCGGCGTGGCCTGAATTTTACCACAGCGGCGGCGGCGTCGCGGCGGCGCGTCGTGGCCGGCCATGGGCCTTATTTTTTTAAATCAGGGATATATTTCTTAGAAAAAACTTAAAGAAAACCATATTGTTGTTACAAAAATTGCTTTATATTTCATTTTTGCCTCATTCGCACTAAAATCATTATAACAACACGAGTTACTGATACAAAAAATAAAAATCATATATTTGTCGTATATCTTCAAGGGCGGACACTAACACGGCATACGGTTGAGGTCTGCTCGGCTTGGGCAGAACACCGCCGTGTCCTCGTGGAGGCGATCGGTGGCGGGGATCTCTCGCGTCCGGCCCTGGTCCAGGCCATGGTACGGAGCGAGAGGGCATGGGAGGCCGTCACCTCCTTCTGCGAAGCAGTAATGCTCGCGAAGGAGGAGGTGGAACGCGTGAGGAAGAGGCAAAATTCGCGCCCTCACGCCCCTAGCCGCCGCAGGAGGAGATGCCCTGGGCGTCGGGAATCGAATTCCAATTCCCGGCCACCGTAGGCACGGGCTTGCAGACGGTGAGCAATGGGTAGCTCGCCGTCCGGTAAGGACCAGTCCCGGGTCGACGGCGCGTTGTGTTCCACGCGCACCTCAAAAAGACGTCAGCAATTGAAGGGGTCTGATGGGACCGCTGCCTGCCGGGGTTGCGGGAAAGTCCGAAAGGGATACCGTGGCCCCTGGCATTGCACAGGCAACAGAAGGAACATGGGTGGGTTTTAGTCAGTAAGAGTCTGACACGCCCTCCCACTCCACCCAGAGCGGGAGAAGTCATGATTTCCCACCAAAAAATAAAAATAATAGGGCGGACACTGGGGGACATAAATATGTTCGGATGAAATCTCCTAAATATTATGCCAAAATATATTATAAACGTAAAACCGGAAAACGTGCGGGAATCGCAGGAAAACATTTTTTTACTATATTTTTCCATACATTGCCATAAGTTTTACTCAAATTACTCCTAAAATTAGGGTTTAATCGAAAAATCTATGAAGGTACTTTCAATTTAGATTAGTAAGGAGAGCACATTGGCATCATTTGTTTTTCAAAAATCTTGAAACTATTTTGGTAGTCCTTTGTCCGCCGGTTTGTATGGACGTATGGAGTCGATCCATTGTGCGACGGCGCGCCGCAAACTCTACTCGGCGATGACGCGTCGACATGAAGTCACGGCGACGGCGGCGCGGCGGCGCGGCGCTCATATCTAGTGTGAATGTGCTGCGCAAGAGCAAAAAATTAGCAAGGCGCGCGGCGTTCCAAGGTAAGTTTTGCTACTTATTTTAAGTTTTTTACTTAAATTAGAAACGTGGGTACTTCAATTATGTATTGATTTCAATTATTTAATTGCATTTAAGTCAATTTTTACCATATATTAAACTAAAACCCAGTGGTCGGTTACTGAAATGCATATTTTAATAATACGTTAGAAAGCGACCAGCTTTCTAATTACGCAACATATTTTCGTAAACGATAAAGACAAATCTGTTTCATTTTGACAGTTCAACAACATTCATTGCGTTATTTACGTTGCTCTGCAGTTTTTTTTTTCGAACTTACGAAGCAATGGATTAGCAATCTGTTTCAAAACGATTCAGATTCGGATTGATTTTGCATTACGTAATTAGGGTACAGGTGGTCGTATTCTGACTGACACAGTTTTATTTTGTTTTGCTTATTATGTTCTCAATGTTTTATTTATGGTTACACTATTTAGGGTTTTGGTGTTGTAAAAGCCTAAACATGCAATTCTTCAGTAAACGACCATGTTTTTTTGATAAAACTTATTTAATTTATCCACAAATATTGGTCCTAAAAGGTGGTCGCTATGTGATACAGTTAGAAAAGTACGATACTAGTTTGCGACCACCAAGATTTAGTACGAAAAGAACGATGGCGGCAAACTAAAGTTTAGCTTAAGTATGTTCAGTATTCGAGCACATGTGATTATTTGATTTAGTTTATGTAGTTTTTTTCAAGATGATGCCTTCGGAAGCAAGTCCCTAAAAGGAAGAAAAAGATTTGGAGCATTTGTAAACAGTTTCAGGGATATCACATCCCCCTGTCTCGCTCCTCTGAGCAGTTGGATGGGGCTCGTTTTCTCATCCTGGTTCTGAACAGTCATTGTGGCAGTGTCATACGAGCATCTCAAAACTTCGATATGGCGCCAGTCAATTCAACATCGTTGCAGAGAGGCCAGAACTGCCCATATTTCGATGGTGTCGAATGTTTTATCGTAGTCCACAAATGCCAAACACAGTAGCTGATTATACTCCTCGGTCTTTACAGTACTTTCTCAGTACAATTTGCCGAACAGTATGGATGTGGTCTACGGAACTAAAGCCTTTTCGAAATCCGGCTTGTTCTGGTGGCTGGGTCGTCAACTCTCCTGGTGATAGGGTTCGTGACGATTCTCGAGAACAGCTTGTATTCGTGGCTCAGAAGTGAGATGGGTCTATAGTTCTTTAGCAAGGTTTTGTCACCTTTTTTGAAGAACAGAACCATCGCACCTCTGCTCCACGCCTCGGGCGTTCTACCCTCATGGATGACGGAGTTAAAGAGACTCTCTAGCTCTCATGACTGGAACTCCGCCCGCTTGCCCGTTGCCAAGTCCGGATTCCCAATTAAGAAGCAGAAGCTTCTGAATACTGTCTTTTTTTTTGTCATTAACCATGTATCAAAGAATCCCTTCAAAGAAGATCGTCCAGGACAAATTGGTGTGGAACAGGACAAAGTGTCTTCTCTATGCCCTAAAACTTGATAAATTTTTAGCTCCAAAGGGATATCGAAATTTGTACCAGCTTAAATCGCGCAACGAAAAAGATTTATTTTATTTGATTAATTTAATAAAAAAAGTTAAATCCGATGATTAAATACTATTTGTGTTGATGATTATTAGATGTTTGATCTAAAGTGAAAAATAAATAATATTATTTATCCATAAAAGTGGTTTTATTACTTTATTTTTATGTTTTTTAACAGTGTTCGTAATCTAGCGTACTAGTGGTCGCCAACCGAAATAAGTGGTCGTTAACTAGCATTTTAGCTATTTTTGCACTTTTTCCATAATTTTTCATAATTTATGTATGGAAGCGTGATATTTAATTTCACAACTAGACTGTATTTAGAACCAATTTACATTGTCGGCAACTACTTTGTGTGTAAATGGCGTATATTTTGATTCATCCAAAGTTAGGAACTCAACTAACTGGTCGCCAACCGGCGCAATCACCCTACTCTGGTCATTGACTATAAATTTCAAAATAAGAACCTACTAACCTAGTAAACGACATCTTGGTATTACCGCGTAGAATTCACAGATACACAAATTATGGAATTTACAATTGTTTATTGTCGAGAAAACCAGTGAAAAAAAAAAAAAAAAAACTGACATCTGACAGTAACATTAAGGTGTAGTCACATCAAAATTAGCTAAATAATGTGGCCTACTGTTGAAAACAAAAAATCTACTCCATAGCGAACCAGAATTGCTCAATAGTAGATTATTTTTTCACTAGCATTGTAAAAAAAAAAATCTACTATTATATAATGTATGTTATTAGATAATGTATAAATTATTGTAATAAATACAATGATTGTATTTATTACAATAATTAAAACATTATCTCACGGCATCTTTATTGGTTTAAAAGGAAACAACAAATTTAAAACCATAATACTAATATTTTTTTATTTTTATGCAAATGCTTCCGGGTTTATAGGAGACAATTAAATTATGTATGCAGTTTAATTTTGATTCCAAAATATTAAGTAAGTTTTATTAATATTAAGTAAAATAAAGAATAAGAGAGATTTAGTGTGAGAGACAGAGATATCTTTCTTCTCTCTCATTTAACGAAATGTGCCTAAACGTAACTTTCACACTTTATCGAAATTACACTCAATTCTCGTCCAATTATCGAATCGCCGCCGCCGCCTAAGTTTCACTTCAAAAATTCATGAACTACGGAGAATCTAATAACTCTTCAGTCTCGTTGTCTGTCGAACTGTACCGAACCTCGGCCAGCACTTGACCGGTGGCTCTATATTCGGCAGCCGATCATTCGATCGCGTTCAATTGACTTATTCATTAACTATGTGTTTACTCCCGCACCATTTGAATGTCATAAAATATTTCATTACATCGATACTGTTTGATAGCACTTGGTCTTATGTTTAGACGCACGTAACCTTCACCGTATTACACTTAGGTGACAGTTTTACGTTCTGTTACAACTTCGTGTTACACTCACTGCAGTCTGAGGCCAAAATATTTACTGAGCAGTTTCGTTCCCAGAAAATCAAAGCAGAGGTCAAAATTACACGCGGTGGGACGTGTAATTTTGCCTCCCTTGTAGTTTACATCTAGACGTAGTGCCGTTTCAAAAGCCGTCTCACCATCGAATACCGATGAGAAAACACCACGGTTTGCAAGCGTTCCTGAATAAAATCAGAAAAACTAGAAATAAATCATGCATAGATTTTAGCGTATATAAATAACCTAGTTGCATCGTTCAATGCTCCGCTCTATGTATGAGGAAAATTCCTTCGCATCATCGTGAGCGCGCAAAATTTACATAGTTCTATCATTCTTGTACAATGTCAGAACAAGTTTTCTTAGTGAACCCCGGGCGGTCGCGGGCGCACCTATCCTAGTGCGCCTGCGCGAACGTCCTTGCCGATTCTACAGCCAGCGCGCCGAACGCCCTCTTCCGAACACTAGCGCCCGTGCCGCTCTAATCAATACATGAAAATTAAATGTTTATTTCCTGGCAGTGCCAGGGGAGCTCTACTTCATTTAACTCAAAAGCACAATGCGTTGCCAATGTTTTGGAAGGGCGTAAGAGTGTGCATTATCACCAGCAAGAGGTAAAGGCTGAGATCCAACCTTTAGTGCAAGCCTAAAGCAACAGTGAAAATGCTACGCGTGCCTACTGTCAATTGATCGGCATAGATATTGAATCGACTGCACAGACTTCCCAGGCTGACTTTATTTTCCAATAATGAATCATCTGATTTATTCGGGCCAACGTAATTTGCCGATATTGACACATTGAGCAATTATATTAATGTAACAAACACGATAGGCAATTACATTGATATTGCTATGTACAGAGCTGGTGTTATCGCGCAGCTAATCCATTTGGTAATAGTGATCTGGTCGGCGGCTGCTATCTTTGCTATCTAGGTTATATTTACCTGACTACGGCGAAGCAAAAAATAGGGTTTTAATTTTGACCGGTATGTACCTAGTATGTATTTTCATGTTACCTCATGACTTCTAAACTACTGATCATTGTTTGACAAAAGAGGTATCGTTGGAAGCGGCTTGATCGTCCGCTGGTTATAGGCGTTAAATTCAAAATGGCGCCGTCTAAACGACATCAAGTCGGTATCCAAAAATAAAAATAAAACTATTAAGTCATGTTGGGTATGAAATGAAAGGGCTTGACACATTACAAATATGTATAGCTATATATTATTATATTGTTTAAGTAAATAAATATGTTTAAATTGTTGAAAACAAGCAAAAGTGAGACTGTGCTACGTACGGCGCGGCTGGTAAATTAATACCTATTATACAATAAAACCTAAACAAAACAAAATTAAAGCGGCTCTGCTCCCTGCTGGTAATACCTACCTACAAAATTTCTTGATTGTCTTCAAAAATGTTTCATACTGTCTGAACTGTTTTCTTGTTTCATACTTTTTAGAGCGTGATTTTTCAATTTTAGTTTTAGTTTTTGATCTTACTTTTTTAAGTATGAAAATACTTAAATATTTAGTAACCATAAAGTCAAAGTCAAATAATTTATTTAAATTAGGCACAAAAAAGGCACTTATGAACGTCAACATTTACAAAAAAATATATAATAATTGATTCTAGTCGCCCATTCCAAAAGGTCGTTTTCGTATGGAGAAGAATGGGCAAGAAACTCCACCGTTACTCTTAAATTATGCACAGACAGAAAATCTACTTGTTGTCTGCAAATAAATACAACCGCTAACATACTATTTTGCTTTTATTTACTTACCTAAATTTTAATTTAGTTTTTACCTTTATACTTGTGGGGTGATACGTCCATGCCTACATTAATATTGCAACACGCTTAAGTCAAAAATGCAGTGAACGAATCGTTCACTGCAAAATTGTTAATGAAACAAATAGGTAACTAGTTTTCAATTGTCAAATATTGTTAATTGTCATCAATGTCTTCTCTGTTCTCCTTCCGAATAATAAATACTGTACCACTACCACTACGCTGTTATCGAAAAGTTACTTGCTAGTTCTAGCGTATTAACACGTTCATTGCCGGGAGCCCTCGTGGAGGGTTCACCTTGTCGCATATGGAATGCCGGGAGCCTTCGCGGAGGGCTCATTTTAAATGTAGGTTTTTCTTAATACAGCATTCTAAACCGTGAAATTCAATTTGATGTAGGTATATTTTAACAAGATTTATTAGTATATGCGTTGGTTTTAAAGTCGAAATACCTATTTAAAAAAAATTGTTCACGCTAAAAATGATCACAAAAAATTTAAAAGGAAACTACGTGTAGCGACAAAACCCCCTGAAAACACAATTTATTTGGTTTTACAGTGTTTTATAATATGGTTTTAAACTAATGCCGCTGACCTTCCGCGATGGCTAACTTAACGCAAACGTAATGCCGGTGACCCTCCCGGAGGCTGCGGCGGAGACTTCCAAAATGTATAGCGGCATGGCGTATGAGCTCTATGAAAAGTGGGTGGAGTCGGAAGGGTTAACGTGGATCAAATAGATTTCGATAATGCTCGCACCATGAGTTTTACGGAGTCTTACGCAGGCGCTAAGGTAAGCTCGATAGATCGTGTCGTCTAGCTAACTTCACTATTATGTTTTGTTTCTTTCTTTCTCAGTAATAAGAAGAGAGAACGGCTCATATGATCAAAATGAACTAAGCGAAGTAGTATCACTATGGTAACAAACAATGTTATGACAGTCAATATCATGAAACAACCCGACTAAATAGAAAGGTTGGCGGGGTTAGTGGACTACATTATGGTATTTAGGGGTAGTTGAATTTTTATTCCTTATAATAATTATGTAGAGACGCTAGCACATCAACCTACCCGAAACTATTAAAGGAGACTGAAACGATTACATACAATCGTGGGCCTGGGTGTAAAAAGATGAAAGTGGTGTCAATTAATAGCTTTTATATTATCAACCTTTCACTGAAAATTCAGAGGATTTTGTCAATCTGAGAACAGAGATAAAAGAGATATGTAAAAGTGAGGTTAGGTTACAATCTTTAACTAACAGCTGTTTCCTGAAGTGTAAAATATGTGCTTTTGCACAAATAGTTATTATATTTAGTTGGAAATGGTATGGTAATGGTAGCTGGTTAGATGAGGTTATATTTACTTACAGACTGATGTGCAAGCCATTGCCGAATCACTGACAGAATTGTTTCATCGTGTAAGGGTCGTCGGCCCAGTGTATTGCAGTGACCAGTTGTTATCCCACAATTCACACAGCGATCCATAGTTTCAACAATATCCAAGCCGGCGGTAAAATCCAAAATAACAATTCCAAGTCAAACGTGTGAGCGATCTTCGGTGTCCAGTGTGAAAGCAAGGGTCGTACGAGGTAGGCAGGGTCGGAATCCGTAAAATACAAAGCAGAGGTCGTGAAAAATGAAGAACAATCGGGAAAGCACTCAAAACGCATTGGAAAACACGAAACGAGTGTGCAAACAAGAGCATTAAAGCAGTTAGCAGCTGTCTAGTGTCAGTGTCAGTCAGCTGTCATGCCAGTGACATAGACTAAAAATAGAAAACTAATTTTAATCGATATGAAATCGATAATCATTAATTTTATTGTTTTTTCAGTAATTAATTGATATTTTATTTATTAATATGACTGTAATTGTATGCACTATATTGCACATAAGTATGTATAGTGCATTTAATTAGTTTGAGTTAATTATTTAGTGCAAAGGTTTTATTTTCGTAACTGTGTAATTGATTACTCAATCGATAATCTCACGAAAACTATCTTTTCCATATTTCTCCGCTTCCAGATTGAGAATTGAGGTGATTTTTCATATTCTAAGATAAAAAATATGACTAATTTTTTAGATCGTAACTTAACTTATTACATTTGAGCCCACCGGTTTCCATCTCCTTTACCCAATCAACTTGGAACCTTATACTTTATTATTAAAGGTGAAAATCTATTAAAGAAATTTGAAAGACTGTAGTAGGTTGATGTGCTGGCGTCTGTACGTCTGTTCAATTTGTAATTTTGTGGACGATTTGTAATTCGAGGTGTTTTTGATTTAAATTTAAAATGAAAGACAGAGCGCTGTCAACCAGTGATAGAAGTGAAGTCGGTTCCGCAAACATGTGTGCACTTTGATTGTACTGTCATTATAAATGTTCTATAAGTATGCGTCTGAGCGTGTATGCATAGCGGCGGTGTAGTTTTGGAATGCTGTATTGTTCGCAGCGCTCTGTCTTGGTTTTTCATTTGGTCTGAGGTAATAATAGTTTGTTTTTTAAATGAACTTATTTTTTTATATTTTCTTGAAGTTCACGTCGTTGGTCTCCAAATTTAGCGGCCACTAACATATTCCATGCTAAATAAGCTCTTCCAGACATTATTCTGACTTTAATAGACGCAAAAACGCATATAAATTCTTTCTGTACCGCTAGGGGCGCTGTACAATATCTTTTCATATAAATCATATAATGGAGACGCTCTAGCGAGTTTTGATATTATAGAAATCTATTTGATTCACGTTAATACGCTGGCGAGTAAGCTTTCGATGACAGCTTATGGTAGAGGAACTGGTGACCCCGAGTAGAACACTAAAAAAGGAGTGATAGTGAATCCGAGCACTCTGTGTTCGTCGTCACAGCCGACGAAAAACGTTACGCAAAGATCGCGCCATGCAAAGCGTGTTTCCACTGTGCACGATATTTACCGCGTGTCATTAAAGCTGCCACCATTTTGGCCAGAAGAGTCGGACATCTAGTTCGCGCAAATAGAAGCGCAGTTCGAGAATGCAGGGGTGACGTCATCAAATTTAACTATGTGGTCGGCAACCTCGACTACATATTTTCAAAGCAGGTGAAGGACGTCATCATGTCCCCTCCTGCCACCAACCGGAACAAGTTAAAGACCTAATTGGTGAGGCGCCTCCCGGCTTCCCAGGAGAAGAAGGTGAAGCAGCTGTTGATGCATGAGACTGACGGAGCTGGGAGACCGGAAGCCGTCGCAGTTTCTACGTCACGTTACGTGGGTTAGCTGGACAAAATGTGCCCGAGGACTTTGTGTACACTATTTAGAATTTAGAGTAGCCTTCTCCCCAGCAGTATCCAGCCCCTCCTGACATCGCAACCTCACAGCACCTTGGAGGGATTGGCCGAACTGGCAGACGCGTCCAGGATATCGTCGCACCAGCAAGCCACGTTGCTTCAACTACGGACATACGGTGCCGAAACGTGGAGAATGACAGTCGGACTGGTCACATATTCTAGGTCGCTCTGCGCGCTATGAAGCTCGGAGTTTCTTAGAAGGATAAGATCAGAAATTAAGTTATCCGGAAAAGAACAGGAGTTACCGAAATAGCCTGCAGATTAAGCAAGCTGAAGTGGCAGTGGGTTGACCGTGTTTGTCAAATGATTGATGGCCGGTGGAGCAGACGAGTCCTGGAGTGGACACCGCCTATCGGCAACCGTAGTTTGGGACGCCCTCCACCTAGATGAACCGATGACCTTAAAAAGGTGGCTGGGACGTGGGACAGACTGGATGCGGGAGGCGGAGGACAGGGTGTTGTGGCGCGGTCTGGGAGAGGAACAGCAGACTGCGATAGGCTGAGTTGATTTGTTTGATCTAAGTATCGCGGCGCGCGCCGTATCGCCCGCTAACTGCTTGTGCTCACAGTTACAAATTTTTCTTGCCTCATTTTCTTTGTACTGTGCGTCATCACTAAGTTAGTCATCGCTAATGAAGCCAAGTAGGTTCATATTTTTGCGATACACCGTTACTGAATCAGCATTGCACTCACGTACTACGTGATCATGTGAAATCGACATTATAGTACCGAGTATTAGATTGGTTGTTTTTGCTGCCTTATCTTGTGAGTCTCTAGTACCAAGAATAATTAATGTGGCTTATGCATGTATTACAAATTAGCAATAAATTACTTCCTCGTTAGGATGATGTCCGGTTTCAAAGTCTACGCGTATCACCGGTGCACTCAGTAATACCATCTGCCTTACCTCTCATGTTGGGCAGCTTCCGAGCCAATCTATCCTCCCTGCTTTTGAGGCCCCAGTCGTAGATTAATTGTACGAGTAGTTATCCAAATATGTCCAATTGGCAAAAGTGTAGTTTTGTCTCCCAAACTGTACTTAACCTTTTGTCAGTAAGTCTACTTGTCAGTAACAGGATGGCATTGACTGCGATGGCACGGCCATCAAGTACATGAAAGAAATTGAAAATGATTGAAACTTATAGTATCAGAGTCTCGAGCCTTCGTGATCGTTACCAATCCAGGCTTACTTACAATAAATTAATTATAAATAATCAGGTAATTGTTAAGTTAGTGCTATTCCTTACGGGCGGCGCACGCGCATGCCTGATGACTCGTTGCGTTAATACGGAAACGTAATTAAGGGCACATCGAGTCGACAACTTGAATAAACTGCCGTCGTCCTCAGTATCACTGTCAAACTCGCCACTTTGTACCCGCTCGTGAAACATTTCCTCTAATCTTATCAAGTTATCAATATTGTTATCGACAATATCATGACTGGAATTCTTACGTCCGATTTCACGGTTGCGAAGCTAATTTGAAGTAGAACAATGTGGACTACAATGCGAGTGTCACGGCCCTCCAAAAAAGGGTGTGGCATGTATTAGTGCCGGTGACTCGGTGTGCAGTCTGCAGGTGCAATAAGAGCGCGACCGACTATTTCGCCGGCCGCGCTCGTTAGCTCTAGATTAATCATGATTACAATGGAAAATGGGCATGCGCCGTGTTCACTATTCACCGGAGGTTGTTGTACTCGCGAGTCGCGACCTACACGCGATGTGCTAGCAAACGCCCAGAGGAACATTACAACTACGTTTGTTTTAATTTTTTTAAACGTTCGTTTGTCTTAACTTTATTTTTCTTTTCTTTTTTTTTTTGTTAAAATTGTATGGACGTCTGTCTGAAATAAAGATATATTATTATTATTAATCAATATGTAATATTTTTAATTAATTATAAATTGTACCTTGAGGTTGACTAGGTTACGAATATGTATAACATGCGAAATGCAGACACCGCGATCCGGAATTAAAAGTATTCGCTTGCGTTTGCGTGTTTGCGCGAAACTGTGTAAGCAATTCATAGTCCGTATTGGGCTATTAATTCACTCGTGTAACTAGATCAACTTTTATTATAGTTCATTAAACTCCAAGAAATGCTAGATTAACGCCCGATAAGTGCATCGTGGACACATTGCATGTGTTCGCGGGGAAGTGTCGCAAATCGACGCCGGCGCAGGTGCAACACCACCGCTTCCTCGCAGGTCTGCCGGCCATGTTCACGCAGTTATCGGTTGCCACACTAATGTCCCATTAAAACCGTCCTTCGCGATTGGTATTTACACGTAATTATAATCATATTTGATCGTTAGGCAAATAAAAGTTGAGCAAACGATAAAAGCTCTACACATCAGTACATAATCAGTATTGATTTAAATTCTTCCGCGATTTTGCTTTGACTTTGAATGTTACCAAAACAGTCTTCTCTCATAGCTGGTAGAATCTTAATTAAAAATGTTGACGGTTTTGTAGAATAAGGCGAGAATGCGGGAGTGGCAAGACAGTTTGCAGTCAGTATTGATAGTGACTTTGGCAACGAGAAGTACAAACACTATAATTAACGAACGCTTGCAATACTTGATAAGAGCTTCGGCTTATCGGTAAGTATGTGAGTACCTACTGAGTAGTTGAGCACCCCAACAGGATAGCTCATTAAGTGAGATCACTGATCGCTTCCATTCAGTGAATTTGATGGATCCACGAATTTGTATACGCATGGTGCACGCTCAATGTTTACGTCCGATGCACGGGCGCACACGCGACGCTAATTGTAGCGGCCATTGTTCCGCATCCGCTGTGACATCACCCAATGTGGCCGTCCATTGAGACGCTTCTGGGCAGCATCCATTGTGCCAGCGGCGACCTACTTGTCGCTCAGTGGCGACTCATTGTGCTCACATCACGACACAACACATCAACTCAAGCACTCACAGACAACAATGTTGGATCGTACGTTTGTTCTTTTCACCTTTGTCAACCAATCCTGATAAAAATCGATTACACTGAATACCCCGTAGGTACATACTAGCGACAATCCCGTTGCCCCTGCTATGGGTTTCGGTATTTTTATGGATGCAAATTGAAGTTCGCTCTGTCATACTTTCGTTTTAAAGGTTCATGACGTCGTTGTGGGGCACCTAAACAAAACAAATGAAATCGATGCTCATGTTGGTATGGTTCGGAAGCGGACGATGTGTGCCGCGCGTGCGTAGAATGTAGATGGGTCGCGCGGGATGCCGCTACAATAGCCACTCGTAGGTAGCGCGCTTGATTGAGAGGCTGCGAAATGCACTAGTAGCTGCACAGGATACAGGTAGCTCATGACTGCTTGTTTAGCTATTCTTAATAGTAGTTTATTCATTCAATAGGGTTTTTGATCCCTTAATCTTGGCGCAATGGGCTTCTGAACACTGAGTTCATAGGAAAAGCAGTTCTATTTGACGCTTCGATTTGACACTGTTCCGATTTCCTCATTCGCAAACTCGCGAACAAATTCTTGGATCTGATTTTAATTTTTCTCCGATCTGTTTTGAACGAACGGTGATTCGGAACGGTGTATGATAATTTTAATAATGGATTCGAAGCGGCGCATATGCACGACGTGCCTCGCATGTGCGCGTGACTGTATGCAGCCATTGTCCTTAGAACCCTCGGCTATAATCCAACTCATCATTATTTTATGCTCTGCTTGACAATGCATCAGAACTGCCGACAGTTAGAACAACGGTACAGTACCTACGTTCTCTGAAGTGTAGATCGGCTTTACAAACGTGACTCGTGAGCAGGGACTGGAAACGTTAGGTACTCAAAATAATGTTACGCGTAGTTCTGGTAATGATAATTGGTACCGTTCTACCAGGATCGTAACAAAATTAATTCCTTGTCTAAAACGATACTAACAAACTGAAAGAAATCTTAAACTGTTTAATAACAATATTAAAAATATATCGTTATGAATATATCGGTATAACTAAATAATAACGTTATTAATTTCGATACGTAACGTCAATCACATAAATATTAAATTAGGCAGGTATCACAACTATTCACAACACTGTCTGTAAAAGATTTGCGCTCTCGAATCAACTTAATTTTTGAATACGGCGGTGGCTTATCACCAGCCGGCCGCCGCACAGTGGATCGAAAATCGGCTGTAGAAGACATAGGATCTCGATTTCTTAAATGTTATTTTTTTTGCTGGAAATGACTTCTGCTGATCATTACTGTTCTATAAAATGTCATATGAAGTAATTGTGTGCACAAATGGAAGAGTTATAATTTTTATAAGAAAAAAATGTATGGAGCTGACATGAAAAATGAGGATATCTCTGGAATAGAAAGGTTGGCCGTGATATCCTTGCACACTGTTATAGCACTATTTATTATATTTAGATATCGAATCGATTTTTATTCTGCAGAAAAGAGCCATCAGAGCAATATATGGCCTCCGCAGACGCGATTCCCTAAGGGAACTATTTAAAGATATTAACATTATGACGGTACCTTGTCAATATATCTATGAGAACATCATGTACGTAAGGAAAAATTTAAGTATTTTCAGTAAAATAGGTGATAGACACAATTATGGGACTAGAAATAGGGACCAATTAGTTCAACCGGGTTTCAGACTGGCTAAAGTAGACTCATCTTTCATGGGGTACTGTGTAAAATGTTACAATAAAATACCTCCCCACATACTCCAATTGAATGAAACGAAATTTAAATCTTGCATAAAACGCACACTATGCTGCCAAGCATATTATAAGTTGGGGGATTACATCGCTGACAAAAATGCTTGGCTCAACGCTGGTCCAGCTCCACAAGGGCGCATAAACTAATTGATTAGCATTGGAAAATATTGTTGGAGCTGCTGAAGATTGAAAAACTATATTTACATTGTATAAATTCTCTTAGTATTATATAATTGCATTGCACATATGTGAGCACTGTTTACCTACTTTAACATTTACTGAGTACGTTTTTCATTGACTTGAATGTACCCTGGCGGCTGAGAGTATGTCATGCTCACTCAAATGTCTCGCTGGTGGTGGCGTGTGTGTTGGATCATTAAGTTCCCTTCAAAATGGTTGAGCTAAATGATGCTGATCCATGCGTCATGTTCGTGAACGGGCGCCGTCAGTGGGGACTGGTCATCTCTTAGCTGCCATGGCTTATTTTAATTATTTTTGTTTTTATATTTTTATTATGGTCGCTTTTAACGTGCACGATTTACTACATTGTTCTCACATGTATAACTTCAACATGAATGATGTAAGCAATGTTTTGTAACAATATTCTAATTTAAAAGAGTGTCCATGGAGTTTCTTGCCCGTTCTTCTCCATAGGAACCTACTACGCTTTGGAATGGGCAACTAGCTTCATCTTTCTGACTGACCAACCCCTTGACAATTCAAAAGTACCTGTAATTGGTTTATTTGGAATAAATGATTTGAGTTTTTGAGTTTGAGTTTGAGTTTATTTGTAAATTTTTGACATACTTAATATCGCGACATCACTAGCGATTTTTTTTTTAAATCTCCAAAATTAAAAAAAAAAAAAATGATACATTTTAATGCTTAAATATGGCTATACCAAGTGTAATTTACAATATTTTTTATGCTTAGACCAAAACATTCTAAGAAATCACAAAGTCGTATTACCTACTTTGTGATTTTCATTTGAAATGACATGGTAATTATGAATTACGTAATACGTAATCTTGTCTAATGCCTCAAGTCCACATTAGCTAATGATTAATAAAACTTAATACCTATATACCTAGTTAAAAGGATACGTACCAAAATAATTTGGGGTACTCGCTAATTTAGCAATTAGTGCGGGATTAACTTAATTAAAGTAATTAGATAAATGTGATACCATCATTAGTCAATAACAATAAATAGTCAAACATTGGATTCACCACTTCAGTTCATTTAGAGCATTTCTAATACTAACATCTATCCTACCGTGTCTTTTTACTCAGTGATCGTGAATAATGGAAAGCATTATTACAAATTTGGATTTGTTTGTTATTCTGAGCAATCAGGATGCTTCGTCTTTCGATCATGAAATATTGTTCAACACACTTGTTATTCGACTGGGCTCTAGCCTTTCAGATGAAGACAGTGTTACCGTGAAAGAATTTTGACGAAGATTTACACGGGCAGTTCAAAAGAGATGGTTACGATCCCACAGGAAAAGTGAAGCTTTTAGACGTGATTACAGTAATTGGCTTGAGGCAAATATTGACTGGCCAAACTGCGTGCAAACCAATTTGCTCATTCAAGAATCAACAAGTGAAAATATTTCTACTGAACCTGTACCTGAACCTGTACCATCAACTTCAACAATGAAACAAAACGATGACAAAAAGATCTCGAAAGCCGTTTAAAGATCTAAGTAACAAGCAGAAGAAGAGACGATCTGATGAACATATAGGCGATGACCCTAATGAAGTAGCTTATTCAGCTGCAGCACTTTTGAAAGGAGATGGTCGTGAGGATATTGCATCTGTTATTGAACATATGCTCCAAAATCCAGAAGCAGCAGCAAAAATCAAGAAAATGTTGAACAAACCAGCTCCTTCAACAATATTTTCAACAGAAAAAGCACTGGGTTTGCTACTTTCATTAAAACTATCGAAATGGCAATATATCACATTAAGGGAAACGACTATTCGAGAAGGTTCAAAGGAGATATATCCGTCTTACTATAAAGTGCAAAAAGCTAAGCTACAGTGCTACCCTCCGAAGACAATCTGCTATGATTGCACTACAAGCGTTACTAGATTTAACAGTGAACATAATTTTTGAAACTATTCGTAGTCCTGATGCGATACAAGATAAACAATTGATATTAATATCAAAGTGGGGATTTGACGGTGCATCTAACCAAAGTAGATATAAGCAAAACATAGAGAGTGGTCAAGATGATTCCAGCATATTTATGACCTCTTTGGTTCCATTAAAGTTGACAGCTGACGGTGATACCGTATGGGTGAATCCAAAACCCTGCTCACCTAGGTATTGCCGTCCAGTCCAGTTTAGTTTTGTGAAAGAAACCAAAGACGTTGTCATAAATGAAAAAACTGCAATGGATAACGAAATTGAAGCTCTCGTTCCCTCAAAATGTCAAGGACATGAAATTAGTCACAAATTAATGATGACGATGATTGACGGCAAAATTTGTACATATCTGTCTGAAGCTAAGTCAAATGCGGCCTGCTACCTGTGTTTGGCTAAGCCTACAGAAATGAATAAGTTAGATGTCATTACGTCAAAAACCATTTCTTCTGGTGTGTATGAGTTCGGATTATCATCACTTCATGCCCACATTAATGTGATGGAATGTCTTCTACACATAGCGTATCGTCTCGACTTCAAAAAGTGGTCTGCAAGAGGAGAAGGTCATCAAGAGTTATTGCATTCACGAAAAAAACTCATTCAAGATCGATTCAATGATGATCTCAACCTTTTGATTGACATCGTTAAGCAAGGATCAGGCACAACTAACGACGGGAACACAACAAGGCGGTTTTTTGAATTTCCTGATAAAACTGCAGCGATCACTGGATTAGATGAAGACCTAATACGTAGATTTGCTGTGATTCTGCAAGCTATCACATCTGGAGAGATTGTAGACGTGCCGAAATTTAAAGAATACGCTAGAACAATCGCTGAAAAATACGTGGAACTGTACGATTGGTACTACATGTCATCAACCGTCCACAAATTGTTGATTCACGGAGGGGACATAATTGCAGAAAATGCTATTGTACCAATTGGAAGTCTTTCGGAAAAAGCTTCAGAGGCCCGAAACAAAGACTTTAGGAGGTTCAGAGAACACCAATCGAGGAAAAAGAGTAGACAAGCTTCAAACGAGGATATCCTCAATATGCTTATCGTCTCTTCTGATCCTCTAATTTCTTCCACAAGACCAAAATTAAATGCCCACAAGAGGCAGACATACTTTAAGGAAACAGTAGAACGACTGAAACTTCAGGATCAGGAAGCTCCGACAGAGTTCTTAGAAGTTATATCTATTGTAGAGCCTGATTCTGAAGTGGATTCTGATGGTGACGAAGTATAAAATAAGTTAACTTTTATTGTTTATGTTAGGTTAGGTTTAGTTTTTTTTTTTTTTTTAATAATTGGCTTTTATTTTTAATCATACAATAGTTTACCATTTATTGTTATTGACTAATGATCACGTTTATCTAATTACCCTCATTATGGTACGTATCCTTTTAACAGGTATATAGGTATTAAGTTTTATTAATCATTAGCTAATGTGGACTTGAGGCATTAGACATGATTACGTATTACGTAATTCATAATTACCATGTCATTTCAAATGAAAATCACAAAGTAGGTAATACGACTTTGTGATTTCTTAGAATGTTTTGGTCTAAGCATAAAAAATATTGTAAATTACACTTGGTATAGCCATATTTAAGCATTAAAATGTATCATAAACTTTTTTTTTTTTTTAATTTTGGAGATTAAAAAAAAAAAAAACGCAAGTGATGTCGCGATATTAAGTATGTCAAAAATTCACAAATAAATAGTGCTATAACAGTGTGCAAGGATATCACGGCCAACCTTTCCATTCCAGAGATATCCTCATTTTTCATGTCAGCTCCATACATTTTTTTCTTATAAAAATTATAACTCTTCCATTTGTGCACACAATTACTTCATATGACATTTTATAGAACAGTAATGATCAGCAGAAGTCATTTCCAGCAAAAAAAATAACATTTAAGAAATCGAGATCCTATGTCTTCTACAGCCGATTTTCGATCCACTGTGCGCCGCCGGCCGGTTCGGGGGTGGCCAGTGATGGGCGACGACGGAGCGGTGAGAGGCGGGAAAGTTTCTTAAAAAATAACGTTACAAAATTAATCTGTAACATTATTACAAGCGGGTATAAGCATCATGTTAGCACCGTAACGTATAACGTAACTTACAATATTGTTCTACAAAAATAACGGTTCGTTTTTTTTGTAACGTTATTGAAATTTTTTGTTCTAGTATCGTTACTAAATTTGGAACGTTATTTATATGATAACATTTAGTTCAACGGAACGAAATTCATTTCGTTTTCAAGGCCCTGCTCGTGAGTGATTTGTATTTGATTGTAATATTAGTTAAGTATTGCAAGTTCTTGGGCTATAGATAATAACAATAAGGGGTCTCGCCTTACCTTTTTCAAAAGTGCATATTTGAAATAAATGATTTGACTTTATATCGAAAACACTGGTCTTGGTATACTTAGTAAAAAAAAAATTGCCGTCTTGGGACCCCAGGTAGATGTGCAACTTCGAACTATATTTTATAGAAAATAGGAAACAAATAGGATACATTCATATTTTTTTAAAGAAAACAAAATTCTTTATTTAAATTTCGTTTGGATGTTGACTGGTGGCTGCATCGCCACGCCAAGCAGATTCGCCGCATTAAGGCTCGTGCAGACTGGCGCAATTTGTCGCGCGACGCGATTCTGCGATATTATGAGGGTGAAAATCAAAAAGTTACAACAATATAATAATATAACCTTTTTGGGAGAAGTTCGATATTCAAATTAAAGAGTGTCAATTACACAATATTTATGCAAACTGTCACTTGTTTTTGTCAGTTTGTTCGCACGGTAATAAATTGTTTTGTGCAACGAGTTGCTAAAAACCCAAAATTATGGATAAAAGTTAGTTACGTGCGGTGATAAAATACTTATCTCAGTTTGAAAAAAATGTCTACGAAGGAATTTTTTTCGGACATTCAGCAGACTTTAGGGGATGATGCTGTGCCCTATTCTGCGGTTGCGTACTGGGTGGCTGAATTTAAAAGAGTTAGATCAAACTGTAAAGATGACCCGCGTTCTGGGCGGCCTTCAACCTCCGTTACGGAAGAAAATGTCAAAAAGGTTGAGAATCTGGTTTTGGAACACAGAAGAATAACTATAAAACATATGGCTGAGATCCTAAAGATATCATTTGGTAGCGTTCAATCCATTTTAATTGATTCACTGGGGTTCAAAAAAGTGTCGGCAGAGTGGGTGCCACGAATGTTAACCGACGAAAACAAAAAGCGACGTTTGGAAATTTCTAAGCGTAATCTCGAAATGTTCCAGTGTGATTCGGATAATTTTTGCCGTCGCCTTATCACCATGGATGAAACGTGGGTCCACCATTTCGATCTTGAAACTAAGAGACAAAGCATGTCTTGGAAACGACCATCCTCTCCATCCATTAAGAAATTTCGAGTTGCTCCTACCGCTGGCAAAGTTATGGCCTCAGTGTTCTGGGATAGTGAAGGAATCCTTTTTATTGATTACATGCCAAAAGGTCAGACGATTACAGGACCCTATTATGAAAATTTAGTCCCGAAAGTGCGTGAAGCGATTAAAGAAAAACGTCGTGGAAAACTATCGTTGGGCGTGTTTTTTCTTCAAGATAACGCTCCTGCTCATTGATCGGAAGTTGCGCTCAACGCAATCCGCTGTGCTGGCTTCAATCTCCTTGACGACCCACCATATTCTCCGGACTTAGCCCCAATTGATTTTCACTTATTCCCAAAATTAAAAGAGGACATTCGTGGAACAAAATTTTACGATAATGTCGCGGTTATGGCTGCCGTAGAGGAGTTTTTCGAGAGTCAAGAAATCATTTTTTTTCACAAGGAATAAGGAAATTAGAAACGCGTTATTCTAAATGTCTAAATTGCATTGGAGGGAGATTATATAGAAAAATAAAATATTTTTGTTTACATCTTTGCATTTTTAAATATTGATTCCAAGAACTTTTTGATTCACCCTCGTATATCCGAAGAACACACAGGAGCGACCTGTCGCACCGCACAGAAAATACTCTCTTGTGTCGCGGCGTGCTAGTGTGAAAGGTGTTACGTGGCGATAATATCGCAGAATCGCCATGCGACACGTCGCCCGAAATGTCACGCCTGTCTACGGGAGCCCTTAGATGATTCACATGTCAGTGTCCTGTTGTCACGGGAACTGTCCAGTAAAACTCTCTACGTAATCGTACTTCCCGAATATTAAATGAATCAGGATAATTAAGCAAGCCATGCAAAATAGAATTAATCAGTTTCCTGTCAAAAGTCAAGTTCCCAAATAAAAGCAGTCGGTAATCATCAAATAAAGAAGATTTGGAACTCGTCATTACTTCATTATTATGTACAATTAATCGTCCTTCAGTGGACAACCAAGGTCGTGGCGCGTTTTGAGGCCAAGTGCTGTGAGTGAGGCAGCGGTCAGTCGCTGTCGAGCGAGGCGTGGGCAGAGGCGACGGATGCACATCCTCCTTACAGCGAGGATACAGGTATCCTGCGCTGGACAGACCTTGAGCCACCGGGGAACACCCAAATTACTTCGTTTCGTATTTAGGAACGCCATATCCCCCTGCAGTTGCCGAATATTGGACAAGCGGTTGCGCTCTGCTCTTTTTAGGATTCCGTACCTACGTCCGAATGAAAAAACGGAACCCTTATTTTATAGGATCACTCATGTGTCTGTCTGGTTGACTGGCTGGCTGGCTGGCTAGCTGGCTGGCTGGCTGTCTGTCTGTCTGTCTGTCCGTCTGTCACAGCCAATTTGCTCCGAATCTACTGGACCAATTTAGTTGAAATTTGTTACACATGAATTTCTGTGACCCGAACCATTGAAAGAATTTTTTTTGAAATTTGAAAAAAAAATCCGTTCACTGGCCCGAACACGGACGTGTAAAGTAAATAAAAAGAAATTTGAATAAGTATGGGGTCACTACGGGGGCAAATAGAAAAAAACAAAAAAAAGTTCTGTACCGAGTGACATATTAAATGGAAGGGGAAGTTGCGAGGATCTCTATTTTTTTTTATTAGTATTTATAAATACTTTTAAACGTATTTAAGTAAATAGATAAAAAATTAACATTCTTCCCTTATCTCCGAAACTACTGAGCCTAAAGTTAAGCTTAAAATTTTGAAGAAAAAAAAAGGAGAGAATGGTTCTTCATTCTGTTTTTTTTTCAAAATTTTAAGCTTACAGGAAAACTTATAAGAAGTGTATGGTCTTAAAATAATATGTTAAATCCCTCAATATTATGCGTACAAACTTACCTACATTTGTAATTGGAATGTACAGGATAACATGTTTTTTTACTGTTAAGTTTATTCTTCGGATAAATTCATCCCAACTACGGAACCCTTTATTGTGCGTGGTCCGACACGCACTTAGCCAGTTTTTTGCAATACCTATCGGTCCTTATGATGTGGTACATGTGTGTTCTAACGATATTGGGCGCCCAAAGAACCTTAAGATTTCGTACCTATATCGTTCGCTATATTTGTTTTTATAGGATTATAATTGGGAACCAAACGAGCAATAGAATTATCCTAATACACACCGTCTAACATCGCGTTTTCTTTTACAGATAAAAAATTGAAATTACTTTTTTTTTTATAGAATTATCCCATCGTTGGTAACACATGAAATGTTATTATTTTAGAGATCCTGAAGATAAGGCATAACAAACTCTCTGTTTTCTATACAGAGTAGTTCCGCTTACTTACATTCACTAGGTTTTCCTGAAAGGATAAGTGAATTAGGTAGACTAATTATTGCAGCTTTGGGGTAGCTAGTGGCGGGTGGGTAATTATATTTCAGATCGCCGTTCATAAAATTAGAATCAAGAGTTTAGGTAAGCTCGTTTGATTCCCAATTTTACTTCACGGCGATCTGAAATATAATTATTAACAAAGCAGATGTTTAGAGTTGACTGCAATATTTCAGTTAGTTAATAAATTATCTGATTAAAATTATTCTGGTTTATTGAATAGGTACTTTTATTTTCCTGCCGTAGCATTGGTTACGAGGGCTGCACTAAAAGTATCGGGAATGGAATATTTCCACTGTTCCTGTCATATTAAAATCTTTTTAATTGAAAACTCCTTGGTTTTAAAAATTGAATACCTACATTTTTTTTTTTTTTTTTTTTAAAGATTCTCGGTCTTGTCACAAGGTTTTGTCAAACTTGTTTAGTCGTTGAGAAAATGGAATTGACTCGAGAAAATTCAAGAGCGATGATTTATTATGACTTTCGAAGTGGTTTAACACAAAAACAGTGTGTTGACCGGATGATTTCTGCATTTGGTGATGAAGCCCCATCCAAAACCACAATTTATCGCTGGTTTGCTGAATTTCAACGTGGATGTGTCAAGCTCAGTGATGATCCCCGTCAAGGCCGTCCAAAAATTGCAGTCACCCAAGAAAACGTTGATGATGTGCATAAGCTGATTGAGGAAGATCGACATGTGACATACCGCGAAATTCAGGCAACTTTAGACATTGGCATGAGTCACATACAAATAATCTTGCATGAACAATTAGGTGTAAAAAAGTTGTTTTCCCGATGGATACCGCATTTGCTCTGTGAAGAGCAAAAAGCGGCTCGCGTTACTTGGTGCGTCAGAACTCTCGAAAGATTCCACGCAGGATCCTCAAATGCTGTATAAAACATCGTATCAGGTGACGAATCCTGGATATACGCGTACGAACCCGAAACAAAAAACCAGTCACGAGTTTGGGTGTTCGAAAATAAGTTAAAGCCAAAAAAAAATGTTCTTTCACGGAGTGTTGCAAAAAAAATGGTGGCCACGTTTGTCTCCAAAACCGGCCATGTTACGACTATTCCTCTTGAGGGACAAAAAACGGTGAATACAGAATGGTATGCTAGCATTTGTTTGCCACAGGTCGTTTCTGAACTCCGTAAAGAGAACTGCAACCGCCGCATCATCCTCCATCACGACAATGCGAGTTCTCACACCGCGCACAGAACAAAAGAGTTTTTAGAGCAAGAAAACATAGTATTATTAGACCATCCGCCGTACAGCCCCGACTTAAGCCCTAATGATTTCTATACTTTCCCTAAAATAAAGAATAAATTGCGTGGACAGAGATTTTCATCACCTGAAGAAGCTGTGGACGCCTACAAAACGGCCATTTTGAAGACTCCAACTTCCAAATGGAATGGTTGCTCTGCAATGATTGGTTCCATCGTATGGAAAAATGTGTCAAATTTCGCGGAGAATACTTCGAAAAGCAATAAATACATTTTTAAATAGTAATGTTGTGTCACTTCCTTGATTCCCGAAATGTTCAGTGCCGCCCTCGTATTTAGGCATAATAAGCTATTGTTAATCAGCATAAAAGCATAATCAACAACAAGTAACCCCACATTGTGTCTGTCTCGATTGATGTCAGCTCTAAGTTGAGCTGCTGTATGTGTTGTCATGTGACAGGAAGAATTAAATCATCCTCACTTTTATTATACTTAGTTATAAACTTTAGGGTAACTTTAAAACTGTATTTGTTTTATTAGTCCACAGAGTCGACATTAGAGCCAAGTGAATTTTGGAGTCACGTGACTCTTGAAAACAATATTGTCAACATTGGATTGTAATTAGGATTGCCTCGCGATTATTTTGTTACAAGTGTGCTAAGTAAGGCTGTCTCGCAGCCTTCTTGCTCGTTAATAAAAAAACCCTCTTCCTCTCTCCTACTTTACTGTGCCCGTCAGAGTCCACAATGATTATATTATTGTAAAACCTACCACCTAAGTTCACATGTGAAAGCAATAAATGTATTGAGTATTGAGTAAATTAAAATCATAAAGCATCACCTTATTTATTTATTTAACCATATGTACACATATATATAAATAGACAAGATGAAAAGAACAGAAAAATACGTACAAAGGTGATGCTTATTTCTAAAGAAATCTCTTCCAGCATACCTGCGATAGGACAGAGGGTAAAAAGAGATGTAGACACCGTGTGTAAGAGTAGAGAGAAAGTAAAATACATGAAATCAAAACAATTCGCTCAATAAAATAAAACTAATTATATGAGAATATACTTACTAACATACATACATACAATCATACATACTTACTTCTTAAATAAATAAAATACTAAATAAATACCTACGCAACTATGACGAAGTGGAAAGATAGTGTTCTTTCACTCTTCTTTTAAATACTGCAACAGTTTACCACCTTTTTACAATTTCTTAACCAAGATCATGGAAATGGGACTTACCTCTTTAGACGAGTACATACCAGCAGCGTCAGCTATGTAGAATAACATCACTAAGTGCATCACGTGCCACATTGGTAGTTTCTCATCCAGCCAGCTAGTACTCTTAACGTGGAATTAGCGTTGCTGAGGACATCTCGTGTCGACTGGAGGGGTAATGGTGACAATCGCATACCAGCTAGCTATGTACAGTAACATCGCTAAGGGCATCACGTGCCTGTCTGGCAAGTTCTCATCCAGCTAGTAACGTGGATGTAACGTTGCTGAGGACATCTCGTGTCGACTGGAGAGATAATACTTTAACAAGTTTGCAGCACACATGCAATAAGCAGTGTTAATGTCCACCATAGTGCTTATGTAAAACACTGTCAGTATCACGTAGAAGGTGGTCAGTTAAAGCCAGGCACTCGCACATTAAAGTTGTCGGAGGCCTCAGAATCTAAGTAAATCCGATGTTTCAATCAGGTTTCCACTAACGATGCACTATCACATAGCATAGTTAACTTTTTGGTATTTTAGTAGAGTATCATAACCTTATTTTTAAATAATATTTCTTTTGCGAGGTCACAATGCGCACGAAAAGAAAAGTGACAGATAGTTCCATAAAAAAAAAAACAATATTTTATCTCTAAAAAAAACGTGATGTTTTAGGAGACGGTGTGTATTAGGAATGCACTTTGTTAATTATTATATTTCAGATCGCCGTGAAGTAAAATAATGCTCTCTGTTAAGTCTACGTGAAGAACCCTATGATGATCTAATCAGAAAGACAAAGTGTTTCTTCACATATTCTTTTCCCCTGAAACGTTTGCTTGCGTATTCATAATCTGAGACAGTGATAACATCAAGTTCACTTCCTAGTTTCCTCGTTCATGACGACGACGCCTTACTATTGGACACTAAATTAGTTGTTTGTTCAACGACTCCAAAAGCAGTGTTATCTTGTGATAACTAAGTTTGCTTTGACTATGACATCGCAGTTATCTTTGCCAGTTACGGAATCATACTTAGATTCAAGTTTTATTAGATCATATTCAAGATTTCATAAAAAATGTTATTGTTTCCAACAGGGTATCCGGAAACAAATACCTACGCCGTCAATAAAAACATCAAATGGCTGTCATACATTTTGAGTGACAGGCGTGGCAATTACGGCAGTCCCAGTCGGCAGTATTCGTTGCGGATTCCCGGCAATCTGTGGCTAGGTGGTTTTGCAGCAACGAATTCTTTATATTGTCTGCACTTGAGTTTATTGCTTTTTGTTGCAACAAGTTTTCATTCAGTTATGAGTTGTTACTACTAGCTACTAATCAAAATGGTCGTCCTCGTCTGTTGGATATTTTTTAATAGCTTCCTTTCCCCTGATAACTTTCGAGTTTCCGGCGCTAACGACAACTGCCCTGGTCTAATAAGCTACACTGATAAATTAACTATGATGCTGCATCTTTTCGTTTGGAGCACTGTAAAACGAAAACATACGCACATAGTGGCCGCACTGGGCAGCGGTGCTGATTTAAACCACAGAAGTGTCGACAATGTATTGCTGTAGTGTCCATTCGGCACCGCCGGAGGTCGCAATTGGTTGTTTGTAATCATCGGTTCGTTGCCACCCGCGGCCGTCTGCCGGCCGTCCACCGGCGGCGGCGTGTGCCACACTTCCTGCACTTTCACTCGCATGAAACGCGATCTAGATTACTGACTATTACATGTGAGTTGTGATACACTCCGCATTCACAACTCCGCCGGTTTCACATCGACATACAATTGTTAGGGCTGATGTCACTTGTCGCCGTGAGAACGGCCCACTTGTGCCGGTTGCCATCACGATATCGTCTGCAAAACATAAAAATATAATGACTCGCGTGCATTACTACATGAAGGGTGGGCAGTACCTACCGGACAGGGACTGGGGGCGCACTGCCGTCAGTTCGTGGATATTGTGTTACCTAGTCCCCATGTTTGGGCGGGTCAGTGGCCACGCCAACCGCAGAAATGCCACAAAGCACCTCGGTTTTCCTGAAAACAAGGTTGTTTGATTTAGATAAAAAAAAAACTAATAAAATAAAACATTTGATATTTTGTAGTAGTTTCGAAAAGGGATTTTTTCCTATGCTAGCTGGTTTTTGTGTCTTCTATAACAAAGTTATAGCGTAACTATTGTTGTCGTTTTGCCGCTCGCTGTGTGGCGGGCGACATGTGATATCGTGGCAATTCTTCTCATTACCTACTCTGTGTAATATACCACTCGCCAGCATGCCATGCCATTTTGTTTAATACCTCTCGAGTACATAATAAATTACGCGTTGTATCTTTCTCATAATGTACGTAGGTAAGTACGAGTACAATACATATTGTGCATATTTTCTTACCAGTTGAACATGGTTGGGATTGTTTAACGCAACAGAATTGTTTAATAAATATTAGCAAATCGTTTCCTGAATGTTTTGGAGGATAAGCAACTAAATACAACAGTCTCAAGTTATTGTTTTAATACTGAGTCTTGGCACGGGAACTTATTTCTCTCTGCTAGCCATAGGTACTTCCTGATACACACTTGTAGATCCTATGTGCCTCATCCACATTTTTTCTTTTCTTCTTCACTTTTAAACAATGTCCCAAATGTGTCCCTCTTGTCTTATTGTTGACGGCATTGGTCCAACAAATTACCAGTCCCTGTTAAAAATGGATGCGCTGCTCTTAGAGCATGCTCTAAGGCGCTGCTAGAATAACAAAGAGTGATGAAAGTTGTTTATTGGCATATTGATTTAGTTGCGGTTTATATCTTTTTAGGAGTCAGCACCGCGGTGCATCATCAGTCATTACTTCGTGACGCTCTAATTGCGCCCATGCAGTGAAAAAACACACTGATGACATGACAGTCACCTCAGTAGCAGTTTTTACAAACTAAGCAAAATACTGACCTACATCTGGGTGCATAATTGTCGTATTCAATTAAATCCTTGAATTAACTATTGTGAACATTCGCAAGTAGTGTGCTAGAATAATGCCACCGTTTCTTTGGCTCATATAAAAACATGCGTTCCGCTCCGCTGCGCTGACACAGCAATCAATAATGTCCTCGCCTTTCATTTACAGATAATGAGCCGATTGTTTACGAGCACAATATTATAATGTTTGACAATTATTTGTGCAGCAGCAACTTTTATATTTTGATATGCCCTCTGCTTGTTGTATTTTATGCTGTTTTCTTATGTTGCTGATGAATGCTAGACATGTGACTATAAAATCAAAGTTAAAATTTATTTATTGAGACAGCATTGATCTACCATCAACAGGTTAGTTAATTAGGTACAAAAAAAAAATCGGTTAAGTTAATCGCTAAAGTTACATTACGTTTTTTTTTTAGTTTTCTGACAATACCCAAACCCAAATTCCAATTAGAAAGGACTAGCTTTTTCCCGCGGCTTCGCCCGCGTGGCTGTCGCAAAATATCCTACGGGAATGTAGGTACTACTGGGATTACATATCTAATAGCCGAGAAAATGGTCATGCGCCCGCGTAGCTGTCAATCATAATTATTTTGTTACACGTAATTTTGAATCTGTGATATCTAAAATGCCCAATTTAAATAGGTAACATATTTTATTGGATAAGGATTAATACTCGTAATACCGGTCAAAATAGCTTCGGAAATGACAATGAAATTTTTATAAAATTCTGAAAGATAATAATGGTTACTGTGGGTCATCCTTAGAAGATAGACATAATATCGCGGACTTTTTTGTTGAACTTTTAAAGATGGACAATAAATACCGTAGAACATCATGATTAGGTTCTTCATCTTAATTATACACTAAAACCTTCCTTATGAATCGCTCCGTCCATTGGTGGCATCCGTTTGAAAATCCGTTTGGTACTTCTTGAGTTTATCGCGTTCGTACAGACAGACCGCGGCGGGCACTTGTTTTATAATATGTAAGGATTCGCGCTGGTAAGACTAGTCTGACTGTCAATCTGCCCAGCCACGGGAGAAATTGTATAATATAGAATGATGTAGGAGCCGAGTTATATACTGTCTAAATCCGAATATCAACATAATATGGTGGAAATATGCTCGTGATATAATTGCAAATGATTTTGGTACCTATTTTTTATGGACAATGCAGCCGTCGCCGCATTCTTAAAGTAAGTCTACAATTTGACATAAATTCCCCAGGCTACCTACTTCAGTTTGAAGAACGGGGTTGGTGTGTAGATCTGAATATTATGTATCGAATGTAGCTCAACGGAGAAGTGTCGAATAGACTTAGACTAATATGTGCTTTAATCCAGCTTGTGCCAGCGTTCACCTTCCAGTCCTCCTAAGGTTTCCCCTTGCTCGGTATTCATTGATGCACCGATTCCAAGGAACCCAAAATGATTTCCGAATCTGAGTTTATCAGTGATGTGGGTCAAATTCCTCCTGCTGTGAGAGAACACGACCTGCCGCACAAGACAGTAGCTGTGCAAACGATACGTGCCGTGACAATCAAGGACGACCCTCGCAGTAACCATGATGTGCTACAAACGCTCGTTTATCTTAACGGCCACTGCAATAATTTTATAATAATATGTCCAATCTGCCTAGCCTTTTCCCAACTAAATTGGGGTCGGCTTCCAGTCTAACCGGATGCAGCTGAATACCGTATTTTACATGGAGCGACTGCCTATCTGACCTCCACAAACCAGTAACTAGGTAATATGATACCCCTTGGTAAGACTGGTTGTCAAACTTCCGGACTTTGACGACCCGTAACGACTGTCAAAGATCCACGAATGACAGCCGGGACCAACGGCTTAACGTGCTTTTCGTGGCACGGAGGAGTCTCGGTATGTTAAGATGGTCACCCATTCACAGACCAACCCCGGCAAGCGTAGCTTAACCTGATGGATCGAATCGTGCGGCTGTTATTACTTAGGCGTTTTTTATCCGTAGTCCTTACAAGGGTTCATGACCCGTTCGTTCCTGTTTTGGAAAAAAAACGTCCGTCAGATGGTAAATCTAAATCCTGGGCAATTGGACAACAGGCGCCTCAAACAGGTGTGAGCATTCAGTGTCCTTCAATCTGCTTAATTCTTTTTCAGTCATAGTCAAATCATTTATTTCAATTAGGCACAAAAAAGGCACTTGAACGTCAAAATTTACAAAAAAAAAAAAATGATTCTAGTCGTCCCTTCTAAAAGGTAGTTTTCGTATGGAGAAGAATGGGCAAGAAACTCCACCGTTACTCTTTTAAAATGTTTTCACAATATCTTGTATACATTACTTATTAATTATATGTGAAGACGATGCACCTAGAATAAGATTACTCACGATAGGCAAAAATAATGAAAAATGAAGGAATGACACAAATTAATTATGTGATAGATGCATGGTGCTCACATATTTACAAACATTGTAAAATTATGCGATATTCCTAACATTTTAACAAGTAATAATAATAAGTCAGTGTGTGAGTTCAAGTAATCACAGAAAATAAAATCAATTTATAAAAAAAAATATTATACAATTAAATTGGCAACCAGTTAGATTTTGTCTAGATTCTAAATTGTCCTGTGGAGCAGGACCAGCATGTTTCCAAGCATGGTTATATTATATCACAAGGTATTCTGTTGTATCATTTAACACAGTACCCCATAAAAGATGTATTTACTTTAGATAGTCTGAAAAATGGTTGATCTATTTTATCTTTATTTCTATTATTAAAATTATGTCTATCACTTATTTAATTAAAAAGATGTAGATTTTTTCTCACGTACATAATATTTTCACAAATGAATTGGCAAGGTACCGTCATAATATTAATCTTTTTAAATAGTTCCCTGAGAGATTCGCGCCGACATATAGTAAAAATGGCTCTGTTCTACGTCACATGACCCTTATGGCCGAGAATGCTGATCGTAGCAGTTACATGCACCAGCTTTAGCCGGTGCGATAGTTACCGAGGTCGCATCCTTTATACTTAGCCGCAGTTACTGGCGGCCCATTGAGCCAGCAGTGACATGAACAGCCGACCTTGCCGTAACTCGTGAGTGTCGCCCGACCGACACGCCCGACAGGCCGACACTGAGATACGCTATCAATGCTCTCTTGACTTGCTGAATGAAGTGCAAGGTGAACTCTAAGCGGTTATCATTAATATTCATATAGAGGTGCCGCTGTAGAAGATTATTGTGTTTACATTTACAATATGCCGTTTATCTGCCTACCGTATGTTGGCTTAGCGATAAGTAGCCGTTTAAGATGGTGGAACGTATGGCAATGAAAGGAAGTCTTAATCTATTTCTTTAAAGTAAATTAAACAAGAACCGAGTGTAATTGTTTTTATTTAATAAATCAACATAATTTAGGTACTACTTAATTAATTAAGTAGTACCTAAATTATGGGTTGGGTCTCACAAAGGTTTAGCTTAATTAAGGCAAAATTGTATATACAAACTACTGTAACAATGTACCTTAGTGAGAGAAATAAACTATTAAAGTTGACAACCTCTCAAGTTTGAATGCCAAACTCTTCCAGATATTCTTCAACACAATGTGCAATGTGTGGGCGTGCATTATCGTGCATTAGGAGGAATTGGTCGTGTCCAATGAACCCCGAATATGGCATTACGTGTTCCTGAAGAACTTCCTCGATGTATCGAACAGCTGTTAGCCGATTATCGACGATAACCAACTCTGTACGTGCGTTGGAACATATACCTCCCCATACCATTATTGAGCCTCCATGGAAACTCACTGTTTGAGTGGTAGCAATGGGTAAAAACCGCTCTCCTCTTCTTCGCCACATTCTCGACCATCTGGAGAACGTAAAGCTATTGGACACTCGTCTGTGAACAATACTCTAGCCCATTGCTCGTGGGTCCAGTTAACGTGCTCTCGTGCGAAGTGGAGTCGAGCTACTCGGTGCTGTCTGAGAAGTTCTGGACCTCGTGCTGGTCTACAAGCTTTTAAATTGACTTCTTCCATTCATCTTCTCACCGTACGCTCACTAACATTAATGCCTCTAACAATTTGAAGCCGCTGGCGTATCTCAACAGCGGTCAGGTAGCGGTTTCTCAAAATCTCCAGGACAATAAAGCGGTCGTCTCGGGCCGATGTGCACCTTACGCCTCCACTGACTGGCCTGTCTCCTGGTATCTTTTAAGGGCATACTGCATTGATGACCGTGGTACGTTAAGAGCAATAGCAACTTCACGCTGTGTCAGCCCTTGGTTTATTAACGCAACGGCTTGTGAAACCTGTGAAAATGCCTATAAAAATTCCTCTAACACCAGGTTAGGGCATTTTTATTGCTTTTAGCACCACCAGCACCTTTACTTATTGAATTAAAAGCATAAAATCACAATAATTCAAATACCGAACAGTAAACTTTTCACAACACACAAATTTAAAACGTGAACTTAGTCGCTCAATTGACCAGATTCAACTGTAAGTTTCGTCGTGGTGCACTTAAACATAATGGATTACCCTCTTGAACTAAAAGTAAACATTTTTTGACATACCTGCACAACAAACATTCATCAGAAACAGTTAAAAACTTTTGCTATCGCGAGATAAGCGCTTGGCCAAGATTCGGTGCCGCTGAGTGTATTATATTTTATTATTAGTTTTTTTACAATTATTTTACAGCATTGTAGTATGAATCACTGGTTGATAGAGCGGTACGCCCCTTACGTAACTTTGATTTATTAATTTTGCTCAATAGGTATCATTGTTAATTCGTCCATGAGTCAACAATACCGTCTGTATATTGTATAATACAGATAAATTAATTTTAAATAAAACCTTGACGGCTTTACAGCTGGTCTATAATTGTTATGTTATTGTCAATGACAATGAGTTTGGTTCAAGTTACATTTTCAATTACTGCTAGGATCTACGATTAGGTAGATACGAGCCAAATTAATTGGTTTCACTCTACTCTCTGGGACAGTTTAAATGTGCCCTCCATGGCTACGTCGTAAGGCTCAAAACTAAGATTAGGACTAAGTTTGATCATAACAGGTAACTAGGACAGGTTTTTCTGAAAGTTTTTGTCAAATATCGGTAACATTGCCATTGATTATAGCCCGTTAATGTCGGATGGCTTTAAGACTGGCGAGTACGTAACCACGGGTTTATATTAAATTCACATACCTACATTATAATAAAATAACAAGACTGTTTGCACTTCTGTGCGCGCTACAAACATCGAGTAGGTACTGCACGCGGTACACCGCCAGGCGGCCTCTGGCTGTGACGCGCACTATCCTCCCGGCTTACCTTATTGATAACGGTGAGGATTCGGCATCTTACTTAATTACCCACGTATTTATCACATCGTGTAGTTATAGGTACGTTAATCATATTCAAACACATAATGTTATAAAAAGATATTACAATGTAAGCAACGCAAGTCGCTAGGCTGTTGGCGAAGAAAGAGTCTTCATAAGCGAGACCGCACGTCTCGAAGGAGATAAACACCTTTCTCAGTTTTTTTAAAATATATTTTGACTTTAGCTCTGCTGTAGACATATTGTGTAACATATAGTTGGTCAAATCATTAATGTTCTGACCGTAACAATTCCAGGTGGAGCGTTCGAAGGCGTAGAGGACCAGGTGTCGCCGTTCGGCTACGGGCGCGGTGAAGGCGTGGACGCGGGCCACGGCGACCCCGAGTGGATCTGCAGCAAGGAGAAGCCGCGATACGACCAGCTGTTCCAGTCGCTCAACCCCATCGACGGCAAGGTCACCGGCGCCGGTACGCAGCTCTCTCGCTCTGATATACGCACCCTCTCACTCCTACTCAACACACACCCGCACCTGCGCGGCCACCTCGTCGTGGACAAGGCCCTCGAGGCGCTGCTCTCGACCACACAAAACTGTTCCCTCATCACAGACCTGTGCATGCGACTGAAAGATGGCGAGAAAGACAAGGTTGACGATAGATTCGCGAAACTCGTAGATTCTCTCTCTAGTGCTACAGAAAACTGTAAATTGATCACACAGTTTATTGTAAATGCTCGCGAGGCACAAGTCTCGAGCATCAGTGGGCGCGTGTCACCCGCTGTCTCGATTCATAGTCTGAACGATGCTTTAGCCATCGACGGAGCTGGCGATAGGTGCGATTCCAGGCAATCTAGGTATCAGAACGATGGGTACGAAACTAAAACAAGTGACGGATCTAAAGTTCATTCCGACTGGCTCGCTGGTAATGTCGATAAAAGTGACGTCAGCGACGACGATAGTAGTTCTGAGTCACAATCAGCGCCGCTGCACGACTCGAATGCTTCAGATAGGAACACAGGCTACTTGGGATCGTTGTTCATTACGGTCAAGTTCATAGTCCTCCTCTCATTGAACATAGTGACGTTGTTGATAACGGCCGAGTTCGTGTTCGTGTCGATGGTATACGTGCTGACGGGCGAGAGGTACATCGAGTTCTCCGTGGACAAGTCGCCGATCACTTGGCTGGACAAGGCGAAGCTGATGACCTTCGGACCAGACCAGCAGGCCGTCAGGATACAGTCGTTTGCCGAGCTGTTCTATCGCGACAATGTCATCCATATACTAAAATACTTCACAGAGAAGCTGATAAGCTCCATGCCAATGTAAAAAATCATGTTGGGACTAATATTTTACTTCAAATCGCAACGCTTAGTAGGACTTAAGGTTACGATATACGTATAGGAGTATTAGCAAGGAGTATTAACCCAGTTAAAATTTTTGGTATTAGGTTATTGTTCAATTCTGATTTCGTTCTAGTCCTCATTTTGATCAGTCGATGTTTGTGTTGCCTCCATTCTTATTATACGTATTAGTGGGTGATTTTTTCCTATCATAATATTAGCCATGTAAGTTAAGTAGAGTAGTCGTCTGGTTAAACATTTCGACATGAGTGTTTGTATTGCTATCGTTTCCCAATACCGTGCTATCTCGCCTCTTTATCGTCACGCTTCTACTCACGATATAATCTTTCTCGTTGCATGATCATTTTCAAATACTAACTAAACTGTTTAACAACTATATGTAAGTACTGTGCTTCCCTTGTTTATTTTATTGGCGCTTTATTCATGTGTTGATGCCCCTTTTTGATCCTGGAACTCTGTTGGCAACGAAAGTGGTTATGAGAAACTAGCTTGCTCAGCAGGTATTGGTTCCGATTTCTTACAATAGTCGGTTACGTTTTCTTGTTACTTCAGTTATAGCTGCAAGTTGTCCCACACTGTGCTAGCCACATTCGTTGCCGACGCAGTTCGCTGCAAATACACGTGTTGACCTGGCGGTTTGTCGACAGCCGCCAAGACGGAGATGGTGAAGTCCAAGCTGCCAAACTCAGTGCTCGGCAAGATATGGAAGTTGTCGGACATCGACAAGGACGGCTTCCTGGACGAGGACGAGTTTGCGCTCGCCATGCACCTCATCCACGTCAAGATCGACGGACACGACCTGCCCTCCGAGCTGCCCAACCATCTCGTGCCGCCCTCCAAGAGGAACTGAGTCAGATCATGTACTGGATAGCGATTCCTTACGACACCACACTAAACGATACAGCTGAAACATTCTCACTTTAGGACATTTCCATACTTTACCTTCGAGTTTAGTTTTCGCATGTACACAAAGTAGGAATTTTATCGAACTTCGATTATTTGTTAATCACGAACGATCTATTACAATAAATACATCTAGTTGTTTTAATGTAATCCGCACTCATGAGCACCGTTTTTTCTCAAAATTGAGAAATAAAATATGATAAATGTTTTAGAAACAATTGTATGTTTGTAGTTGCAAGTTAAAGAGCGTATTCAATCGCAAAGCGATTAATTTGTAAGTCAGATATTTTATTATTTATAATGAATGATCGAAGATTATATTGACAGCGAACTTGATGCTTTTGCTAATCATTTATGTTAACGCTGTATATGTCTGTCTGTCGCGTAGTGTAGGTGTCACTAGAGGCTGTGTCAGGTGTGTGCAGTGCCGCGTGATCACTTCACATTTATTTATAAACTCGCCTACAGAGCAGTCGCACGCTTGAGGTTATCGCATGGCGTCGTATGTTTGTGCAATGTTCATGTATCCGCCATCCCTGTAACGAATAGTTTTGTGTGCGAGGGGCCGAGCCAGAGCGCCTGTAGTGCGACTCGGATCATAGTGAACGTCATGGTGGCGCCACTTGTCAAGGGAAGGCGTCATCAACCTGTCACCTCCAGTACACGTCATGTTAGTTCCCCGTTTAGCCACGTTCAACATGATCCGTGTCGCTCGTTACACCCGTGTCTTATGACGTCACACACATTGTCGTTCAACACAACGGACGCAATGTGATGCTGTGACATACAGCTACAAAATCATATTAGATTCCAAACAATTATTTTTTTTAGTCAAATAAAGCACTAAATTATAAAGTATTGAAGATTTATTTACTAAAAATATTTAAACATTATTTATTAGCTTACATTCAATCTGTAAGTTTTTATGTTACAATTGAAATTAGTTCAAAATTAATGATTGATCAAATAGCTGCATCCAATGTATTAGCTTTATTACTTAATTTACTGTTAGTCAATCACTCGTCGGCGGCGGCCGGCTTAAATTATTGTTTGTTAATTATAAACGTTCTACTATAAGTACATTTTTATTTAATAAATGTTCATAAAATTATTTTGTAGTCGATTGTGATTGTTATTGCGATAGATAATTCTTTATTTCTTCTTCCACCTCTAGAATTGTATATCAATATGTAAAGCAGTAATCGTCTATTGTAATGAGTGACTTCGTTTGAGAAAGTCGATAGAATTGTTTCACAACACACTAACACAATCTGATCATGATCGTGTTCATGTTGTTGTAGGTACTTGAGCGTTTGTTCGGTAGTTAAGTTGTTCCTACTAGACAGTTCTGGGTTAACATTATCATAGCGATCTTCGTTATTATATTCACAATAGTTGTGTGCGCTCCAAACCGCAAGGCGTCGTTGTAAACATATTTATATTGTTCCTTCATTATAAAGTTGAATATTCTTCACGCTACCTACTTTAATACTGAATGTGCTGCATTTATATATTATGGGACTATCTATGATCCACGGTGCCTTTGCTTTAATATAATTAGATGTAAAGCTTTGTACGAGTCGGGTCGCGGGGGGGGGGGGGGGTCACTACAACTATTTTAGTCGAATACTAACTTACGTGTGGGGTTTGTGTAAATACAGAATTTTATATCGGTTAGAATGTTAGATGTTTTGGAATGTATTTAGCGAGTCGCCGGCGCCGTGACGTCACGCCGGCGCGTACTGCGACGGGCCGCGCCGCGCTGGCGACTCGCGCGCTGTTTTTACATTTTGCTACTGTATGTACATAAAGATATGTAAATTGATTAAAATTATCATAAATTATACATAGAGTGTAATAAATAGTTAAGAAAACATTTGGTGGATTTGATTTCAGTGTCTTACTTAGTAGGTACCTACCAAACTGAGTTAGTTTCCTTTACGAATTTTGTTATTGAATAACAAGAAGTCATGCTCACTTAAATGTCTCGCTAATGGTGGCGAGTGTGTTGGATCATTCGGTTCCCTACAAAATGGTTGAGCTGGATGGTGCTGATCCACGCGTCATGTTCGTGAACGGGCGCCGTCAGTTGAGACTGGTCATCTCTTATTTATCTGCCAGGGCTTATTTTTAATCGTTTTTTTTTTTTTACATTGTTCTCACATATTATAGAATCAACAAGAGTAATGTACCCAGGATTTTGTAATTTCTATATTTAAAAGAGTGTCCTTGGAGTTTCTTGCCCGTTCTTCTCCATAGAGATCTACGTTTTGGAATGGGCAACTAGCTTCAACTTTCTGACTAACTGACTCTTTGACAATTCAAAAGTGCCTGTAAAAGGTTTAATTGAAATAAATGCTTTGAGTTTGAGTTTGAAGGTTGTATTATAATTTTAGAGTTTATGCCATGATTGTTTGTATGAAAGCCGATACGTAGTACCATATTATGCTGGTTCCGTAGCGCGGGAGCCCGCGGTCCCTGTCGCTGCCCGCGCGCCTGTTGACTCAGACCTTTATCTTTGGAAGTCCCGTAGTAGTATCGAGTTGAAATTTTCACGGAATGGGTGTAACTATGGCCGCTATCATGGAAAATAATTAAAACTAAACAGTTTAGGTGATACGTTATGGAACCTTCAGTGCGCGGTTGTGACTAGCATGTGACCGATTATTTTTTTACAAAACACTATAATTTTAATCAATCAGTTTAGGTTATGCAAAAATAAGTCGTTGCATAAGTACTTACGGTGAATTCAAAATATTTTATTTCACATAAAACCTACAAGGGCACTTATGAAACGTCAAAGGCTAGGTGCACGGTTCCAATTGGTCGTTTCCTATGGAGAAGAGATAGCAAGAAATTCCACGGTTACTCTTTTAAAAATAGGTACGAGAGGACAGTGTAGGCCTATCAACAAGTACCAAGTACCAGCAAAAAAGGAAAATGTTCCACAGATCTAGTCTGTTAAGCCTACAACGTTTTACCTGCAACGATTATTTTCTTTTAAATTTTGTGAATATATATGAGATACTTACACAAAATCTATAAGAAAACAATCTATATTAAAGATAAATATAACAATTACAAATGACATGATTGCTACTACAACTGTAACAAATCAAATTTACATAATCATTATTTTTCTGACCATCCAGTCCTACTGGATGGTCAGAAACCTGGCAGAACTGCAGCAACATCATGAATATAATCCCATCAGGTTCTAAGAGGCAATCTAAATCTCACGTCTACATACAATATTTTGAAATCGCTAGCTACAAATCTGCTGTCGACATGAGATTTTAAAATCGCCAGCAACTGACGTCGCTGTGTACATACCTATACTTAAAAAAAAAAAACTTCCTAGCCTTTTCCCAACTATATTGGGGTCGGCTTCCAGTCTAACCGGATGCAGCTGAATACCAGTATTTTACATGAAGCGACTGCCTATCTGACCTCCACAACCCAGTAACTGGTTAATACGATACACCTTGGTAAGACTGGTTGTCAGACTTTCGGGCTTCTGACGACCCGTTACGACTGTCAAAGATCCACGAATTACAGCCGGGACCAACGGCTTAACGTGCTTTCCGAGGCACGGAGGAGTCTCGGTATGTAAAGATGGTCACCCATCCACAGACCAACCCCGGCAAGCGTAGCTTAACCTGATGGATCGACCCGAGCAGCAGTTATTACTTAGCCACGAGCTCCTCCATACATGTGTACATACCTATAAATAATATACATAAAATGGGAATTGATCCCAATGCCTTTAATTTTGACACTTCAGACAAGTTCATTGCGTTATTTACGTTGTTGAGCAGACAATTTTTTCAAACATATGAACCAATGGATTAGGAATTTCCTTCAGAACCATCGGATTGTGGCAATTAGGGTGCTGCAGGGCTATTCTGTAACCATCTCACCGTGAAAACTTAGGTGAAGTGAGCACGGAGTGAGCTGTCAGTCCCTAGCAGCAGGTAGAATGACAGCTCACTCCACGCTCACTTCACATGTTTTCACGGTGAGGTGGTTACGGGAATCGACATGCTGGTCACCTACAGCTACCCGCACTGTACAGGGGCACCTACTTTATATCATATCCATAACTCCAGCCGGGAGGTGTCTGCTAGATATAAGCCTTCGCCAAGGATCTAGAATAGCAGCCGTAACCATACCTACGGTTACAGCTGCTATTCTAGAAGATGTGCCTAATTTGTACAAACAAAAAACCCTTATTCAAATGACTGCTCGTTAGTCTAGTCGCCGCAAGTGCGACAGCATCAGGTCGTGTGTTCACTACCATGTCGTAATCGGGTTAGGTGCGGTGATCTTTGGTTTTTCCATTCTGAATTTTAGTTACAATTTATTGCAATGCAGCCCGGTGTCTGCATTTGTGACCGGATCGCCCCTTATAACCAGGGACCGTACAACCCCGGTTAAGAGTTAAGCTTTTCGAAGGGGTAAGCCGTTTATGAGGTTACCTTTAAATGATGTAACCCCTTGAATGGGTTCTATGAAACCCAGTAAAAGGGTTATCTCTTCAATATGGATAACCCATTGAATGGGTTTGAAATGGGTATGGAATACTTGAAACCCAGTGAAAGGGTCACATGGTACCCCATGTTTAAAAAAAAAAATGGGTTGTATACATGAAACCCAGTGTGAATTTTTAACCCTTCATTATGATAACCTATATAATATATTGGTTTTGTTAGGGTTACCATGTGGTTATTCAATAAAATTGTGCTAAGTACCTAGGTGATGGGTGGGGTGGACCGAGCACCACGCACCATCCACCATCGCTGGCGCACATTTTCTTTATTTAACTAGACATCGTAGGCTTAATTGTAGATTTCGCCCACACGTGCTACCTACATTTCAGATTTATATGCCTACATAGTAAGGTGGTGTGTACTTCAAAACCTATAGGTAGGTTCCTAAAATAAATTATTATATATTGTTAAAAAATGAGGTTGTTTATAGAATTTATTGTAAAGCCAACATTAGACACTGGCGTTGTGTGGTCACAGTTCTAACCTAACCTACCTTTTAGTCATTTTCTACTTCATTTTTAGCCAAGGGGTTACGGCTACACTTAAGTTTAGCCGTCTAAAGATGAAAGAAATTAACATTAGCCTCTCCTCAAAAATAAACGCTTACAAAATTATTTAGAAAAGGAAGCCTATACTGCCGTCATAATGAAAAAAGGCACATCTAACATTTTATAAATAATTATGGAGAAAATCTAGTTTAAAATTTTTATTGGTTTTTGACGAAAATTATCGACTAGTAACATTATTTTTCTAAAATAGATGAATTAAAATAAATTCATTTTCACGATTCCTATAGGTACCTACCTACGATTATTAAAATATAAGTTTTTATTTTATTGGAATTTATTAAATAATCAACATTTTCTCTTTCAACGTAGCATAAAAAATAAGTAAAGTTATTAAGGCGCCACCCCGAGCTATGTGGCGCCCTCATTGAATAAAAAATCGTAGCATAGCATAGAAAATAAATTTAAAAAAATGGATTCTTGGAGTTTGTTACAAAGAGGATAAAGTATTTTTACGTTGTTAAAACAGGACTCAAAGTGTTTCGTATCCAAAGTAGATAGCAAAAGAGTCAAAAGTGGCCGTTTTTCCAAGAATCCATTTTTTTAAATTTATTTTCAATGCTATGCTACGATTTTTTATTCAATGAGGGCGCCACTTAGCTCGGCGTAGCGCCTTAATATTACGAATAGAGGGCATAACTAACCAATTCTGACTTTTCATTCTGACATTTAGTGAAAAAATATGAAATATTAAAACAAAAAGGCATATTTATTAAAAATGTGCCTTTTCATTTTTAATAATTATACAAAAACAGGTAAAATACCAATTGGGGAATATTTATAAAACGTTTATTTTAAAAAGGTAACAAAAATATTTTGTTATAAATGTAAAATAATTACATTTACTAACTGTAACTTTACAAATTAACATTAATTAACTGTAATTTTTTAAACTGCCCCACGCTAGGTTTTCTCCTGTATCGTGGCCGTGGGTGCGTTTACAAACATTTATACTCACATACACAAACAGCCAGACCCGAAACAACTTACTTGTAGGTCATACAAATATTTGTTCCGTGCGGGAATCGAACCCGCGACATGCAGCGCAGCAGTCAATCGCTTAACCACTGCGCTAACCGTGCCGCCGTGGTTAATATCAGTCATCAAGGAACTTATTTGTTAAATTATCAAAATAAGAACTATTTCGTCTTCTGAGTCAGAACTATCACTATAGCTGATTTTTTCCCGTATTTTTGGTAATTCGTAATTTTTATCAAAATCGGACCCTGTATCTAACACATAGTGCGCACGCGGCACCACAACATGCTCCGAGCTTGATGCTTGCTTCGAGTGTTGAACGCCACTTGTTGACGGCGGGAGACCATTCGCCTACAGAATTATCATTGCCTAAAGCAGCACTTACTAATCTTGCGCTTCGTGATTGCATATTGCTGAAATTAACAATTATTTACCAGTTAACAATTATTGCGCGTTTCATATTCTAAATTATTTACGATACGACATTTTTAGTAGGTAGCTACTGTTACCTACTAAAAATATCATATTTTTTTAACTAAATCGCAATTAATCACTCAAAAATTTCGCCAGTAAATACTAATAAATCATATTAATGTGTCACAAAAGAAGTTTTATATAATAAAAGCGTGCAAATGTAACAAAAACTTAATCTTACCAGCGCAGCCCAGATAAGATTGGACTCGCCGAGACACGTCAGGCACAACTGGCGGGATTCACTTTGTAGGTACTTCGACCCCCTCAGGCCCTCACTTCACCTCTAGTCAAATATTTTTGGTAGTAAAGGCATAACTGCTAGTTGTGACTTTTCTTTTAAATTAAATGTTAAAGTCTTGTTGGTAAACTTTAAATCAAAGAGCACATCTGTGGTAGATACGCCTTTAATATTTAACACTGGTTACTCTAACTAAAGCCTTACTTAATTAAAAATTAATTAGGTATGCCTTTTCAAGTAAATAAATTATATTTATCGTGATACAAATAAAAGCCGCATGTATGCATAAATATGTGACCTTTTAAGTCAGATGTGCTCTTTTTACGTACAAAAACTTAAAAAGTGGCTCAGTTGTGCCTTTTGAGCTTACGGTAGTTTTGTTTATCTTGTTCCTAAAATTGTAGGTACAAAAAATATTGGCAGATGGACCTTTTTTTTCTAATTCCGAATATGTATATAACTCAATTTCGGAAAAAATGTTTGTTGTGCCCTTTTTCCTTCAGACGGCAGTATAGTAGGTAGGTACCTACCTACTATGTTTGATAACCCACTATTAATATTAGTCGCCATGTCATTATTTATACTTAGTACCTCTTGGCTCTTAGTTAGTCGCCCTTTAGGTTGTTACTCGCCTGGAAAATAATTTGCCATAAAGTATTAAACAAGTAGGTAGGTACAGACATGAAAAAATCGTAATATTATTGTAATTTCGATATCCGGCTATATTACATGCAATAATGATCATAGATCCTTGTTTAAAAGCCGCTCGGTAAGTAGCCTAGCCACAAAGGCACCGCCGCGGCCGCTTAACGCGTGCTATTTCATTTTGCAACCTATGCCCATCATCGAAAGATCATTTATTACATTGCTCCGAGTCGGAATGTTACGCTGTTATTTTTAAGAAAGTTGTAAGTCTTTTATAATCCTTTTGGATGGCTTACATTAAGCCGTTCAAATGGGTTACCCACATCGTATGGGTTTTTAACTAATTGCTTAGAAAAACACTATCGACAACCCTTTCAATAGGTAACCAAAATGGTCCCTGCCTGCCTATAACATCAAACTTAAACATACTGGCGAAAGGTAGGAGGCTAATTTCACGAGATTTAATGACGCGCCAATCGAGTTGTAGTTATGTTTTTGTAATCTTTGAACTGCGCTTTACTGACGCGAACTTGACGATTGACGCGAGCGTGTCTGACAGCAGTAGGATAGAGAATTTGCAAAGCATTGTTTTCATCGAAACGTAACTGCAATTGAACTTGAGGTTTCCAGCGACGTAATTCACGTAACTTTAGTTACGACGAGTTTTGCTGAGGTTATGTTATGCATCACAGCATCAGTATGACATTCTCGCCACCCTCTCCAGACAAAGGAGTCGATCGTGAGGCTACCTTTGACCCTGCTGTTACCACTACCACATGCTGTACTAAAGTCACACACGTCTCTGCCCCAGCAGACAGCATGCATATTGTGATTAGAAATAAATAAATGAAGTTGCTTTGGAATAACGTTTGAATTAATGACTCGAGATTGCAGTAGTAATTTCCGATCAACTACACCTAGTATACAACCAGCCTTTCAAAATTGCTAAACAAAATCACACAATATTATTTAAATAAATTTATTAACAATACCAATAATTGAAACCTTAGCTTTTAATAAGTAATTTGGGTTAAACAGAGATAAACTTATCTTGAAGTTTGTCTCTCATTTAACATTCCGCATATAGTTTAAATATTTTACATCACATGTGGCATCTGAGCATGGCCTCCATGCATCACTCCATACAGGAGTTCACTTTATACAATTTAAGTCTAACTAACGATTAATTATGAGTCCTGTGTGGGGAAATAATATATCTGCTGACAAATAAATGCATACAATGCTACCGAGTACCTCCATTGCTATTAAATAATTCTATCAAATATAAAAAATAACATAAATGAAGTAATTTGAAACCAGTTCAACATGGCAACGGATTATTTCATCATAATAATAATATATACATTTCTGAACAGGAGGCAGCCAGTGCTAGATAGATGTCTATCAATTTTACAAGTGAGCCATCAGCTAAGTGTCAATAGCAGGCACAAGTAGCAGTAGTTTAAAACAATAAAAGTAAAAGTCAGTATAATCATTCCCACTGTTGGAAAATCAGCAAGTCTGAATAAAATAAAATTATATTACATCTTATAAGATTAAACAATCTTCCCAGAGGAACAACATGCCACTCGCTGCACGCGCGGGCTCACTGCGGCGGGGTGGGGCCGGGCGGGCGCACCTGGCGCCGCAGCTGCTCCACCAGCTCGGGGTTGGCGGCCTGCATGTGCTGCGCCAGCGCCTGCCCCGCCTCCAGCAGCGCGGACATGCCGCCCGCGCCCTGGGGCCCGGCGCCCGGGGCCGCGCCGCCGCCGCCGCCGCTCATGAGCCCAGAGATGAGGTTCTGCATATTGGGGTCGGCCAGCATCTCGGTAGCCATGTTGAGCAGCGCCGGGTTCTGAAGCAGGCCGCCCAAGTCTAGCGGCGCGCGCTCGCCGTGCGCGGCCAGCTGCTCGTCGGCCAGGCGTAGGTTCTGGCGGTACGACTCGTTGTCGGGCTCCAACTGCGCCGCGCGCGCGTAGGCTTGGCGCGCTTCGCGGTGCCGCTCTAGCGCCGTGAGCGCCAGGCCCAGGCGCGAGTGCGCCTTGCCGTAGTCGGGCTGCAGGCCCAGCGCCGCGGTGCAATCTGCCACGGCCGCCTCATTCTCGCCCAGCTTGAAGTGTGCGGCGGCGCGGTTGCAGAAGTACACGGGGTTGGAGGGGTCGAGCTCGATGGCGCGTGTGTACTTGTCCAGCGCCTCCCGGTGGCGGTCGCTCTTCATGTACTCGTTGCCCTCGTTCTTTAGCTTCTCGGCCTCGGAGCGCGTCGGCGGCGAGTTAAGCGGCGCGCTGCTGCGCGTCTGGGCGCGCACTAGCTGCAGCACGTCCACGCCGCGCGCTGCGTCCTCGGGGCCCAGATCGAATGCGGTCTCGATGCACTGCACGCCGACCTCGACGCTTTCGCGAGAGTCCACGCTGAGCGAGTCACCTTCTAGCTGCCGCTTTAAGAAGTTCACAATGCTCGCTGCGACTATTTTAATATCCGACATGGTGCTAGAATTTGGTTTTGTTAGGTAAAAACTAGTAAGTCTCCGAAACTTGTAGTAATTTCTATTATTTTTAGATTTTTCGAGCGACGATGACACAAATTAACACAATGACAGATGACAAAATGAAAATGACATATTTAAACAGATTACTAATAGTTGACATTCCAGCTTTCTGTGTTACAAGCAAGGAGCCTTTATACAGTACATACTAATTCCACAGTGTAAAGAGTAACAGTGCACCGACGCCTTTGATGTCTTGCGTAAATGCCGACACGCACAAAGGTACACAACTGCCCAGAAAAGGAGGCTATTGTTTTTAGGGTTTTATGTATATTAGGTTGGGGAAAAAGTCTTTTCGCATTATGGTATTTATGAACTTCTAATAAAAACTTTGGCTATACTAGTTGTATCTGGCTGGTTTTGGTATCATTGAAAGTTTAAATTTTAAAGAACATAATTCCTAATTCAAATTAGGAAAATGTGTGATTTTCATTTGTTTTTCGTACCGTCAAGATGAGTGAATCTATAGCTCGGAATTTTAATTCGATTCCAGATTTGACATTAGCTACTGTCATTTTGTGAAATAATGATACCACATATAATAGTGTAGTGATGAACACAAAAATCGATAAACAATCAGTGTGTGTGCCATCAGTGTGCCAATTAAAGACTAAATTATTGATTTTTATTTAAATAAATACATAATTATTCATAATAATTATTTATTAATTAGTAATCGCTGCTCTATTTTATAAAAAGTTAATATTTTTGTTTTTATATTAAAAACTAAACTTATAATAAAAGAGCCTAGATAGTTTTCAGTATTGGCAACCCGTGCGCGCTCGTGCAGCTATCGCCATTTTGTTTATCGTGTCATTCGGCTTCATTCTCCCAGTCTGACTGCACGAATATCTTATTTCATTGCGAATCGATATTTTGTTATTTTGTTGGGTTTTTGTTAAAGTGTTGTTACGTTGTGTTTGTTGTTACGTTTATAGTTTTTGTGAACTTTGAGTGAATCTATTTGTTTTGGTTTTCCATCAAAATGAATCCTCAGCCAAGTACATCACAAAAAGACGTGAATGTTTTCTTGTCCCCAAGAAAAAAACGTCCACGAAAAGCTTTCACTGTTACTGAAAAAGTAATGCTCCGCAACGCCTACAAATACGTGAAAAATGAAATTTCTGCGCAATTGGAGGCCTTTGAAGTTGTGGAAGAAAATGAATGTATGAGCAAAGTTGCTGACATATTGGGAATAACCTCACGCTCTGTTTGTAACGTTTTGAAGGAAGTAAATAAAGGTGCGCCGCCAACTCCTCCTAAAAAAACTGGACCAAAGCGAAGTTTCAAAGATAAAATTGATGAATTTACATTCTCTGCAATACGAAGAATTGTTCATCAGTTCTTTTACCGAAATGAACCTCCAACCATTGCAAAGGTTAGTCAACCAGTCAGACAGTATTATTTTATACCTACATCTTTTATTTATAAGTAATGATTCCAAGCTATTATAAAATTTACTACTTTAGATTTTACAAGTGATGAACGATGATTCAGAAATGCCCAAGATTTCCAAAGACACCCTCAGAAAAATTTTGAAGCATCTTAATTTTAAATTTGTTGCACGGTCACGCAAGAGCACACTTATTGATCGAAATGATATAATAACATGGCGCCAGCGTTACTTACGATCTATATGTCAGTTTCGACGAGAAGAGAGACATATATATTTTCAAGATGAAACTTGGGTTAACGCAGGTAAGGCTAACATTTATACACAAAATGAATTTATATACATTTTACATTAAATTTAATAGTAATATTGAATGTTCATGTACTATATTTATTTTAAGGTCATACTGTAAAAAAAACTTGGGTGGACAAGAAAGTCACATCATCTCGACAAGCGTTTTTGGAGGGACTGACCACTGGAATAAAAAATCCATCTGGAAATGGCAAACGTCTCATAATTAGCCATATAGGTAGTGAAGAAGGCTTCCTGGAAGAGGGGCTCATGATTTTTGAAGCAAAGAAAAATTGTGAAGATTACCATGATGAGATGAATGCAGTTTGTTTTGAGGAGTGGTTCGCTGGAGTCTTACCAAAATTAAGACCAAACTCAATTGTGGTGATGGATAATGCACCTTACCACTCCCGAAAATTGGAAACAGCACCAAAAATGAGCTGGAAAAAAGCTGCCATTCAAGATTGGCTTTTAAATAAAAATATTCATTACGAACCGGATATGGTTAAAGCTACGCTTTTAGAACTGATTCCACATAACGAGTCTTTTAATAAGTACGCTGTAGACGAAATGGCAGCACAACATGGGATCACGGTTTTAAGACTGCCCCCTTACCATTGCGAGCTAAACCCTATCGAATTGATATGGGCGCAGGTAAAGGGGCATGTAGCTTCAAAAAAAATAATTCAATAGTCATTTATTCAAACTAGGCTGAGAATCAGCACTTTTCGAACGTCAAAATTACATAAGACAGTCCCCCAAAACGCCCACCCTTCACCACTTCCTAGTGCTTTAGCTCAAAATAATAAAACCTTCAAATTGACAGACGTGAGAAATTTATTTCAGGAAGGCATTAAAAAAATTACGGCTACCGAATGGTCTAAATGCGTATCCCATGTTGTCAAAGAAGAGGAAAAAATGAGTAGGCTAGATATGTTAATTGACAATATCACAGACACATTTATAATAAATGTTACAGAAAGTGACAGCGATAGCGATAGCGATGACGGCGACAATTTATAAAATAAATTATTACCATAATACATCTATCTGTTTTATTTGTCGTGTTTCTTCATGATCACATTTTTTTATTTATTTCACACACAATTATAAAAGAAAAGTCTCAGATCGTTAATTAATCGTCAAAACTAAATTATCGGTTCAGAAATATTTAATTTCCTGATATACTTAGTTTACGAGAGTAAAATTATAAACGAGAAGAATCGATCTGGAAATATTCCATTTCCATATCGAATAATTTCGCAACGTCACTATTTAGTACTTGTCATAACGTTGCAACACTGAAATTGTCAAATCTGGAATCGAATTAAAATTCCGAGTTATGAAATTCGATACATTTTAAAATATTACTACAAAAAAGGTAAAAATGCACGCAAGCCGCGAAAAAAATTTGCAATGTTTATGGACCTAGTGCAGTGTCTGTGAGAGTAGAGTTTTCAATCCGGAAATTTTGATGTCAAAGATGCACGTCGCTCTGGTCGCCCTATTACGGATAAAATTGATGCCATTTTTGAAAAAGTGGAGCAAGATCGGCATATCAGTAGTTACGACGTAGCTGAAGAACTGGGAATTGACCACAAAACAGTTTTGTCGCATTTGAAAAAAACTGGGTACACAAAAAAGCTCGATATTTGGGTACCTCACGAGCTCACTGAAAGAAACCTAATGTACCGTGTACTCATTTGTGATTCTTTATTACGACGTAATGAAACCGAACCATTTTTGAAGAAGCTGATAACTGGTGATGAAAAGTGGATCACGTACGATAAGAACGTGCGAAAACGGTCGTGGTCAAAGGCCGGTCAGGCTTCACAGACTGTGGTGATGAAACCCAGGTTAACTCGCAACAAGGTGATGCTGTGTGTGTGGTGGGATTGGAAGGGCATTATTCATTATGAGCTGTTACCACCAGGCAGGACCATCGATTCTGAACTCTACTGCGAACAACTGATGAGATTAAAGCAAGAAGTTGAGAGAAAGCGGCCGGAATTAATCAACAGAAGGGGTGTGGTTTTTCATCATGATAACGCTAGACCTCACACATCTTTAGCCACTCAGCAAAAATTAAGAGAGTTTGGCTGGGAGGTGTTAATGCATCCGCCGTATAGTCCTGACCTTGCACCTTCAGATTTCCAACTGTTTCGGTCTCTTCAGAATTCCTTAGGCAGTAGTGTCAGGTTAACATCACGAGAGGACTGCCAAAACCACTTGTTGCGGTATTTTGATCAAAAGTCCCAAAATTTCTATAGCAATGGGATCATGTCCGTACCTACAAGATGGCAAAAAGTTATCGAACAAAATGGTACCTACATACTTTAGTTAAATGTAAATAAACTATATTAAAAAATGTTTTGAATATTCTTAAAAAATGCGAAGCAACTTTTTCCCCAACTAAATGCCTCAACAGTTTGAACATAATGGGGTATTGTTACAATTTATACATGGTCCCGAGTGACGCTGTTTTTTTTTTTTTGCATGGCTATCTTGTATTTTATTTGGGAATAAGAGCTTGTTAACAATATAAATAAAATACTATTTTATTATTCAGTGATTAATACTTTACCTATTGAATTAGTTTCCGTTTTCTCAATAGTCATTCACTAATTCATATTCATCTACAGATTGGGTACTATTACTAATATACACCTATGCATTCTCGCGCAGCACGTCATGTCGTTTGCACCATTTTAATTGTGTACAAATCAAAACATTGAAAACAAGACACGCGTTAGCCCTGACAGTCATGTCCCGAGCTACTAACAATGGCAACGTATGCAGCTCGGGCTCGCCCTACCCACCCCTCGCCCTGCATGTCGATTCCCGTAATCACTTCACCGTGAAAACATGTGAAGTGAGCGTGGAGTGAGCTGTCAGTGTCATCTCACCCTGTTGGAATGGCAACTCACTTCACCTAAGTTTTCACGGTGAGATGGTTACAGAATAGCACTGCTGTATAGACGGCTTCGTCGAATGACTGTATTGGTTTATTGACTGTGCTAATTTCAGGGTTACAAGACCAAACTTGTAAACAAATAAAAACTAAAGTATTTTTTTTTTTGTATTCGTAAATAGGTACTATCAAAGTAGAGGGCTAAAGTCCATCTCACGAGAGAAGTCCCGCGGCAACAAGCGGAACTAATTAGGTGTTGTTAAACACGGTGACATTTGAATCACAGTTTTGGTAGAACAAACGTTGTTCAGACCATGATCTACTACCATTCTATAGCATCCAATATGTTATTAAAACAAACTAAACTAGGCATTCCCAAATAAGTATTATGTTGCTCAAACGTGTTCAAACATCAACCGTAACTTCAAAGTACCCATCGCGGTAGCGATATGGCATTCAAAAGTTCTTTCACTTAAGAATAATGTATGGCTACCGTATTGTGCTATTTTGAAATAAACGTAATTAACATATATTTTTGTGAATTTCTTTATAACTGTTCAATTGTTCATTATGTGCAACCTCTAAACATGGTCCAATCCACGACAAACGAAATTTGGCAAATATACTAATAGGATAAGCTAAAACCGGAAGCCGAGCGAAGTCAGAAAAAATATCACTATAGTTTTTTTCTCCTTCAAAAGTGAAAGACCGTCGCACAGTGTTATTATTGCCGCGAAAAACGGACATCCCCTTTTTATTAACTTATCCGATAGAACAGGTTATTTTAAAAGTAAGAGTAAAATACCCGTGTAACAATTTAGTCCCAATCTGGACACATCTTTTTTTTTTTTAATGGTTTTCATAGAAATCATAGAAATCGCTATAAGAGTCCACATGGACTAGAAGGATATCCGCGGCCAATGCGGGCCGAAATGCAAATATGATAAGCTAATGACATGCAATCACGTGAAGTATCGTTCCGTCCATTTCTTTTGTTGATTACCGCAGACCGCCCGCGCCACCCGGGCGGTAGCCAGTTTATCGAAATCTTTCAAGCGGGTGACGCGTATGCATCACAGGCCGTAGTGTGAGTTTTTTTTAACGCCACTAGGGCCTCTGATGTACAGACGCCAGCACATCAACCTACCCGACTGTCAAATTTTCTCAATCAACTTTGAACCTTATGCTTTACCGATAAAGTTGAAAATCTATTTTAGGGGCATGTGGAACAGGGTGTAAAGTTCACTCATCCACCATAGAAAAGGGAGGATCCTCCGGCCAGACGGGTGTTGTGTCTGGCGGGCCGACTGCCCGACTGTTGGTGTCGGATAGTCTTATATATGTCGTTTGCGCGTTAAACTCTAATTGCGCGATGCAGGATTTGTGTGACGCCATGTCTTTGATGCGTAGTTCGTATGTGGCGGTGTAACCGCTACATCACTCCCCTCCGGAGACTGGAGGTCGATAGTGGGCTGAGTCTTGTATCTTGCGATGCTTCACAGTACAGTCACGAGCTTTAATTTGGGACCCACCTAAGGTTGAATATCGTGTAGCAAACTTTCGCCATTTAGAGCTATTATGTTAACGCTGTCACTGCACAAACAATAAACGTCATAATGTTTACCATCGACAACTTTACGTTTCTAGGGGCTAACGTCAACTGGAGCGAGGGCAAACGATCATTACCGATTTCCGAGTAATAATTACTTTTTGGTCCTGTGGTCCCATAAGAAAAAAGAAACAAATAAAAAAGAACAAAATTATATTGTCAATATATGATAGCTAGTCAACTAACCCGCTTATTCTTCAAACCTATATTAGTTAAAAAGTTTTGTCTCTTTCTCAAACATAAATATCAAAGTGACGGACCAAAACAACATATTTAAAATAAAATAGGTTTAAAGGCCGTTTATGATTATGGGGGCTTAGAAGATTTCAGCTAAAATATTGATTAATAAAATCTTTAGAAAAACAAAGTTATTTATTCTTTATATTTATTAAGACATTTATGACACAAACCTCAATCTTAACACAATTATATAGAAAGCATGGTTAGCGGTGCACAAAATAAACACTTATCACCGAAGGCTACGACTAAATCTTATCAACAACTTGGAGAATAAATTAATAGAATATACAATGGAAGATTTCTGCATTATTTTAATTGGAGAAAAAGACTTCCATAAAACTGAAAACTATGTGGATATAATTATAAAACTGAGAGAACAATTGCAGAAAATACAGCACACGAATATTATAATATGTGTTCCTACTTTCAAATTAAGTGATCATTCAACATTGTTTAACTGGCGCATAGAGACCTTTAATAATCTACTTCATTTAGACTTGCAGACGTACAACTATGCAACGGCGTTTGACTCTAATTTAAACTTGTGTTACGATTTTACAATGTTCTCTAAGTTCAGTAGGAAAATAAACGATCGTGGTATGCAAAATGTGTTTCAGAATCTGTCGGTAACTATAGCGGAATATAATTCATTTTCGAAACAAGAAAATATAGCTGACAACCAAACAAGCATTTCGTCTCCACGATGCGATTTTTTTCTTTAATCATATAAATATATGCATCAAAATATTGCCGGTCTCATAAGCAAGTCTGACTTACTGGTTATTTATATACGGGAATTGATGAGTAAACAAATTAATTTAGATGCTATATGTATAACCGAACACTTCATAATGTCTGGCCAAGAGAAACTTTTACATATACCAAATTATAAGCTAGCAGCATGTTATGCTAGACAAAACATTAAGCGCGGTGGAGCATGTATCTTAGTTAAAAAAGGCATCGAATATAAAGACCTGCCTGACATTGTGAGACATTCGGTAACTGGAATTTTAGAATGTTGCGCAATTGAATTACCTTCACAAAAACTTACAATCCTATGTGTGTATAGACCACCAAAAATCACAAATCTACAAAAATTCTATGAAATCCTAGATATTATACTTAAAAAGATTTCTAAACCAAACAAAAAAAATATTATGTGCGGTGATTTTAATATAGATATTCTGAAAAGGAACAGAATTAGCATGGATTTTGAATATTTTCTGATGAACTACGATTTGAAGCTAGAAATAAATAAACCGACCAGACCTCATAGTAAAACTTGCTTAGATAATTTTGCGCACAATTCAAAACAAAGGTGTCAAAGTGAAATAATAGACCTCGGATTATCTGATCATATGGCTCAAATGCTTACAATTAAAGTTAGTAAATTTTGTCAAATTAAATAAAACATGGAAAACATCAAGACGAGACATATCTGAAGAAAATTTAATTATCTTTAGAAATCATCTCCAAAACTTATCATTTTCAGATATATATAGCACAGAGGATCCAAATTTAGCTTATGATAACCTTTTAGAAATATTTCAACTCCTGTATGATCTATGCTTCCCCTTCAAAACAGTCATATTAAAATCTGAAAAAAAGATCAAATGGGTATCTAGAGGTATTAGAATCTGCAGCAAAAAACAACGCCAATTACTCTGGAAACAAAGACTTAATCCTACAAATGAAAATAAAACGACATTTAAAGATTACTCAAAAAAATTCAAAAAAATTATCAAACTGACCCAGAAAGCTCAGAACAACTTTCTAATTAAAATTTCCAAAAATAAATCTAAAACATGCTGGCAAATAATAAATAGTACAAAATCTATAATTCACTTATAGATTTTGTATAACAAGAATAAAAAAAGATGATATAATATTAACTGACCCTAATGAAATAGCTCAATCATTCAACGACTTCTTCATTGATCAGATCTCAGATCCACCTCTGAATACAACTAAAAATACTGTAAAAATAAAGTATAACCCTCATTCTATTTTTATGGCTCCTGTTGTCCCTCAAGACATTACAAGGGTGATCAAATCTTTAAAGAACAAGAAGAGTTATGGATATGACGGTATTTCAACAAACGTTATAAAATTTGTCTGTTCTACTATAGCTAACCCTCTTAGCCACATTATTAACGCAAGCATATCCGCTGGAACATTCCCCGATGACCTTAAAACCACAATAGTTAAACCAGTCCATAAGAAGAACAATAAAGAAGACATGGCTAACTTTAGACCAATAGCTTTAATTCCCGTATTTTCTAAAATAATTGAAAAAGTAATTTATGAGTCATTTCTTTCATTTCTGTCAAAATATAATATATTATGTGAGGAACAGAAAGGTTTTCGTAAGAATAAAAATATAAATATGGCTATTTACGAACTAATAAATAAAATAATGGTTAATGTGGATAAAAAAGTACCAATTTGTGCCATTTTTACAGATATGACCAAAGCTTTTGATTACGTGAACCATGAAACGCTTTTGGTCAAACTTGATGCTTATGGTATACGAGGGAATGCTCTACGACTAATAAAATCGTATTTAAGTGGACGTATTCAATATACAGAAATCTCTAAAATATGCATTAAATCAAAACGTGAGGTTGATTATTTATCTGGTCCTAGGGAAATTAAGTATGGCGTTCCGCAGGGCAGCGTTCTAGGGCCATTATTATTCCTGCTGTATATAAATGATCTACCCCGATACATCCCATACCCCTGCGTATTATTTGCCGATGACAGTACGATCCTAATAGACTGCGTCAACAAAGAGATTTATGAAGATGAAATAAATAATTCCCTAAAATTAACAATAGAATGGCTCAGCGATAATAATCTTATCATAAAACTAAATAAAACATATAATGCATTTCTATCAAAAAATCCTTCCTTTAAACCTTAAAATAAATTATAAAGGACAAAACATTGATAGCACTAACGTGGCTAAATTCCTGGGTATATTGATTGACAGTCAATTAACTTGGAAACCACAGGCTGAAGTAGTTTGCAAAAGATTAAGTACGTCTGCGTATGCTCTTTACAATCTGTCCAAGAAACTTAATATTGATACATTAATGGTTGCATACCACGGTTTGGTGGTCTCTGTTCTAAGGTTTGGTGTAGTATTCTGGGGTAATTGTTCCGAAAGGGAGTCTATATTTAAAGCCCAAAAACAGTGCATAAGAACCATTTTCAATCTCAAGGTTACAGATAGTTGCGTTCCTCTTTTCAAGAAACACAAAATACTAACTTTTCCTAGTATATACATTCTCGAAGTAGCTATATTCGTTAAAACTAACGAGCATCTATTTCCTGCATTAAAAGATACGAGGATGCGAACTACTGCCATGAGATCAAAATATCAGAGTCTATTGTGTACTGGTAGATATAACACTGCTTTGCTTAAAAAAAACATTATTGGTATGGCACCTATTATATTTAATAAATTGCCAAATTGTTTTAAGGATCAGCCCTTAATAAAATTCAAGAAACTCCTGTCGTCGTTGCTGACAGAGAAATGTTATTACTCTGTTACCGATTTTGTAAATGATGAATTGTAATATTTGTTTCAATTTACCTCAATACCTATTATGTAAATAATTTTAGACTTAGCTGATCCAAGATCTCATTTTGTATTAAAGTAAGTACCTAGTTTCAAAATTATCTGTAAGTTAATCACTATATTTTTGTATGCCAATAGGCAGAATGTACCGGGAATATATCTGAAACTAACACCATTATTGTAACACCTACATTCTATACAAATAAAGAAATTGATTGATTGATTAAATTAATTTAAATCTCTCCAGTAATTTTTTTATCATAAATATTCAAAACCGCGTATATCCACCTTCATTGTCAATCACAGCCTGGAGCCGGTTACGCATGGATCCAATCAATTTGTCACATATGTCAGTACCCCTTAAACTTTCCCAGACTGTGAGGCAGTGATCCATAAGTGCTTCTCTAGTTCTTTCGTTTCTATTTGACCATTTTTGAACCATTAAGCCCCATAAATTTTCTATAGGATTTAAATCGGCACACTTTGCAGGCCACGGAATACGATTTAAATTTGCTCTATTATTGTCGAACCAAGTTCTAACGATTCTTGCCGTATGAATTGATGCGTTATCTTGAACAAAGTTTATTGGAGCAACATCTTCTTGTGGATAATATAGTTGCAATGTTGGAAGGACACTCTCGTCTAATAAATCGACATAATCTTGAGCAGTGGCCCTGGGTGGTAAATTTATTAGTTCTCCAATGCCGGCTGAACTAATCCAGCCAGACATGTTAACTGTAATGCGACCAGACGCGTTGTTAGCTATGACGTGGTCTTCCGTGTATCGCGTCCTGTCAATTCGCCACAAATGTAGTCTGCCCGTTTGGGAAGATTGAAAAGTCTTTTCATCGATGAAAGCCGTCGTCGTCCAATCAAAATTTAGATACTGACGTGCGAAAATAAGTCGAGCAGCTTTATGGGCATCCGTCAACGCAATTTTTTTTGCAGGCCGCCTGTGATGCAGTCCCATAGCTTTAAGATGCCTTCTAACTGTTGAAGGGTGGACTTCAAACGCTTCCGCAAAATGCCTCGTTGGCGTAAATCCATTCATCAGGTATTGCCTTTGCATCAAGCGGCTCTGCTCTTGTGTTATAACTTGCGGGTGATGGTTGTTTCGTCGTAAGTCAATAATATTTTCCTCGTTCCCGTGGCGTCGAACCCAGCGGCGAACTGTGTTTCTTGTCACATTTTTATTCGTCGCGATATCTCGTGAATGCCTACTCCTTGTTCGTGCAAATCAATAATTTGGAGCCTTATTTGGTCACGATTAGCCGCAAGCATTTTATTAATTGGTAAATTATATTTTGTGAAAATATCACATTAAACTATTTTCTTAAATGACACTGTCACGACACATGTTCGTAATTAGAAAATCGTAATGATAGCTTTTTGCAACGAGGTTATCATTTCATAGGTCGATTAGATAAGACATTTTATGTCTTAACTTCACATTCAACATTTCATCTTAAAGCAAAGTTTCAAAGTTTCGACCTTATTGCATTATGATTGTTCTAACAACATTTAACGGAAATGGGTCCCAAATTAAAGCTCGTGACTGTACCAGTGGAGTTTCCAGTGAGTCGCAATCCAGTGAGTCGGATGTGATAAAGCGCCGGCTTGTGATGAGCAAGGTTGCTGATGAGGTTGAGGGTGATGACCAGGAATGCGCGTTCGCTGCATGCTCGTGGTCAGGATACTCGTTGAAGCCGTGGGTGCTGGCTGGCTGTGTGACTCGCCTCACGAAAGCTTGCGGGAGTGATGATGATGATGACGTCACGCTGAAGTAGTTGCACGAAGGCTGCGTTGACGTTCATAGTCGGGGTCACCAATTTAGGGGCATGATGCACAGGGTGTAAAGTTCACTCATCCACCATAGAAAAGAGAGGATCCTCCGACCAGACGGGTGTTGTGTCTGGCGGGCCGACTGCCCGACTGTTGATGTCGGATAGTCTTATATATGTCTTTTGCGCGGTAAATTCTGATTGCGCGATGCAGGATTTGTGTGACGTCATGTCTTTGATGCGTAGTTCGTATGTAGCGGTGTAACCGCTACACTATTAAATATATCTCGTAAAAGCGTCCGTAATAAAAAGAAAAAAAATACAGAACCCTTCAAAAACTTAAAATAAATTAAAATAAGCCATGGCAGCTAAGAGATGACCAGTCCCAACTGACGGCGCCCGTTCACGAACATGACGCATGGATCAGCACCATTCAGCTCAACCACTTTGAAGGGAGCTAAATGATCCAACACACGCGCCACCATCACCGAGATATCTGAGTGAGCATGACATACTCACAGCCACCAGGGCACATTCAAGTCAATGAAATACATATTATCCGGTAAATGGTAGCTCTTTAGTACATAGTACTCACACGTCCTGTGCTATGCAATTAAATAATTCAAAGGAGATTGAGTTTATATAATACAAAGATGGTCTTACAATCTTCACATCTACACATTATGGTAAAGCAATAAAGATATTGAGTATTGTGTAAAGAATAACCCGGAATGAATATCCCCCCCCCCCCCCAGCTCGATCACCATATTACATGGCAAGCCGATCCCATGGGAGAAGTGAGCTAAATACCTAAGTGTGATCCTTGACCATCACCTTGCTTTCAGTGAGCACATAAAAACGGCTTGTTCGCGCACCACTTTCACTCTGTTAGTTCCAATTCATATTGACCGCACGCAGCAGTCACTGAAGTGCAAATTGCGCATTTACACCGCGGTCATCCATCCCATCATGCCCTACGTGGGCGTAGTCTTCGCACTCGCTAATCTACGCCATATCATAGGATGCAGACCCTCCATAACCGTTTCCTTAGAAAGGTTACGAGAGCCCCTTTCTATGTGCGTAATTTGGATCTTCACTGAGACCTTAAAATGCCCACCATACAGCAGTTTATGAAACAGCTCTCAAAACGTTTATTCGACTCTGCTATAGGAAAAGCACCCGAATCCCCTAATTGCGGCAGCCGCCCGTTACACTCCCTCCCGCATAAGTAGGATTCGCCGACCAAGGCATACTCTCACCATCCCAGACGACCCTACAACCCTCCTCCAGGATAGTAAGGAAACAAGTACCTCAGCACACAAAAACAGAAGCCGACTGCTGAGCCTGTAGCTTAAAATCCCCCCAATAATAATATCAGATCCAACAAGCAATCGTTTTGAGAAGAATAACTCAGGTTGTTGCTAAGTAATTTTCCTAACCCTTTTCCAAAACTATCAGAAAACATAATGGAGCAATAACAAACTTTACTACAAGGGACAGAACTAGCTTCTGTTTGAACTATTTGCAATGGACCTTGTTCAATAGCTGGTGTGTCTACCTGAGCACTTCCCAAATGGTGCGGGTCCTCCGTTACCTCAGGTTGGAGAGTGCCAAGATTGGATTTCTTTTGCAATGAAGATTGAGGGCTGCTGGGACTCAGCGGGTCCACTTTATCTATATTAGAGTTGCACATTTCCACTAACTCATTTGCAGCAAGGTGTGCTCCTGAATTTGTTTTTCAGACCTCACATACTTAGTATAGAGTGACTGTAGTGACGCTTCTATAACTCGGAATTTTAATTCGATTCCAGATTTGACAATTTCAGTGTTGCAACGTTATGACAAGTACTAAATAGTGACGTTGCGAAATTATTCGATATGGAAATGGAATATTTCCAGATCGATTCTTCTCGTTTATAATTTTACTCTCGTAAACTAAGTATATCAGGAAATTAAATATTTCTGAACCGATAATTTAGTTTTGACGATTAATTAACGATCTGAGACTTTTCTTTTATAATTGTGTGTGAAATAAATAAAAAAATGTGATCATGAAGGAACATGACAAATAAAACAGATAGATGTATTATGGTAATAATTTATTTTATAAATTGTCGCCGTCATCGCTATCGCTATCGCTGTCACTTTCTGTAACATTTATTATAAATGTGTCTGCGATATTGTCAATTAACATATCTAGCCTACTCATTTTTTCCTCTTCTTTGACAACATGGGATACGCATTTAGACCATTCGGTAGCCGTAATTTTTTTAATGCCTTCCTGAAATAAATTTCTCACGTCACACTGATGGCACACACACTGATTGTTTATCGATTTTTGTGTTCATCACTACACTATTATATGTGGTATCATTATTTCACAAAATGACAGTAGCTAATGTCAAATCTGGAATCGAATTAAAATTCTTATAGTACAGACGCCAGCAGGTCAACCTACCCGAAACTGTCAAATTTTCTCAACCAACTTTGAACCTTATGATTTAGTGATAAAGTTAAAAATCTATTAAAGAAATTTGACAGATTGTAGTAGGTTGATGTGCTGGCGTCTGTACCTGAATTTCAAACTCATAAATGTTAAATTTAATTTGATAGTTTTTTAATTTATTTAAAAGAAAACCACGTTCTTTCCTTAGTTTAGTATCATTGGAACTGTGTTTTTGTTGTTTCTTATATTTATTGCATTTATTTATAATTTTATTTAACTTTGCATATTTTTTAATTTTGTTTTGACTTACTTTATAAATATTATTATTATGTTTCAATAGAGAATCTTCAGTAAGGTTTATTGTAATTAAGGAATTCGGGTTGCAAGTAGTGTGTAATAATTCATTATACAAGGTATTATTTTCCTTAGCCTGAGTACATTCTTTTAGTTTCTGTAAATTTGTAATTCGTACATTTGCATGAATTAATTCTTCTAGATCCCTAACCTTACATAAAGCCTCCTCATATATGTTACTGCAGTTGTTGAAACCATTTGTGACCACCCGCAGTTTGTCCCGTTCATCAACAACATCCAGGTATTGCTGATGAAGGTTCACTAGCTCCCGTTTCAAGCCTGTGTTTTTGAAAACGACCTTCTCAACTTCCTTCTCACTTTCATAAATCTCCTGTAACAGCTGTTGACATTTACTGTTTGAAGCCTCAAGATCTTGAACGGCCGTTCTCAGTCCTTGGTTACTGCGTTACAGTATTTTATTTTATTTATTTATTTATAACAGCTTAAACTACCATTACAGGGGTTACCCTAATGCGACAGTTAAGAACTTAAACTAATAACTTAAGCTATATACTTACAATAACCAAATTATACAAAAATAAAACTAACACCATTAATAAATTGAATATACTAGTACAAAAAATTAAGTATTATTTTGCTTGTAGCATACTATAAATAGTAATACCCTTGCGAATTCGCTTACACAACATGTAAACACATCAATCTGAGTTTGAAGGTCGTTGATGGTACGGATAGCTCTGGTAAGGGGTGCCTTGGCAAGCAGGTTAGTTCTGGCTGTAGGTACCAGTAGTAGTGGCGGGCTGCGCCGCCTCCACACGTAGCGGTCTGGCACACACAGACTCAAGCGCTCCAATACTCCCGGGTTACTCTCCACTCCACGAAGCACCTTCACCAAATAGGCGACCAGCGTAAACTCCCGTCGGACATGCAATTGATTATAGCCAACCATGCCCAGGACAAACAGAGTGGGATAAATCAGTGGGTAAAACGGATATACCCCATATAATTTACTGTACAAATGGCGCGTGAACTTGTTCTGAACACGCTCCAACATTACAGAGTACTTAGCTTCATGTGGAGCCCATATGACCGCACTATGTTCCAGATGACTCCTGACTAGTGCATCATACAGGACCCTAACTGCTGTGATGTTTGTGAAGCTTTGTGTCTGTCTCAGAACAAATCCTAAGTTTCTGTAGGCCTTCTTACAGATCCTGGTTACATGCTCACGGAATGTCAGATCAGGAGTCATGAAAATACCTAAGTCTCGCACCTCCGTGACTCGTTGCATTGGCGCAGCGTCCACCCCGTACTCATAAAGCAGAGGTGCACGAGCACAGGTGAAACTCATCAACGAGCACTTAGATACGTTGAAGTACCGTTTGTTTTCATGGCTTCATTGTACTATTCGATCGATATCTTCCTGTAGGCGCCTGCAATGAGACTCGGACTTAATCTCTAGCAGCAACTTGAGGTCATCAGCAAATAATAAACAAGAGCCATGTCTTACAACTTCTGGCAAATTGTTTATCATAATTATGAATTCTAGAGGCCCCAAGTTGGTGCCCTGACTTACACCCGACCAAGTGTAATATAAGTCGGATTCATATCCGTTGTAGTCCACATACTGCTGTCTGCCTTGCATATAACCCGCGAAAAACCGCAATAGATGCTGGGTACATCCAACCTCTGCTAGCTTTCGCAGTAAGATGTCATTGTCGACGGTGTCAAAAGATTTTCTGAAGTCAAAATAAGCTGCGTCCACCTGCACCCCAGCATCCACCGCCGGCACCACGCGTCCCATGAAATCAAGGAGATTGGTAGCAGTGCTGCACCCCGGCCGGAATCCGTGTTGCGCATCCGATAACTGCCCGCGCACTTGCTCTTGCATACAGCGCTGAATGGCGGACTCGAACACCTTTGCCGGCGTCGACAACACCGCCACCGGTCTATACCCACTGATGTCAGCTCCCGCCCTGCCTTTGGGCACTGGAATGAGTATGGGGAGGTACCCACAAGACTACTATTCTGCGTTTGGAGAGAGCACAAAGAGCAGTGCTAAAGGTATTGGCCAAGAAACCTGCCCGATTCCCTACGTCGGATTATATTTATTCGCTCTGTAAAGTCCTCACTGTTAGACAGTTATTTTTACTTCAAACTGTTATTAAGAAGCACGACCTCACGAAGTACGACCCTCAATACCTCTCTAAAAAACGACGTTCCGTTAAAGTTTACAATTACAATATTATACTTACAAACAATACTAAAACTAATAGGTACTTTTACAATATTCTGACAAATATTTTTTTTGTAAGATACCTTTCTCAAGATTAGCATTAGTAAGACGCCACTTTAACTACTTTAGCCCTAAACTGTACAATAACATAAATAGAATCATTGAAATTTATCCTTTAACAAGAAATTCAGTTAAGAAAAACGTGTCCGAATTGCTTAAATCCTTCTCTTACGAAGCAACAGAAAAACTTGTGGGTACGTAACACTTACTTCCTGTAACATCAATCTTATTACATACCCCCCCCCCCCCCTTCCTTTCATTTACGCTCAATAGTCGCATACCCAAAATACACACACTCACCCTCACACACACCAACATACAATTACCTTTTATTTTATTTTATTAATAATTTTCTTTGTTTTTTATAACTAGTCTGGAACAAATGAACCGTATTATTTGAATCAGTTAAAACTGTGGCGCAGCTATCAACGCCCAGGGCGTTGATAGCTGCGCCACAGTTTTAACTTTTGTAGCTATCTTCGTTTTCTTTTGTAAACTTGTGCACTGTAACTTGTTCCAAATAAACTTTTACTATTGGAATACGCAACCGGGTCGTCCTTGTGCGCCCTTTACGTGACCCACGTACTCCGGCTGGTACCTACCCCAGCGCCCGGAGTTCCCCCTCGATCTCCTTCGGGTCCGTGTCCGCCGGCAGGCCCCTAATGGTGATTTTCAGATGTCGTTCCGTTGGTAGTGAGTACGCGAACAATAACACGCCTACACGAAGAGTGCAGGCGTGTTATGGTTCGCTTGTCCAGCACTGGGTGGTCCTCCTGAGACCCGGCATCGCAGCCCAACGAGCCGCGCGTGCCGGGTTTCGGCAATTTAAAATGGGTGTGGCCTCCCGGCTTCCGCGACCGCGGTGGTGACCGCTCACCGGGCAGCACGGGTCGGCTCTCTCTTTTTTTTTGCACAGGTACACGACGATAATAATAATAAATCATTTATTTCAGGTACTAATAACCCATAGTATAACTTATTACATAAATAACATTAAAATAAAATCACATTACATTATATTATTAAAATCAAAATTTAATTAATAATTAAAATTTAAATCAAATTCATCACTTAATATTATAATAAAAACAAAATTAAATTCAGAATTAAAGTCAAAAATTAAGAATTAAAATCAGTAAATCAGTATCACAATCACAAAACTTAGTCAAATTATTACATTACAATTACATAAGTTACTCATAGAGGTTTGTAGTGACACAGAGCTAGTCATTTACCTCCAGTACCAGAACCAACCATACCTTTACCGTACCTCCTGCATAACGGATACCTACCTGCGTTTTGACAAATTCGATTAAGAAACAGTGAAGAAGACCGCCCTGAAAAGGACGTAGGTGACTCTGATAAGAAATAAGAAGTTCGCTCTGAAAAGAACGTTTGGGCTCAAGGCTGACGACATGCGTGAAGATCACCGAAGCAGCAGAGGTAGAAGCACAGACTACTTAGAGATACTACGGGTAGAAGCCACGCCGCCGGCAGCCCGAGGAAAGGACGCGCGCGGTTTTTTTTTTTTTTTTTTTTTTGATATGGCATCTCGCAGTTGACTCTCAGATTGAGGTCGCAGCTGCTTAACCGGACTATCCTGTGGATGCCTTAAGCTACTAACTTAAAGCCTCCAGCCAGGGGCATAAACTATTCTATGTTAAATTAAGCGAACTAAGGGCACCCCCTGTGGGGTACGAACCTCGGCTTAGGGCGTCGCTGGCGGGGGGACAGCAAGGTGGGACAGGCTGGATCAAACTTTCATTATTATTGATCGGGGAATTTAAATCTACGTTCCTCAGCGTAACGCGGGCTGGCGCTTCTGCGAGCAAGGGTCGGGTGGGAGTATTATTTATTCGGGAGTGTCGCGGGCGCAATGGACCTCGTCGGCGAGGTCGGAATGCGGGTCTTTTTTTATTGTTATGTACCGTGCTGGTGTCCCTATTGCTTTTCTGAAGGAGGGTTATAGGGTCATCTGGGTCGGAGAGAACATGCCTCGGACGGCGAATCTTACTGATTTTGGTGGGGACATAACTGGCCGCTTTAACAATCAGAGGGTTGCGGTGAAGGGCGGCTTTATCAAAGAAACGCTTTGAATTGCGTTTTAGAAATTGGGCTATAGTGGGGATTTTTAGGTCGAGATGGAGGATCTCGTTCCTAACGTACCAGGGGGCTCCCGTTGCCATTCGTAGGAAACGGTTTTGAAGGGTTTGCATTCTATGCACGTGTCGGGGTTTGGCTTGTGCCCAGGCGGCGCACGCATAGGTCATGATAGGGCGGATGCACGCTAAGTACGTTCGCAATTTGCACCTAAGTGACAGCTTGCTACGCGCATTTAACATGTAGTGGAGTCTTCCTAGAGCGAAAGCGGCTCGCGAGCGGACCTTCTTTATGTGCTCTGAAAATGACAGTTTTTCGTCTAGGACCACACCTAGGTATTTGGCTTGCTTCTCCCAGGGGATCGGCTTGTCAAACAAGGTGATTGGTCGGGGGAGGGGGATTTTTCTTCTGAGTCTCGGTTTCCTGAAAAGGACCGCTTGACTCTTATCGGGGTTTACTTCTATTCTCCACTTCCTGAACCAGGAGCCGAGCTGGTTGGCTTCGGATTGGAGAGTGTGAGCTATCGCTATGGGGCTTTTGCCTGAATAGTAAATGGCTGTGTCGTCTGCGAACAGAGCCAACTTCGCCTTTTTACTGGAAGGGATATCGCTAGTGAATAGCGTGAAAATGAGAGGGGAGAGCACGGAGCCCTGGGGGACTCCTGCGCGGATGGGGCGGGGGGAGGAGAGCGCTCCCTCGATGCGATAGCGGAATGTGCGGTTCGACAAAAAGTCCCGTAAGATGAGTACGAGACGGTCTGGCACGCCTAGTTGGTAAAGCTTATATAATAAGCCGTTGTGCCAGACTTTGTCGAATGCTTTCGCTATGTCAAAGAAGATAGCACCAGTCATCGAGCCGCGCTGGAACCCAGCACTAATGTCCTCGATGATGCGGTGGACCTGATGCACGCTACTGTGCTGGGCTCGAAAGCCGAACTGTTCGTCTGGGATAAGGCCCTTAGTCTCAGCGTAGTCTCTGAGGCGCTTATAAATAAGTCTCTCATAAACTTTGCCGAGAACTTTGAGCAAACTGATGGGGCGGTAGCTGGAGGCCTCGGATTTAGGCTTACCAAGCTTTGGGATGCCTATAACTATGGCTTCTTTCCACGATTGTGGGAAGATGTTGTTGCTAAGGGCTCCATTGAAGATGGTTGCCAGTAGCATTATTAGGTGGGCTGGGAAGAGTTGGATTACCTTATTGGTGAGTCCATCTGAACCGGGGGCTTTTCGGGTTTTAAGACCTTTGATTATATCCTGCACTTCGTCTGGAGTGACGGGCGGCAGAGGATTATCCGGGTCTTCGACTGGAGGGAGGTTAGTTCTACGTTCAACTTCCGCGTCAACCTTTGCGAGGTGAGCTTGGTCTACTGGTAGGGAACTTGGTGAGCACTGGGCTTCTAGACTGTCGGCTAGGCACTCAGCTTTTTCGTCGTCATCGAAGGCGATGGACTTATCGGGGCGTATTAAGGGAGGCATGGAATTGACTTTCTGGGACTGGAGTTTCCTCTGGAGTTCCCAGAAGGCAAGGTGGGTAGGCTCTAGCTCGCTCAGCATCCTGTCCCAGCCCGCGTTACGCAGCTCCGCCACACGTTTCCTTACAGTTCTCTGTAAGTAGCGCATGTGGGCTTTGTTCGCGTCGCAGGGAAAGTTACTGTAGGCACGGATAGCCGCGTTCTTCTCAGTCAACAGATCGCGTACATCGTCGGGTAGCTTCCAGAGGCGGTCGCCCCTCTCTGGAACCTCCCGTGAACAATTGTTCACGACAGATTGTACGTGGTCGGTGAGTGAGTCGATCGCGGCCGTCGTGTCGGCGATAGAGTCGAACTGGTCGGGGATAGAGTCCAATTGGGGGGACGTGTTGGATTTCAGCTGGGTGCTTACTCTCTTCCAGTCCGTTACCCTCTTGGTGCAAGGAGGTTGGGAGGGGTCGGAAAGACCTATGCGCGGGGCCATTTTGATGATGATAGGACGGTGGTCAGAGTTAAGCTCATGCACCGTCTCTATTGAATCCAGTCTTAGATTGACGTTCTTTAGGAGCGCCAAGTCTAGGACGTCGGGGGTGAAATTAGGGTTGTGAGGGAAATGAGTGGGAGTCATTGGAGCAATGACGTCAAAGGTCATAGAGGTTGAGAGGTTAAACAAGTGTTGCCCTCTTGTGGAGGTTCTGGTACTGTTCCAGGCGGGGTGTTTAGCGTTGAGATCGCCCGCTATGATAACGGAGTCACTCAGGCCGAATAGGGCAGAGAGGTCGCTTTCGAGGAGGCGGAGGTCCTCTGAGTAGCTTGGGGCGGGAGGACGCGCGCGGCGCGCCTGCATCTACTTATAGTCTAGCGAGGCGCGAGGCGCGAGGCGCGAAGCGCGCGCCTCGACTGTGCGCGCTCCGCGCATGCGCGGCGCATGCGCGGCGCATCGAGCGACATCTGACGAATGCTATCAAATATAAATTTGTAAATATCTTAGGCTAAGCATTACTTGTACTAGAATGAATGTAAATATAAAGAGGGCAATTTACCAAATAAACACAGATCATCCGGACACGTCTTTGAATCAAGATACCTCGCTCACCCCCTTAAAGGTTACTTACCCTGCATTCCGAGTTAAGATGTAATCGATTTGAGCGTGCTAACAGTCGTACCGTATTAACGTGGACGCGATAACGTTGCGTCTTGATGACGTCATGACGTGCGCCATCTTGCGATAACGCCGACCATGCCTTTTACAAATATCATCGTGGGCGCTGTCAAAAATGACAGTTGTGCTGTTTTGTTTTGACTCGCATCATATCTTTAAACTAACGTGGCATTTTCGAAATTGTTACCGTTCGCTACCTAAACAAAGAAGAAGAAGAAATTTGTGGTATAAACACAAAGAAATATGCTAAGCAAGTTTTGGCGTTGAGCGAGTACTGTGAGTGCGTTTACGAGCGTTCCGAATTGTTGACAGCCCTCAGCTGTCATTATCGTGATATCTTACTCGGAACGCCAAATATCGATGTCAGCGCTGTGAGCGATTATGTTCTAATTCGGAAAGCGGCCTTAGAAGCTAAAAGGTTGACATTCATGACATTGACAGTACCTACTTGACAATGACAATTGAGTTGACACGATGACAGCAAGGCAAGGGGCTGGATTGGTCATCGGAGCAGTCCATGTTCCATTCCAAAAGGTGCTTTTTTATTGACCAAAATATTGGGATAAACAGAAAGTACAAAATAAATGGGAGAATATGGCGCTGTACGAAGGAATAGCGTTAATACAAGAGAAGCAGGCCGTCGTGTTGGACCTCGGCACTGACTACACGAAGTTAGTTTTTTTGCCGACAGTTTTATTTAGTTTTTTCCTTTCAATTACTCACCTTTAAAAAACTCCAATCTATATACTTAATGCGTAAGTCGAACAAGTATAAATAATGCTGAGGAATTCCAATAAATCTGCTTAGCCTTTTCCCAACTTAGGACGAATTCAGACTCTGATCATTTAAGTTTTGTTTAAATTGTGGCTTAGTATGCCATAAAAATCCTCTTTTTGTAACTTATCTGTTCATTTTTGATGTACCTCATACTGATTAGTAATAAAATCTAAGAGTTAAAGATGTTTAAGTACTAACATCACGAAGGATCATCATTGCTGAGCTTGTTAAACAATAAGCTCTGCAAAATACCAAGACCAAAAGACCCACTTTCTATAGGTAGAGGTGTACTATCTACCAAGCATGGTAATTATTTGAAAACGAACAACCATGTGTAGCAGTTCATTTTAGTTATTCTTTTACATACAAACAAATAAACTCACTGTTTTCCCTTGGGTGTGGCCAGAAACTACAGAACACCACCTCCTATGATCGTTTTACTCCTTGTGCTAATTATTCTATTACTTAGTTTGTTAACCTATTGACTGCCACATAAAATATGACAAATATTTTTGTGCCCGTTCCTCCTCAGTCATATTTATATGACTGAGAACCTATGTTTGATTCTTGTTTTTTTTTTTATTGCATTACCGGTTAATATCATTATAAGTTGGGTATGGCAATTGATATAAAACATTGATAACAAAACTGAATAAAACCAAGCAGTCAATGATCATCTTTTTTTTCAATTTTATCTACAATAAATTATTAGTCATTTAAGATGTGGTTTGGGAGTGGGGTGGAAGAGTGAGCACCATTCATCTGTAATGGGGAACACTTCAGTTCCTTTGGTCCAGCTCCAGTATGTGCCACCTTTTAAGGCGTTTTGTGTGGTCTCCGTCTTGAATTAGATCTTTGGCTAATGCGTTGCTGTGGTTGTTCTTTGTACTTTTTGCTGTAGTTGTTAACTTCTTCTCTTATGGTCGGGATTTTTAGGTAGGGATTTTTATTCGTGTATTTCAGAGTTTCTTATAAACCAATGTGCGCTTGAGATTGTTCCTAGAGCAATGTTTTGAAGTATCTCTAGATTGGAATTGCTAACCGATCCCCAGAGTTCCACTCCATAGGTCCAAATTGGTTTTATTGGTATATGAGTCCAAATTGAGTATAAATGATTGTATATGAGTATAAATAATTGTTTATTATATTTGACTTTATTTTATAAGTCAATTTATTTTAATTTATTGTTGACATAATCTACTCATTAAGTACAATGTTTTTTTATGAGTTGTATTGTAATATGTGGTTACCTAGCAATCTCGACAATTGATCATATAATTTTTTGCTTGAACAAACAGCACCAAGTTCGCCATGCTCCCTTAGATGTCACTGCTTGTGGTAGTGTCCGGGGTCGGGCTGCCTCCTTCCCTCAAATATGGCGAGGGGGTAATGGCTGATCTTTGCGTTAGGCTTGTGAACGGATGTTGCTTGTGGTGACTGCTTGTCATTTCAGCCATGGGACGTCCACTGCTGAACATAGGCCTCCCCCAATGATTTCCAATTTGGCCGATTGGAAGTGACCTGCATCCAGCAGCTTCCTGCGACCTTTATTAGATCGTCTGTCCACCTTGTGGGTGGACGTCCTACGCTGCGCTTGCCGGTACGTGGCCTCCATTCCAAAACCTTTCTGCCCCATCGGCCGTCAGTTCTGCGCGCTATGTGCCCCGCCCACTGCCACTTCAGCTTGCTAATCCGTTGGGCTATGTCAGCGACTTTAGTTCGTTTGCGGATCTCCTCATTTCTGATTCGATCTCGCAAAGAAACACCGATTATAGCCCTTTCCATAGCGCGCTGAGTGACCTTGAGCTTTCTTATGAGGCTCATGGTGAGAGGCCACGTTTCAGTTCCGTATGTCATCACTGGTAACACACACTGGTTGTAGACTTTCGTCTTTAGGCACTTTGATTTTGATTGATATTGTTATTAGTAATTAACTGTTTATTTATTTTACCTCGTTGGTCCTGGTTTATCATTTATATATATATATATAGCTATATGTAAGCGGGCACGCCCTTTATGACTGGAGGCTTTTATTTATATATTGTTTACGTTTAGTCTTTATTTTTTTATTTCTGCCTGAGTACAGTTCTCGATATTTTTGGTTGGTATATTGGCGTGTGCTAGCTGACATTATGGCTATTAATTTAGAATTTAAATTATGTTTTGTGTTGCGTAATGTAAATTATTTTGCATACTATTATATAGAATCAATTTGTTCTAACTGAACAGACAGCGTGTTGCTGGGGAGTATTTATGCACCACTTCTTTTTCCCAGCGCCCACCCTTCACCACTTCCTAGTGCTTTGGGCACTAGGAAGTGATGAAGGGTGGGCGTTTTTGGGCACTGTCTTATGTAGCTTTGACGTTCGAAAAGTGCTGATTCTCAGCCTAGTTTGTATAAGTGACTTTGAAATTTTGAATATGATGGCCTGGTAGACAAGCAATTTATTGCTGAGAGAGAGTCGTGATTTTCGGCCTAATAGCCATGAGAAGTTCTTAAATTGTATATTTGCCTTTCTCTTGGCTTTAATGTGGTTTGCCCATGTCAATCGTCTATCTAGGTGCAAGCCTAGGTATTTCACAGTGGTGCTGGTTAGCAGAGATTTAAGCTCGTATAGAAGCCCCTTATGCTAGAGTTTGTCGAATGCTTGCTGGATGTCTATGAATACAGCAGAACAGTACCTACTCTTTTTCTCGTGGGATTGTCTGATTTTGTGAGCTACTCTGTGCACTTGCTCGACTGTAGCATGTTTCTCTCGTAATCCTAATGTATCTGGGATTATCTATTGGTTTAAGGCTAAAAAAGCATTCAGATGAAGCAACTTTTCGTCGGCAATTACAGAGAAATTTCATCTGAAAAAAAATCTTAGTAATCTATAATACGATACGTAATTTGGTTTAGCCACAATTTTTCTATCGGTATCACATAATAAGAAAAAAAAAGCCAAATCACTTCCAAATCATTGAGATGAAACCATTTTACTCCTTAATTTCCTAACAAAAGAGTAAGTATAAAAAATATATCTACTGCTTTGTAATACAAAGGAAAATGATTTATCTTAGTTATGATTGTATTTTTTTCTCTAATAAGTATAATAGAGTATTGCATCAAAATATTGCTGGTTTAGTGAACAAATCAAATGTATTAACTGTATGTTTAGGTGAACAGTCCGAAATAAAGATAGACGTGGATGTTCTGTGCATAACGGAACATTTCATCATGGAGGGATGTCAAAATCAATTGTTTGTGCCAAATTACGCCCTAGCTGCCTATTTCTGTAGAGAGGGAAGAAAGAGGGGACGGGCATGTATTCTTGCGAGAAACTGACTACAATATAAGGAAATACCCAAAATGTCGAAATTATCTTCATCAGGCGTATTTGAATGTTGTACAATTGAACTTACCGATTTTAAGATAATTGTCGTCTGTATTTACAGAGTAGGTACCAAATATTAATAACCTCAACTACTGCTTGGATTAACTGGAAAATCTTTTGCAATAACTTTCGCGCACGCGGTCTAATAACATTGTAATAGCTGGGGACTTTAACATAGACATGCTTAAATCTAATAGCCAATCAAAAGCTCTCGAATGTCTTTTAATGAGTTATAACTTAAAACTATCATTAAAACAGCCAACCCGCTTATCCAGTATGACCTGTATAGACAACTTTGCCCATAATTTCAGTAAAGCGAGCAAAACTGACGTGGTAGAATTGGCTTTGTCCGATCATACTGCACAGCTGCTTCACTGTCCACTTCAAACTAAATGTGTTATAAATTGTTGGTACACGGCTAAAAGGGACTATAGTGTGGACAATATTTCGAAGTTCAAAAACTACATAAAGAAACTATCTTTCGCAGAGGTGTATGACACAGCTGATCCGAATACATTTCTAGATTTATTTAAATTAATATACGACTTGTGTTTCCCAACAAAATTGATCAAAATAGATGTCATAAAAAACCAAAATGGTTATCAAAAGGTATTAAACTAGACAGTCAAAAAAAAAAAAAGTTCCTGTGGCACTTTAGATTAAACCCTAACAAATTTAATAAAAACAGTTTCACTACTTACTCTCATTTACATAAAAAAATTATACACTTAACTCAAAAGGCACAAAACAATTATAAAATAAATTCATCTAAAAATAAGTCTAAGACTACGTGGCAAATTATTAATCGTGCAAAGTATAATCTTCCAAAGACTGATATTTGTTCAATTAAAAATAAAAACTGCACTCTATGTAACCCCAATGACATTGCTGAAGCATTTAACAATTATTTTATCGATAAAGTACATGGGAAACTTGATGCGACTAGTAAACCTAAATGTTACTCAATTAAATACGAACAATAAAACAATTTTTATGGCACCTTGCGTAGCACAAGATATAGTGAAAATCATCAGTTCATTAAACAATTCCAGTAGTGTAGGATATGATGGTATTTCTACAAAGATAATAAAACATGTGTATAAGCGGTCATTTAAGTCACATAATAAACTTAAGTATTAGTGCTGGTGTATACCCAGGTGCTTTAAAAATATCAATTGTTAAGCAGAGTGGCTTAACAATTGATATTTTTAAGAAAAAAAATAGAGAATTGATGGAATGTTACCGGCCAATCTCATTGATTCCAGTAATCTCAAAAGTATTTGAGAAATATATTTATAAGGAACTATATAAATTCATTGATAAAAATGACATTCTGTGTGAGGAACAGAAAGGATTCCGAATCCATAAAACAATTAATATGGCTATTTATGATTTTATATACAATGCCATTAAAAATGTTAATCATCGTAATCCTGTATGTGGCATTTTTTGCGACATGACCCAGGCTTTTGACCATCGTACACTATCCTACTCTCTTAAATAAATTGGAAGCCTACGGGATGAGAGGCAATGTCCTTAACTTTCTTAGTTCATACTTACAAAATAGAAAACAAGTAACTGAAGTCAATAAAATCAATATAATGAATAAACAGGAAGAGATATTTCGGTCTTCAGAGCGTAAAGTACTATTTGGGGTACCGCAGGGAAGTGTACTAGGTCCATATTGTACGTAAATGACCTACCACAATGTATTGATCAACCGATAACACTGTTTTCGGATGATAGCACTATTACAATATTGACGGCCAACAACGGTATTCGAGGAGGCTCATATTGTATAGTTTTATACCAGATACCCTTTTCCCTACTTCGTTCATCAAAGTACTCCTTAAACCTATCATAACAAATTGTTTTGCAATTACATAATTGTTCGAAATAATTAGGAATTATAAACAAATCTTGACCTTGAATAACCCCTAATTTTGCTAGTCTATCAGCCTCTTTATTATCTCTCAAACCTACATGAGATGGAACCCATTGCAATTTTAGCACTATGCCATTGTTCGTAAGATCTATAACTAATACTGTTTTCTATAAATAACGTAACATGTAAAGTTACGTTATTTATAGAAAACAGTATTTTAAGCGTTACAAGATTTAAATATTAAAACGAAAGAGTACATACATGTCTTTTGAAAGCAGAGGCACGAGATGTCAATACTATAAAGTCGACACGTTTTAACGATAGGGTTGTAATAGGAGAAGTTATTTGTAAAGACCAGAAGTGCAAAAGTTTTCTGATTGAATAGGGTTGATTTTTTGGTGTTTTACTTACTGCTGTGGCGCTAAAAGTTGCTATTATTGGTGTGTAGTCAGAAACAGAGTCAAGTGAAGATTCTACGTCAGAGTAGTAGTGTGACGGGCCTTTTACAACGAATAAATGCACAAGATCAGGGGTTTTGTTCACGTCAGTTGGCCAGTATGTTGGCTTGTTTGTTCCTAAGTGCTATAAGTTGTTCGTTATCGATACTCTTTCAGTTCTCGTCCTTTTGTAGTAGTCAGTCTTGAGCCCCAATAAGTGTGTTTGCAGTTCCAATCTCCGCCACTTATGAAATGGTTTCCTAGACTGAAAGTAGCGGTTGAACATGTTCTGTTTTGGGTTATGCTTCGGTGGCTAGTAAATAGCACTAACATTAATGGGGCCCATATCCTCGTTTATGGTTATTGTTGTGGCTTGCATCCAGTCTTCCTGTAATTGACTATGTGGTATGGTAGTGCTTGATGTTATCTTTTATGATCACAGCAGTACCACCATGGGAGGTGCTATCAGGGTGATTTGTACTGTATACACTCTAGTTATCCAGTTAGTTACTAATATTTTCCAGTTAGACTATAATAATAATAATAATAAAGCCTCTTTATTTCCAACACCTAACTTTTAACAAGAATAATATTAAATAGATGGTATGTTACTGTGGGTATAGGCCTCCTCCAACTGTCCATTTGTCTCTGTGTTCTGCTTGCTCCATCCGGTTGTTACGTTGTACATACAGCACCCTAGCCATTGATCCGGGCAGAACAACACTTTCCCTTCACGTAATTCTCCTTCGGTTTCATGTTAAATAGATACTAATTAATCCCCTTTAATAACTTATTGAGTTTATGTAAATTAAATTAAGTAGCTCTAATTATTATACTCCTGCTTCTTTTACCTAAAGAAAGCTTTATTGCTAATAATTAAAGGCTTGTGTTTAAACGCCTACTAGAAAAGTACCTATTTTACTACCAAAAAAATCGAAATACCTGCCAGAATGGATAAATGCTCACCAAATTGTGTTTCATAAAGTATTGTAGAAATGAACCTATTTTCCTTTTTATTCTATGCCATAAAGATTTATACGCCTTTAAAGTTAATTTCAGACCAAATATTTTATATTATCGCTAAATAGATGTTACAAATATTTTATTTCACGACTTTCAATTTAGTCAGTTTTACTGAGGCAAAAAAGCTAACGGTCGATCGTACAATTTTTTTGAATATCAAATATTATATTGCGTAAACACATGTTAGGTACCTACTTGTTTATTGTTTTATGAATTTGATTAAAATATGATAACATAGCCAAATAAATATTTCACTCTCAATATTAGGTACCTACTGCAACAAATGACTAAGGTAAATAAAAGTGTCATGCTCTGCCGCAGAGCCACCATTTTAGAAACCGATCAATTATATCTTAAAATGATGTACGTCAAACGTACATAATGTGCGTATACCCTTTATCGCTGTACGTGCTTTAGGTAATGATAAAATAGACCTTGATTGTGGCTCTGCTGGAGAGCATACTCTCTAGCAGAGCCACACAGAACATGTACTCAGGAAAGATAAACGCCACTGTTTTTTTGATAATAACTGTTGTACCAATAGTGTTTGTTGCGTACGTGTTGAAAAATATCATTATTAGACAGTGGTTTTCTTTATTTTAAGTTTACTAAAATTTTCATAGAAAGCGCCTAGTTTATTTCGTGTCAGCAAAATGTTTTGTAATATTTGTGATTAGGCACACAACTATAAATATTATGAACGAGGAAAATTAGTTAATTATGGTATTAAATTAGTCATTTATTACATAATATTACTAGATATATATACTCTCGAATGTTCAAATAAATTATATTCAACCGTAGTTTTCAATGGTTTTGTTTTTTTTTTACATTTTTATTAAACTACAGAAAAGGTAGAAAACAGGTTTAGGCTGTCAAGTTTTTGATACGTCCATGCAGTTTCAATGTTTCAATACGTTAGTGTTCAAAGGGAATTTATTTTGTATTCCATTATTAGTTACATTAATATTATTACTTATTAAAATATTTCAATCAAATATTTGTCTGTGTGCTTAGAAGAACAAAAAGCAGCATTTATAGACTTCAAACACTTATTTAAAGACGAATGTTTTGTAGCATTTGTGATTAGGCACACAACTATAAATATTATGAACGAGGAAAATTGGTTTAATAAGGTATTAAATTAGTAATTTATTACGTAATACTACATTTTACTAGTGTTACTTACAAAATATTATTAAAAATAAGACTCAATAGCATTTTTTCTGTTGTGATTTTTCATTCTGTTTCGTTGTGCACCGATTTCCAGGATTTGCCATGAAAGAGAATGACCGTGTCGTCAGAATGAAATATAGTTATTGTTTAAAATAAATGACGAAACGCATAATCTATGTTTGTGATGAAAAAAATTGCAAACGATGCTCTCCAGCGTCTATACATATATCAGCAGATGGGAATTAACTACAATGTCGTACTTAATTGGAACAGCCTTACGGGTCATATCGTCGCAGCACTCCCATTCAGAATTACGCCATATACAGTAAGTTTTATACCAACACCTCCAGAATTTGGAATAAATTCAACTACAGCTGCTAATTCAAATATTTTGTTGCAGAGCAGCAATTCCGTTGGATTGTCGCAGCGCATAGTAAAATCGAAAAAGAACTGAAATTAAATATTCTGTGCATACTTTTCCAGTAAAATTATTGTTTTTGCAATCAGAGACTTCGCTTACTAACATAGATGATGCCGATTCATTTAATGAGGCCACACTACCATCCGATATCATTAATATGTTTAAAGGAATAATCTAAACTTTTCTCGTTATTCGCATTTCACAGTTAGAACAAACTTTGGAAAGAGTTGCACTAAAAATATCATCGAAAATTTTTTTTTATAGCACAAAAGACGTTACAATTGCAATCAATTAGTTCAACATGTCCTTGTACCGTAGATTGATAATGTTTTGTAAGATTTCTGTTCGAATTCTTAAACAATTTACATCAACATTTTTATGTACCAAAGCAGAAACCAGTCTGGAAAAAGCCGAATCCATAGAAGTAATAAATATGGAAATATTTATATAATCAGTACAAATAACTAACAAAGCATTAAGTACGACATCAAAATCACATGTATTCGTTACAACTACATGTTTTATACCTGATGTGCAAATATTTCCATAATTTCTATTTCTTTTGTTCTGGGCTATACTTTTCTATTAACCGTGTGGTTTTTCGTTTTTCAGTTTTATTGCGCCAATTTTCTTCCAGCTAGGGTTGCTTTTAAACACCGATTCTCGACGAAAGTCAGCATTTTTTTAACAATTTTTTTCATTCACAGTATATTTTAAATCTTTGTCAAAAACTTTACATTTACTTTTTAGAAAATTGGCACAATTAGCTGCTTTTAATTCTCCCGTTATAAACTGTGTATGTTTCATTACAAAATCGTCAACTCTCATCAGTCCACTTCTACTATGCAATAATAAAGTTTTAATATTT